>CM044436.1:69125390-69135728 GCA_024363595.1 Xenopus borealis
GGAATGGAATTAAATAGCCCTCTAATGTGTTATTGCCCACAGCTGAACTGTGGGAGCTGAATAGGGAACATTGACATGGATTCAGACATTAAAATAAAGATACAGGCATAAAATGTGCAATATTTGCTCTTCTTTTTTACATTGCCATATTTTTCTGAAAATTCTCTTTATTTCTTTATCACTTCGGTTTTGCTATCATTGGTTCCTTCTACAGAACAATCAGTGAGTGAAAGGAGGTTTCTGCTGTTATTTGAATAAATTACAAAGTTTATGAATGAACATGGATTCCAGTCATTTGAACTAGACAAATTTACTGTGAATGTTTTACATTTATAATGTGTAAAAGATTTGGTACTTTTCAGTCTCAATGATTGCAGGGTAGATTTTATTTTAATCACTCCTAAAATATTCTGAATAGTGCCTCCCTGCTGGAAACATCTGGTGCCACATTTCAGACTTTGCTAAAACTACAATTATGAAACATAATCCATATTATGTTGTATTTAAAACAGCCAGTATCAACAGGACATTCAAATTAATTTAGTGCTGCCTTTGTGAAGTCATGCTTTTTAGTTTTATTATCACCATAGAAAAAAAATGAATAGGCATTTTACTTAAATACAGTGTATCGGAAATTAAGGTGAATTGTGTATAATTCCTACAGTCTTAGAGGTATTAAAATATGATATACTGTATGTTACAAAATCTTATTCTGCAGTACTGACAAACATTATTTACAACATTGCATTTTCAACATACACGTACAATTTTTATATCACTGTTCCATAAATACTGTATGTCCTGATCCTGAATACACAATGGAAAGAATACACAGTACAACCCATTGCCTGTGTTGTGCTGTGCTGGTAAATCACCCAAAATCAGCCTTGTGTGAAAAGCTTGCTCAAAAGCTTCTTGATGACTTCAGAATGAAAATGGGCTACAGAAGCAATTACGCAGAGAGATATTTTTGAAATATCCACATAATAACAGCATTGTGCTTTTCTTTTAAGGACCATTTAGTACTGGGCAATTGAGTGCATTGAATATGGCAATTGTTATGTAGAGCTGTTCTTTTTCCTCGTATCGCATTGCGAATGGATAGAATATTAAAAAATGCTGTTTCAGTTAGTCAGTGTTTTTGTCAGCACCCTACTGTTGTGAAACATGCACATGCAATGCTATTATTTATGCATGAACAGTAATTATATGATAATGGTTTTCTAGCTTATTTTACCACTGGCTCAGTTTATAAGACATCTGCTACTAACATGTTATAATCGTGGAAAGGAGCAAAATAGATAACAACAAATATGTAGATCAGCTGGAAATCATGAAGTTCAAAATTTGAGGTAATAGCTTTGAGTTTGTAAATATTCAGCTTGACTATTTTACCTTTTCTATATTAAAGAACTGCTTTACTGCAAAGTATTTCTGAAGGTGAAAAGACTTTTGATTATGAAAAACACTACCTTATCTTTATACATAGATTCTGGTGATAGGGGTTTATATCTTGAGGCTCTTTAATTTATAAATATATTGTGTTAACATCAAAGGCAAAATTACATTTATGTGCAGAATTTTTATATAATATCAAACATCCTGATTTTTTTCATATCAGGTTGAATGGATTGCTAATTTCCATATCAAAATCAATGAAAATTGCAATTACCATGCAACAAAATATATAATCAAGTGCAAACTGAATCCTTTTGATTAATCTATTGTGCACAGGGGATTTTAAAAGTACTTTAAACATAGGAAAATTGACTCAATTTAATGCTGGAATAATGGCATGTATAGTTAGAAATTCTACATTTATAGTTTGTTATATTAGAACATCTCCTCCTTTCTTAATCTATTTCCTGTTATTCCCTGTTCTGTATTTTTTACATATTGTTACTTTGAGATAACATGGCAAGATCCATGGGGAACATTTATCAAATAAAGTTGAGAGTAGCTTGGTCTTTGGGTCACTTACAAATAGCTGACTAAAAAAAGTCACTCCCTTCAAATTCAGCCTTACTGTCCAATTAGCCTCAGAAGTGTATTACATTACCAGCAATAATGCCAAACCTCAGGTCTTTGTAAATTGCAGATTTTCAACCTGATGAATAGCAAATATGTGTGTGTGCAAGCTTGCATTTGTAAAAAAAAACCCAAAAGATTTTTCAAATAGTTTATACAATTCTGTTAAAGGAACAGTTCAGTGTAAAAAATTAAAACTGGATAAATAGATGTGCAAAATAAAAAAAATGCTTCTAATATAGTTATGCACAAATATAATGTATAAAGGCTAATAGCCAGAACACTACTTTCTGCTTTTGAGATCTCTTTTTAATCAGTGACTTGAAGGGGGGCCACATGGTACATACAGTAACTGTTCAGTGAGTTTGCAATTGATCCTCAGCATTCAGCTTAGATTCAAAATCAAACAGTTATGACCCATGTACCCCCCACCTCAAGTCACTGATTGGTTACTGCTTGGTCACCAGAGTAACTAGCCAGTGGAAACCAAGCGAGCTGAAAAGCAGAAAGTAGTGTTCTGTTCTGTTAGGTTAGTCATCCAGTCACTCCAGCCTTTATACATTGCATTTTTGCATAACTCACTGTAACAGAAACATGTTTTATTTTGCACAGCCTATCTATTTACCCAGTTTTTATTTTTATACTGAACAATTCCTTTAATGATTGGCATTTACTACCAGGGCTAAAAAATCTCCTGAAAAGCACTTTCCATTGAATAATACCATGACAATCATCTTATGTTCTTTTGCGGTACAACTTAACTGCAGGTTAGGAATTTTATGTGTTAGTATAGAGCAAAAAAAACACAAAGACAAATAAAACTTTTAAATTGCTAAATTTTTATTAAGAAATAACTTACCGCAACTCCACATCTGCTCCTCTTCTGAAAAGGCGACAGGGTGATGATCCATCATGCAGCACTCGATTTCTCCTCCCTGGCTATCTCCTATAAGGAAGGCAGGGAAGAGAAATCGAGTGCCACACGATGGATTGCCAGATTGCCTTTTCTGAAGAGGAGCAGAAGCGGAGTTTTGGTAAGTTATTTCTTAAGAAAAACTTAGTGATTTCAAAATTTCATTTCATTCAAATTGATGTTACTGGTCCTTTAACCATCAAATATTGTATATCATAATAAGTGATTTATTAAAGAATATTGAACAATATTAATTAATATGACCATATTGACAAATATACAGTATATGAGTATATATTACCCTTTCACATCTTTATCCCTGAGACGCTATTTTGTGATGGTCTATGGGCTCCCTCAGAGAGTAAGCTTTAATTTTAACAGGAAGAAGTGTGGGAGTAAGACAGAGGTCTGTCCATTAATTGACTGATGCAACTTAGCATGTATATCTTCACTTGTTTTGTGTAGGAGCACAGTGAATCATAGGGGTCAGTCCTTAGTACAAAAAATGCAACTATTAAAGAAAAGTTTATTTTTATGAATATAGTTTATTATGATGAAGCAATGCTTTACATATGTGATATATTTAATAGAGACCTTTAACAGATATGATTTACAGCTTACATGTGGACTTCAGTATATAGGGAGTTTATCTTGTTACAGAAAAGAACTATTAAAAAATGTAAAGTAAATAGGTAAAAATGTAGTTTATACCCCTTTTAAAAACAATAAATAATAATGAGTAAAATAAGATATATAAAGCTCCAGGATAATAGTGCCATTTTGCTTTCCAGGTCCCAATTTCCTTGGGTGGAATTTTTTTAAATTTTTAATCAAAAATGTGTAATGAGTTCAACAATATAAAGAATTGTTTATGCAAGCTGCAACGTGGTATGTACCATTGTGTAATGATTTTACCATTTAATATGTTGTTATGTGCCCCCAAGAGCATCTTGTATAAGACCTAAATATTCCTGGCAATGTTCTCTCTAATTCCTAAATGTAAACGTGTGTGCATTTTTAAAAGTGATGTGCTCATGTCAGAACGAATACAAATTTTTTGTTTCCACACAAAAGTCTTTGCTCGCCCCAAAATTTGTTATTGCTGGCCTTAACAGCTTAGTATTTTTCCAACATGCTAACATAATGCATTTGAAAACTTCTGCCACGAGAGAAGGCTTGTCCCAGACTGCAGAGTAATAGGGGCCTCATCCTTTTTTAAACCACATATGAATAATATAGATCAATAATGGAAAGAGTGATCACAAATCTTTTTTTTTTCCAATAATTAAAATTTTGCCACCAGTAATGGAAAATCTATCATACATTATATACTGCAATCAGTATGGAAAGTACAGTGTCTGTGTTTATATTTACCTCAGTGATGTGCTTACAGCAAGTTCTACAGGAATACACTTATGGGAAAATGTTTCAGAAAAATGTGTTAAACACAGTAAAAACAATAATCAATGGCTCCATTCTGGAGCAGTTTTAGCCAGGATTTTCTAACACTGTACTTAGGGCCCTCAGCAGCACTTGGTTTCTGTATGTCTTTTCTATAGCACAGGTGAATCAGCTGCACCCATCCATTAGTTATTCACCTGCACTCCAAGCCAACATCCTTGGAGAACAAATCATTTGCATAGACAAATGAAGTGTATGGGTATTATAAAGGGTGCTTATTCAGTATTGTTTAAGAAACTGGTAAAGACTATGCAGCCATATATAACTCTAGTTGGTTTGGCTAATATATATATTACTATGCACACCTCTGGGAAGTGTGGTTCAAAACATTGCTGAAAATGCCTTTTATAATACATTTTACTAAGGACAAGAATTATTACAGAAGTGAATCTAATACCACTGCACCAACCTCTTACTAAACAATTACAGTCTTCGGGGGGGGGGGGGTTACATGAGTCAGACATGGGAAAACTGAGTAAACAAGAAAAATTTATATTTCACAATATATATTTTTTTGCATTAGACTTTATCTGCACATAGCTCCTTTTTAAGGCCTGATTAGAGGTCACATAGGGGCAGATTTACTAAGGCTTCTATTGCAATTCAGTAGGTTCAATCTGGCGAAGTAGGCAGTCAAATAAAATTTTAAAGGGGAAGTACTTTGATCATCGAATGGTCGAATGATCGAATATTCAATCATTCGATCTTTTCGATGCGATCGAATTGTGCATATTCGATGATCAAAGTGGCCAAATTTGCATATTTAAATATTCGATAAAATCGTCCGATCATAATTCGATCGAATTCGATCGAATTTCTAATCCTTCACACGAATTAAGTAAATCTGCCCCATACAATGCACTACATAAACTGCACTTTTAAAGAAGTCTAACTGCTTTAAAAAAGTGAAATGCAGCAATACACATTAAAGGACCTCTTCCTTCAACCCATTGTATATTTTTTAACATTGGTACCCTGCAGCCAGATCTCAAGTGTAGCTGTTCCTCCCACAGCATAGCTGGACAGGGTTAAAAAAATTATTGGAAGATGTGCTAAAAGTATCACTGAAAGAAAAGTTATAACAATCATGTCCCTTTATACCTGTACTGTTTCGACCTTTCCCTGTGAAGTATAAGAACCATTCCTAATTCATGGTAAAAATTACTGTTTAAATTACTGTGCATGTGTTCTAAACACATAATTAACAGGCACTGTTTTATTCCATTCTGTCCATGTGAATTAACTTGCTATGTATCTGGGTTGAAAATGTGGCTGCAGGCCTTTGTAGGCAGCAGATAGAGCTTGTAGTTCATTTCTTTGTTAGCACAAATTCATAAATTTAAGTGGATGGCCCCCTGAGTAACTCACCTGAGCTCATTAAATCCTGACCTATGAGCAACAACAGTATTGTGCATCAGCCAAAAATGTTTTGTACAAAAAAGCTGCTGCTACCTGTGGTTTAAAAGGAACAAGGCGCTAAGGTCTTCGTATTAATGCTATTATAGACAGATTTCAATACTTCCTATAGTGTCTCACCCAAGCAACAGAGAAAGGCATTCAAGGGCAAGCAATATATATCAGTGGTACAGGGCATTAGCTACAGAACGGCATTTCATTTCTTTATAAATATTTTATTGCGTCAAAATGTAAAATCAATACTGGTAAAAAGATGTTAAATAGTTCACTACAGTGCACAGAATGTGTCCATTACTAAAAAGTACCCATATTTATCACTTTAATCTAAGCATTGTTAATTGGTTATAATTAGTGATGGGGAATAAATTTGGCCGCACGTCGGAAAAGTCACTCACGTCAAAACCGGTGCGTGTCAAAACTATTTGGACGCCCATTCACTTTAACGCTGGCAAAGTGATGTGTCACAACTGATGGGAATAAATTCGCCCATCACTAGTTATAATACCATAAATGAATTGGGAACAAACATCTAGAATCAACAATTATTATTTTGAGTTGTTACATTATGGAAAAGGGGAAAGTGTTTACTCATTTTTTATATTTCTGTTCTGCTAATTAATCAATAGGAGTTTGGTTCTAACACCAAATATTTTTTTACCATGCTCTGACAATCTATAACTCTTCTGGAATCAAACCACAATTTTAAATGTACTAATTTACAGTTTATTATTTCACTAATGAAAGATAAATCAATTGAATACATTCAAAATATTCAATAGATACAGTATGTGTGGGTAGTGGCCCTGGTGCAGGAATGCCGGCATCAGAGCGTCGGCGTGGTGACGTCATGAACCGGCACCAAATTCAAATAAAAGGATGCTCTGGAAGCCGATTCAATGCCCAAGTATAGCTTCTGTTTGTTAGTGTTCCTGGGTGCTGTTAAATGTCTTTTGGATTGATCTTTGGACTTTGACCCTTGCCTGAACTTTGACATCTTCTCCTTCTACCTGCCTTTGGACCTTTGCCTGGACTTTGATCACGATATTGCCTGAACCCTTGCCTGTACCCTGAATCTCAACTTTACCTGTATAACTTCCTCCTTAGTCCTGACAACTTCCGCTGGGAGCCGATAGGCCCCCCTACAATATGAACTCACATTGCACAACAAGAATTGCATGCTATATCAGACAAGTCTTGCCATTCAAATACATTTTTCCATAAGAGAAGATCTCATGAGATGTCATGATGACTCAGAGGGTAGCAATTTTGCCTTGCATCACTGGGGTCCTGAGTTTGGTTTCAGCTCCATCTGCAAAGAGTTCGTTTGTTCTCCCTGTTTTTTATTAGTTTCATACAGGTAATATAGTTTCCTCCCACACTCCAAAATCATGCAGACTGGTTTATTTGACTCCTGGAAAAAATTTACCATAGTGTGTCTGCATTTGATAGGAACCTTATGTAACGGCCCCCTTGGCTTCTCCCCTGGTGCCAAGGTTGTACCTGCTTACCATCCTTCAAATGCAGACCCTGAGTTCTCTTTGCAAGGTTAAAGGGTACTGTGAATTGCTTCTCCTGGCAGTGCCTTCACCTAATGGGATCTGGGAATACACCTGCGGGTTGCACCATTAGGAAAAATATTTAACACACACACTTAATTGTGTAACAAATATAACTTTATGATAAAGAAAGGTAAATTAAAGGCAAAGTAAAACATTCATTTACATCCACATAAATGAATCACTACCCTGGGAATAGCTGCAGTTCCTTCTTGGCACCTCCTTGCCAGGTAAAGTCCTTATTCCTGGTGGACAAGAGCTCCATTGTTCCCAGGTAGTGATACTTGCCCATATACCTTTTCTGTTGGACAAGGTACAGTATTTGCTCCCACGTGGCAGGCACACAACAGCCTATACATCACAAAAAAGGAGACCCGCTGGATACTTTCCTTTTTCTATCCTCCCTCAGGCACAACTCACACAGATGGGTAGGCTCCTCCAGAGCTGATACAGGGTCCACAGCGATGAAGTCCTCAGAAGCTTCAGGCTCTCCTAGCCAAGCACACAACTTGCTTTATCTTCAGGGTATTGCTCCCAGCACTGTCCATAGCACAAGCATGATAAACCCCCTTTACTCCTTACAACCAGCTCCCGGCACTGTCTATTGCACGAGCATTTAGAAATCCTCCTCTGCAAAACTACAGCTCCCAGCAATCTCCATAGTGTGAGCACACAAGATGTCCATCCAAACTCCAAACACGTAATAATGAACTTACTAGGCTTTTGCAGTACCGTGCATCAACCGGCAGGGCTATGGAACTCCTTTTTAGCCCCTTACATCTTTGCATGAGTTCTGTCCACCTTCTCTAGATGAAAGTAAGAATCCTCCTGTGAGAACATGGCATCTCCTATATATATACAAAAGTGGTCCAGCAGTACACCCTGTGACACCCGCTGGTATCTGCTGGCACAGGGACAAGGCTCCAGCCCCTGCCAAGCTCTAGGCATACCCTGTAGCTCACATTTTCAGGAAGAGAGGGGAAGTAACCCTCTGTATCCCTACATTTATATTTCATGCTCTGGTGGGGTTGTAAAGGGTGTATAATCTCTGTAAAGCACTGTATTAATGTGTTTGTGCAATACAACTAACAGACAATATTATTTAAATAACAGATAATATTACAAGGGCTTAAAAGATATATTATGACTCTCTGAAACTTGTGTACAGCCATACACCCATTTTCTAAAATATGAGGCAATTATAAATCACTATGATCTGTTTTAAAGCCTTGGCCTGCATTTCCATGCTTTTTTATGGTCATGGAGCACCATATGACTGATATCCATTTACAACAGCAGGTAAAATATTTCCTATATACTACACATTTTTGGTTGCATAGAATTACTAATATAAAAGGTTTTATAAAGCATTCACATATTTATACTTCACATATCAAATATAGCCTTCCTACGTTCTTTGGATAGCTTGAATAAAACAATAAAACAGAAAAAAAATTCTTCCCTGAATCAGCAGTTATTTGATTAAAATGCAAGTCCCTTGTGACTAAATACTTATTTGTCCATTCCAAGGAAAGTAGCATTATGCATAAGATATGATAATAGTAGTGTGTAAAATACCCTGTTTAAATTAATAGCAGACTTTTGTAAAAGGCTTAAATGCCCATATCCAAATATAGTCAGGCAAGAGCAGGATAGAAATGGACAATACTTCATTGTGTGGAGTGTAAAAACTTTTACTCATGTTACAATATTTTCAACAATTTTAGCCTTCCTTTTGATGCTGACATGTTAGTAAAACAAATAATCTAGACACTGACTAACGGCAGACAAGGCAATCTCGCATGATGGAAACATAATTGTACTTTACAGTAACCATTCTTCTCATCTGAATTCTTGTTTCCAAGTCTCTCAAGATTTTTTTTTATCTATCTTTCTCTAGCAGATGCATTTTAGAGTCATTTGTCTCCCAGTGATCTTTCCATAGTTTTCTTTGCAGCCGAAACTAAAGGTATCAGTCATGCTCTCTGGATTACAATTGCACAATTCAATGGCCATTCAAAGGATTTCTTATGTATCCACAATAAATGCCATTTCCAATAACACCAGAAGTTTTTTTTAGACTTAATTCTCTTGTGACATTTACATATTTTTAACTAACCCTGTTACAACATGAAATATTTATGGAAAATGACAGAACCAAATGTTGTGCCCCTTTTTTCTTACAAAAAGGAAACATAACCTGTGATTTTAAAGGGAAACTCAACCCCTATTTTCTTGAATAAATATAGACTCTAGATTATAATCATTGCATCATTGCAGGCTGGCACATATCTGACCAATATAATTGAAGACCTGGAGCCATAAGTTAATATTTAAAAGGGTTTAAAAAGTATTTTCCATTATGGTTAAAACACGAAAGCCTTATGTGTTTCATGTACAATGCCTCCTGGGAGTGATGCAGAGGCAATCCCCATGTGACTAGCATTTGACCATCTACAGTATACCAACTCTGGATGATGTGAGTAAGCTAGCAGTGAGGTGAGGCTGTTTTTTTTTTACTCCCATTTCTACTGAAGTAAAATATTGCATGATAAACTTTCAAGAATGTTTTCATGAAAATTGGATGAATGTCGAACATTTACTAACATCCCAGTATTTAAATTACCTCAATAACGTATCAACAGAACATCATATTACCAATTTTGACTAAAATACGTTTTCTTTCTTCTCACATAGAAAAGACAATACAGAATTATGTGGTGTTTATACAAATGGCCTGCAGGTGGCACTGTGCATACATAGGACTTTCTGTACAACTTGAAAGTGAAAGTAAGACTTACTGCTGTTATGTAATGGCTGCATGACCTGCTAATAAAGCACTGTTATACTCTCCTTATCCTCGGCTACCATACACAACAAATGGCGACAACGATGTCTTTTCTGCCTCTGCAGCAGCCTGCACCTTTTCTACCAAACCCTGGTGAGCCTAACATACCTTTTACT
>CM044436.1:69139860-69180133 GCA_024363595.1 Xenopus borealis
AAACACAACAAATTAGTGTAAATTCTCTACAAAAGATATCCATTTCTGCTAAACATACCTTAATAATATAATGTGGCCCTAGAGCTTAATTTCCCTGTGAAGACACATCTCTTTGATAAGTCCTGCCCATTTGCTACATGTTTCATGGATTAACACAATTCTTTGCTTTCTGTGCAACTTAGAGTCAGCCTAAATAACCAAATTAATTAACCCTGTATAGATGGAACTCTAGAAGCAGCAGATAGTACTGATCAACATTTTATACTTACAATATATTCGATTTGAATTTAAAGGAAAGCTATACCTCCAAACAATATAGGTCTCTATAAAAATATACTGCATAAAACAGCTCATATGTAAAACCCTGCTTCAAGTAAATAAACCATTTTCATAATGATATACTTGTTTGGCTTCTTACAATTCATAGTGTACAAATATAAAACAAATAAACCATATATTTTAGGTCACATGAGCCAATTAACAGACAAAAACGTCTTTTGCTGCTTTGCTTCTTCCTGTTACAGGTAGAGGTGCAGTATTCCTTGTTAGGTGGTCATAGAGGGAGCCCAGAGAATATCATAAAATAGGGACTCAAAGGAAAAGGTGTAAAAGGACAATATTTACTCAAATATATATTGTAGTTAGACAATTTTCTTTAATATGCCATTTAATATGATGTAAACTATTGCTTAAGTATTCATTTTGGAGGTATACTGTAATTTTCCTTTAATATTTATACATAGAAAGCATCACATTTTCAGTTAAATGTGACTGCAGTAAGTTAAATATGTGTGCAGGTCCAACATAGAATAATTGTGTGTTGGTGGCAGGTGATTACATGAAATATTGTATTCATGTTTTTCAACAAAACACTGAATTAAATATTTGTAAAACAAGCAAGATAAGCTTTATCTACATATAAAAATGACAGCATGCCTATTTTTTTCAGTGAAACTAAATTTAGTCTCCAGCTGTTTTTCCATTAGTCACTGTCAGTCTAATGTTCAAAAATAATAAGTTGATGTTACATATTCACACTACTCTTTCTTACTTTGACAAGCATAACCTTTGACAAGCATAACCTTTGTACAATATTGCCTGGCAGGATACTAAAAATCTTATTGATATGCACAATTGAGTCTGGAATGCAATCTGACTTATGAAGCACAGTCAGCCATGTAGCAATTATACAAGAGAAGTGTCATCTATAACAATATTACTTAATTTTTTTAACAACTTCATAAATAAAGCATCTGCTCAGTTAAACCCAGAGTTGCTTTTGAAAATGTACTGATGTACAAGCCTGTAGGTTGCTAGGTCAGGATTTCTGGATTGGGTTGGACATTGTTTTCTTTCACTGTATCTTTCCAAACCCAATTTACGAAACCATTTCTCCGTGTATGCAGAATTCTTTGTGGGGTGCCAGCTGTCTGTGAATAGATTACAATAGATCTAAAACAAGACTGGAGCAGCATAGATTATTAATATATACAAGTATATATCTGTGTCCTTATTGCTTTTATCTGCCTGTAATTATGGTTCCATAAAAGTAGTGCTCTTTAGTATGAAAAATATAATGAAGAGGTCTTGGAGGCGGAAGACATCAAGGAACTACACAAGTTGGCCCTAAACTTCATATGGGGTCCCAAAGAAGTCATCTTTCAGTTCAGAAATTTAGAGAGAAAAAATAAGATATTGTGAAATGTCACATTTCATATAGTAACATACTGCATGAAAATTACATTTGTTATATTTCATCATAAGTATATGCCAAACTAATGAGAATAAAAATATTTTTTAATGTATACTTGTTTATACTTTCTTTTTAAGCAATTCCAAAAAAATAACAGTAGTATACCATTATTTGTTCAGAATTCAGTTTTCAAGAGTGACTTAATTGCAATCTCAGACCAATATTTGGGCATCTCATTATGTAAAATATGGGTAATGTCTTTCTTTTTTCTTGCTTCCTTTACCAATTTAGAACATTTAGCAAATGTAGAAGTGGCATTGTTTTCCATTTTTTAGATTTTAAATGTATAATTTTTACTGAATATGTCTTGAATATTTGATGGTTTATTTTCCATGTGTAAAGCTATAGTAAATTACTTTACCCTTTCTGCCAGCTCAAGCAAGGGCTTTCACAAAAATGACACAGCACATGACTGCACACTTTAGCACAGTCTACTGGGCACTGGAACTACAGGGGCAGATCTCAAAGCAGGATATGGAAACAGGTCCTAACATTATTTGAAAACCAATTTTAGGCATCTAGAACACTAGGGGACTGCCTGCTCAATAATACTAGGAGACTAATTTACCAGTCCCCTACACATATGTGAACGATTTATTCCATTATGGAATATAATTGCCTAAATCCACACATGTGATTTGCATCAGGGAAGAAGGGTTTATGAAGGTGATAGTGCTAAGATCTGCTTCTGACTTTCTCTTAGCACTATCATCCAACAGAACAGAATGTACATTGAATGTGTAAAGAAGAACACATTCTCACAAATTGACACAGGTGTTTGGTGTAATAAATGCATTATTGCTAAAAAACATTCTTTACATTTTGATAAATTCCATAATAGCTCAGAGTGTGCATGAAAAAAAAAGAATTTCAGCAGTAAAATTGCTTCTTATGTTCTACCTTAGATTTTGAAGAAAACTACCTATCCGAATGCAGTTTTAATACAATGGAATGTAAATCTTTTATAACAGTGAATTGCATTGGTCAAAGTGTTGCAGCCTTCAAGTTAATTTTTTTTATATAAAAGAGTACATGTGTGCCTAGATATGAATAATTTGCTCTTGGGTATAGTGAATACAGACATAAAACAAACAGAACAATTAATGGCTGAGGATCTAGCAACATATTTCAAGCAGCCTTTATAATATTCCCTAAGACTCCAAGGTAAGCAGCTGATGATACACAAGGCACTAGATGTATAACTATGCCAAGGTTCTGTTCCATTACTAAGTATAAATAATTCATACTCTAGGCACCTTTACCTCAGTTTGTGGAACTATGCATAGTATATAGATGCAGTAGCCAGCATTCCTTTAGAAATACATATTTTCTTGGTTATAATAGTTTAATACGAATTTAATTTGGCATGCAAATACAAATTCTCTGGGTGATTATTCCCATTTTACTTTAAACAGTGTCAGTTCATAAATAGTGAAATTGCTCATGTTTGACTGACTAGCTGTGATGTTCTGTATTTCAACTGTACAACCAGTGGGTTATTTAAAAAAATCGGATTTTTCCGGTTTTTGTAAAATAAAAAAGTCCAGCCACACTAGAATTCACAATGTGACCTTATTTCAGGGCCGGGTCAAGGGTTTGGCAGCTGCCTAGGGTGCAATCATGGGGGGGGTGCACTTCTCAGGGGAATTTCTTTTTCTTCGTTCTTTTATTTTTACTTTTCAGTTCACTTGGCTTGTTGGCCTTTATTAACAGCATTATAATATATAAAAATTGCATGCCCCAACCCCCTCTGGGTTTTTTTTTCAGCCTGTTGTATCTGTATAGGCTCCCCCACACTGGAGCATGACTTGGTGCCTTCCAGTTCCATGCTGACACGCTGACGTGTTGATGCTCTGAGGCACATGGGTAATAGGCTGCAGGGCTGGCGCGAGACGTCAGTCAGAGTCAGTCATAACAAAAGCTGCATTGGTTGGACAGAGAGGATCTGCTGTGCGTGCTAGAGGGGAGCAGTAACGCATCTCACTGAAAAGACCTGTCTTTCTCTTTGTTGCTGGGCTTTTGGCATCTGCACTTGACTTTTACTTCTTGCTGGCACAGATAAATATCATGGGGGCTTGGGTTGGCCACAGGTATGGTGGTGGTGTGGGATTGGGGCCTGCGGCTGCAGACTGCAGTATTAATGGATTTGGCTGGGCCTTGGCCCATTGTTGGCTGCTGGCAGTGGCACAGGTACAGATCATGGATGCTTGGGTTGGGCACAGCACAGGTATGAGGAAGGATCTGTTGGATCTGAAACATGTTGTGCAACTAATAAAAGAACACTTGTTTGATGGCATCGGTTCTCCAGAGTACCTTATTATAGTATAGGTGGGGGAGTGGGCTTGGGGCCTGGCGCCTGCAGTATTAATAGTGGATATGGCTGTGCCTGGATGCTGGGGGGGTCAGGTGGATGGGCGCTGATTGGGACCTAGGGTGCCAAACTACCTTGGCCCGGCCCTGCCTTATTTATTATTAAAAAAGAAGATTTAATTGGATCTGGGCAAACTCGATGAAATAGAGCGAAAAGCTGAATTATACATTTTTTTCAGGCTTTTACCTGAAAAAGCCCAAATTTTTCAGATTATTGCCAGAAAAGACCGAAATAGCCGAATTTTCGGCTAATTCCAGGGCAGACCACAGAAACTTCCAAATAGGATAGGGACTTCTCCTATTGCCTTATTTACAACTACAGCAGGTCTGAGATGCCTGATATTCAGTTCTTGACTTTTTGCAGCATCAGGCTTTAATAAACCCCCCCAAAAAATTGATTTTCCACAAAACATTTGGATTTTATAGTAATAACATCAGTAACGTCATAGGTACATATATACCTATTATCCCAAATGCTTAGGACTTTAGGTTTTCCCAAACTCTTAGGACTTTGTGTTTTCCACATAAGGGATCTTCCCATAATTTGGATCTCCATATCTTATGTCTACTAAACAGTTATGAAAACATTATATAAAACCAATAGGATTGTTTTGCCTCAAATGAGGGTTAATTATTTTCTTAGTTGGGATCAAGTAGATGCTACTGTTTTATTATTACAGAGAAATCATTTATAAAAACAAGAATTATTTTCTTAAAATGGAGTCTATGAGAGATGACCTCCCTGCAATTCCGAGCTTCTAGACAAGGGGTTTCCAGATAGCAAACCCCAAAAAGAAAATATCTTGGTAATAGAATAAACTTTAAATTAACAATGGGTACAGTTATAGCTGTGGGAACAGTTAAAGCTGCAGTTCTCATTAACATTTTGGGGGCTGAGGCATTACATTCAGGCACAGACAGTAGTGTCTGCATTCCCAGTGTCTATGTATGCACACAGTTCCTCAGTGCAAGCAAATTAGCTACATTTGGGTGTAAATAATATAATATAAATATCAATAATGTATAATAATAATAATAACATGTCCCATTGTCTATCTCTGTTATCCAGAATGATAGGGACCCGGGGTTTTCCAAATAATGGATCTTTCCGTAATTTGGATCTTCATACCTTAAATTTACCATGAAATCATTTAAGCATTAAATAGGCTGGTTTTACTTTCCATAGGGATTGATTATATCTTTGTTTGGCTTAAGTACAAGCTATTTTTTTATTAATACAGAGAAAAAGAAAGACATTTTTCAAATTTTTTTATAATGTATAAATGTAGTCAATGGGAGACTGCCTCTCCATAATGTGAAGCTTTCTGGATAACAGGTTTCTGGATAATGGATCATATATTATATATATATATATCTATAGCTGTACTGGCACTCATCATTCATAAGATATGTTGCCGGGTGCTAGCCAAAGTTATCAATACAAGTCCAAAGAAAGCAATCACAGCATAGTCCATCAACTGTGTAGCAAAGTGTATTTATTCATACATAGTGCATCAACGCGTTTCGGCCCACACAGAGCCGTCGTCAGGATCTGGGATATCGGCACTCACGAAAAAATATAAACGTGCGCCTGGGTGCAAACATGTCCATAGAAGGAGCACTCACAAATCAAAAGTAGCAAAGTGAGAAAGGCTGTGTTCCAGCCAAAACATTTTTTTTGTGCTCTTAAATAAATTATATATATATATATATATATATATATATAGTATAGTCATAGTATAGTCCAGACTCCAACTATGCAATGCGACCCAGGTGCACGGTAAGCGAATGCATACAAAATGAACAAAGATGTTGCTGGTTTATATATAAACCATCACATAGACCCACACTCCCCAAAATGTTGGACACTTTAAATGCAACAAATATCATTTTAAACACGGAATAATGGAGTGCGGGTCTATGTAATGATTTATATGAATATTTTGACCCTGTACCCACAAAGAAAATATATATATTGTTCCAGCTTTTCCTAAATAGCTAGATTATAACTTATATTTTACTGAAGCAATAACAGCTATTGCTTTATAAAAAAAAATTAATTAAATAAATTACTATAATTGCAATTTGAATCCTGAATAGAAATAATTTATAGTTTTCCTGACTTTGACATTCAGAAAAATGTTTCCTAATGCCACTGCTTTGCAATCAATTTCAAGTGGACAGGAGCTCATAAACTTTTGCATTTCAAATCGATTTAAAATGACCTGAGCACATATTAAATCTTTAGGCCTTTTGCCATTTTACTTTTATAATAAATCCAACTGAAATGTTTTATGAAAGTAACATAAAGGGGCAAATTTATCATTATTCACAAATCCAAGGGTTTTTAGCCCTTGAATTCAGCAGAAATTCTAATGTCGAATGAAAATCGAATAGTTTTAGGCTATTTTTCGAGTGCTATTCGATTTCTCGAAATATTCATAGGATCGTACAGCTTTTCTTCGATCGTAAGAATGCTGTTCGACCAGGTAATAGAAAAAAAAAGCCTATGGGGGTATTCCCATAGGCTTCTATTGCAATTCGGTAGGTTCATTCTGGCAAAGAAGGCGAATAAAATTTGAAAGTGGAAGTACTTCGATCATCGAATGGTCGAATGATCGAATATTCGATCATTCGATCTATTCGATCTGATCAAATTTTGCATATTCGATGATCGAAGTGGCCAAATTTGCATATTCGAAAATTCAATAAAATCGTACAATCGGAATTTGATCGAATTCGATCGAACTTCGAATTCCTCACATGAATTTTGTAAATCTGCCCTTTAGGTTTCAAATCCTATAAGTTAAATTTCTAAAGTAATCCAAAAAAATATGATAGAAATAATATTATTGTCAAGCAAAGGAGTGTCCCCGAAACGTTGCACTATGCATTGCATAAAATTTCAAGGCTTTGCCCTGCTCAACGCAATTCTTGTGTGCTGGTGACATTCTTCATACATTGGATAGGAGGTTGCTGATTCCCCCATAACTGAGCACCAGGAGGAGAGATTTGGTAACATAAGAGGTTTCCTAACTTTTTTGGGTCACAGAGACCTACGTATATTTATTTTCTATAGTGACCTCTTCTATTACATAGCTGTAAAAGCAATGTATTATAGTGCTGCAAAGCTAGAAGTCTGTGGGCTATAAGCATAGTAAATAGTAATATAATAAGTTAGGTTGAAAAAAGACACACGTCCATCAAGTTCAACCTTTTAACTTTTTAACCTGCCTAACTGAGGAAGGCAAAAAAAACCCATCTGAAGCCTCTCCAATTTGCCTAAGGGGGTGGGGTAAATTCCTTCCTGACTCCAAAAAGGCAATTGGACCAGTCCCTGGATCAACTTGTACTACGAGCTATCTCCCATAACCCTGTATTCCCTCACTTGCTAAAAAGCCATCCAAACCCTTCTTAAAGCTATCTAATGTATCAGCCAGTACCACTGATTCAGGGAGAGAATTCCACATCTTCACAGCTCTCACTGTAAAAAAAAACCCTTCCGAATATTTAGGTGGAACCTCTTTTCTTCTAACCGGAATGGGTGACCTAATGTCAGCTGGAAAGACCTACTGGTAAATAAAACATTAGAGAGATTATTATATGACCCCCTTATATATTTATACATAGTTATCATATCACCCCTTAAGCACATCTTCTCCAGTGTGGACATCACACCAATTTAGCAAGTCTTTCCTCACAGCTAAGATTTTCCATACCTTTTGCCAGCTTAGTTGCCCTTCTCTGCACCCTCTCTAATACAATTATGTCCTGTTTGAGTGATGGAGACCAAAACTGAACAGCATATTCTAGATGGGGCCTTACAAGTGCTCTATAAAATGGAAGAATGAAACCTTCCTGTCGTGACTCTATGTCCCTTTTAATACAGCTCAAGACCTTAATTGCCCTTGATGCTGCTGACTGGCATTGCTTGCTACAGCCAAGTTTATTATCTGCAAGTGGACTTCAAGTTTGTCAAGATCCTGTTGCACAGATGCCAAATCCTGGATGAAATTAATTTGGCTGGATAGTTTTGTGTCATCAGTAAACACTGTTGGCTTACAATACCCTCCCCTAAGTCATTAATAAACAAGTTAAATAAAAGTGGACCCAATACCGAGCCCTGAGGAACCCCACTAAGAACCTTACTCCAAATAGAGAATGTACATACCATTAACAGCCACCCTTTGCACCCGATCCTGTAGCCAGCTTTATCTATGTGCAAACGACTTCATTAAGTCCAACAGACATTAATTTAGAAAGAAGCTGTTTGTGGGGCACGGTATCAAACACTTTGGCAAAATCCAAATAGATCACATCTACTGCCCCCCATAGTCCAGTATCTTACTTACCTCATCATAAAAAGCAATCACATTTGTTTGATATGACCTATCCTTCATAAAGCCATGCATATTTGTTGGCAAAACAATAGCAGAAAGTGAGAGTGAGTTCCTGAAGCAAGCTAAAGGAATCAATTGCACAAAATCAAGTGCTTCCAGGAACTTACCTGCAGTTTCAGCAATCTTTTGACCCGAACCCAGACACTCAAGATTTTTTTAAAAAAAACTGCCCCCTAATGACTTTGCATGCTAATATTAAGTTCCAGTATTACAATTCGATCCTACATGTTATAATTGCATAGTATGTTTAGAAAATGACAAACAAATATTGCTTACATCTGCAATTTACATTTATGTACAGATAACATTTTGAGGAATGAATATGGGCAGTGGTGTAACTAGGTATTACTGGGCCCCATAGCAAATAATTTTTCAGGCCCACAAAATGTTAAGAGGTTGATTTGTTTTACCAAACTGTATATGAATTAGGGCCTCATGGGGCCCCTATGCCTCATGGGGCCCCTATGCCTCCTGGGCCCCCCTGCAGCTGCAGGGTCTGCTTCCTGTATAGTTACACCCCTAAATATGGGAATGTTTCATAGAACTCCATTTGATTTCATTATGAACAAATATATTCTTGGCTGGAGTTCAACCAAATATTTATGCTATATTTTAGACCAACCAAATACAAATGTACATATAGTTAACGGTTCAATTTTATTTTATTCTGTTGCTGTCATTAAACCTACTCTGCAGAATTAAGTCTAAGGACAATCGAAAAAGCTGGGCTACATTTCCACTGAGCTGTAGCAAATTGATTTATTTGCCATGGCCCAAGGGAAGATTATTCAGGCTACAACTGTATAAGAATGAAAAATAGTAATAAGAAAGTGTAGATATAGATTGTTTCATTGGTCTCTCTCTTGTGCCTTATACAAAGATATATTATGACACTCAACACCAGGCCTATCATTGAAACTGTACAAATTCTGTAACATTTTATAATATACCAAGGTAGGTTTTGTTATATAGAAACCATTGTCATGCATTGCATTTTTATCCTAACAAAACTTTTAAGAATCTGTTCTGTAAGTACTCTAAATAGGATTTATAAAAATGGAATATTGTTTCTCAGTGTCTTTGAGCCATATTTCTGATTTTATACCTTTTCAGAAATCCCTTTTTACCATCACTCAATTTTTTTGATTATCAAGAATAGAACTGACTCTTGTAGAGAAAGCATGTGAGGATTTGTTTCTAAATACCAACAAGAGTATCTCTGTCTGCTAAAGTGGAAATGACTGGGACAATTACTATAAACTTATATATAAAGTGTATAAAATATTAACAAATATATTATTCTTCTCTTTTTCTCGTGCCTTTTATTTTAGTACCAAGCTCATTATCGCACACACAGAAGATACTCTTTGCCTCCATGCTACTTTTAAACATGTTATTCTGAGATAAAATTACACTTTTCATGTAAACATTTAATTTAAAAAATTTTTGCCATTGTGTTTGTTACTTTTTACATTGTTTAGATACATAGGGTTTTGCCTGACCCAGTTCAAATAAAAAGGCAAAAAATTGGCGAGAGCCTTGAATGAAACATTGTTTATGCATTAATAAGATAGTGATGTACTTTGTTAATTGTTTCCACTCCTAGTACTGAAATATTAAGGGGCAGATTTACTAAGGGTCCAATTTCGAGGGTTAAATAACCCTCAAATTAGACCCTCGAATTTAGGTCGAATTAAAACCCCTCAAATCGGAATTCGAGGGGTTTTAAAGCAATTTGAATTATTGATGGAATATAAAAAATTCGATTTATCAATAAAATCATTCAAATCGAAAATTCCAACGATTTTAAGCATTTGATCTTTTTTTTATTCGATCAAAAACACTTGGAAGAATCCTATGGGAGCTTCTCAGAGGCATATATAGCAATTCGGTAGGTTAAATCTGCCAAATTGCTATATCGAATTTTGTTTAAAGGGCCGGTACTTCGACAATCGGATTCTAATTTTGAGCTATTCGAATAAGCCCAAAATAAATTTGAATTTCGAATTTTTTTAATTCAAATTTGATTCAGTTTTCACTTTGAATCAATTCGACCTTTAATAAATGTGCCCCTAAATGTCCAGTGTGAAAACCTCCCCCTTACTTGAGCCACACAATCAATCTCCTTCAATGATCCCTTTGACAGCACTAATGTAATAAATATCAACAAAACAGTGAATATTATTTCAATACTTTAGGGGTAATGCAATACATGTTGCAAAAGTTTACACCTAGTCTAGAAATATATAGAAACCAATTGTTTGTAGGATTTATTGATTATTGCTGGTCATACCTAGTACAAACATTTTTATATTTACTATACTCTATTACTATTGTACAGGTATGGGATCCGTTATCCTGAAACCCAGTATTCAGAAAGCTCCGAATTATGAAAAGGTCATCTCCCATAAACTCAGTTTAATCCAAATAATCCAAATTTTAAAAAACTATTTCCATTTTATCTGTAATAATAATATGGCACCTTGTACTTGATCCCAACTAAGATGTAATTAATCATTATTGGAAGCAAAACCAGCTTATTGGGTTTATTAAATTTTTACACAATTTTCTAGTAGACTTGCGGTATGAAGATCCAAATTATGGAAAGATAAGTTATGTGGAAAACACCAGGTCCTGAGCAACCTGGATAACAGGTCCCTACCTGCATTGCATCAGTGCTACCAAACCATTTTGTGGAAAGTTTACACTGTTTAGCGCTGATTTAATTCTTAGTTCTTGTGGTGGTTCCATGGATGCTCCTTCTCTGACATCCCATGTAGATTCAATATAAAGTGAAATTTGGGAATCGCTCATAACATCAGATTAACTGCAATTGTGTTACCACACAACATGTTTTGGGCAAATGGCCCTTTTTCAAGTGTGTATAAACAATTGTGAAAAATATATTTATGACACCACATATGTTGTCCTGCCCACCAATTACCAAGTGCAGAAGCATTAACCCTTTGATTCTTGTTCATGGCTTAGGAAAAATTCTTTGAAGAAACCATGACAGTTAATGTGCCAATATTAAGGGGCTGATTTACTACTTATAGGCTACTTCGACCTTTTGACCATTTAATTCTTCGACTTCGAAATTCAAAGTACCATCTCTTTAAAAAAACTTCGATATTTTTACTTCGACAAATAAAAGCTGCCGAAGTGCTATTATTTTATCGAAGTAAAATCGTTTAATCATATGCTAAAATATTTCGACCAATTTTCTTTTTATCGCAGGAATGCTTTATTTGGTGAAAAATACTTGATATAATATTCGAAGTCCAAGTATTTTAATTGGATGGTCGAATTTTGAAGTATTTTCCACTTCCAAATTCGACCTTTAGGGAATCAGCCCCTAAGTGTCCTAAAGTGAATGTGTCCAATTCCATATAGATGGCACAATTATTAATCATCCATAGACAGTGATCACATCAGGATTATTGCAAAACACAGTAAAATTGTAAAAACAATTCTGTACATAAATTTATATAAACTATTATATATATATATATATATATATATTATATATAAACACTTGGTACTGCTCCCATTCTGAGCCTACCATGATGACACTTGAACAAATACTTGGAAAAATAAATTCCCTGCCTTAATTGATATTCATTCCTTTAAACATAATATATAACTTATTTTATCTTACCATTAGTTGGTATCTATAATGCAAATGCTCTAGACTAGAAACTATTCTAGACTGGACAATGTTCGATATCTGTGGAGGAAAACAAAATGGTATAATGCTCCACTGGTCATCTTTGCCTGTTCTTAAACTATCCATTTTAGTTGGCTAACATTATGTCCCTCCATATAGAAATGTCTAGAGACAGATGTATCTGTAGCAGCTCCTACTTTAAAATTTCTAATGTTTCCCCTGTGTTCTTTTATTCGTTCCTTGACTGTTCGGATTGTTTGGCTAATGTATGCTAGTCTGCAGAGACATTTTAGCATATAAACTATATGTTTTGAGTCACATGTAGTGTAGTTTCTCATTTGGTGTGCCCTTAGTTGGATGGCTGACCATCCATCCTGATATTGACATCTGAAAAGTTGATTGATGTGGCCAAGCTCTCACAAGTAAATTTGATAGTTTTGTGTTTCTGATTGGCCAGATCAATCATGTTATGGAAGTCTTTTAATGTTCCTTCCCATACCACCAAAATATTGTCCACAAATCTCCAATAGTGAACAATGTGTTTGCTGTATCTCCATTTCAATAAAATTTACAAAAATATTAGCAAATGAGGGAGCGACCGCCGCCCCCATTGAGGTGCCATGTTGTTGCAAAAAAAATTCCCCTTCGAACCTGAAATAGTTTTTTTGGTGGACTAGCATTAAGCAGTCTATCAGGAAGTAGATAAGGTGATGTGGTATCGATGTATAGAGACTTTGTATGTCTATGCTGCACAGGAGAACATCTGTTTGTTGTATAACAACATCCTGTAATTTGCATAATAGATCTGTCGTGTCCTTAAGACAAGTGGGGATTTTGGACACAATTGGCTGGAGAAACTTATCCACAAATTTTGAAAGTATGGATCCTATGGCCGATTTTATTGGGCGTCCAGGTGGATCAATGATCAAGATTTGTGTATCTTTGGTAACAGATACAAGACTGGGATGCGGGGATGTTCTACATGTAAAAACTCTTTTTCTTGTTTAGAAATGACTCCATTTTCATATGCTTCCTTTATCAAAGCATCTATCTATTTCAAATACTGGATCATATGTGGCTCTTTCATAGTGTCCACTAACATGTAATTGTCTATACACTTCCTCCACATATTTGTACTTGTCCACCACTACAATGGCTCCCCCTTTATCTGCTGGTTTTATTATGATCTTTTTATTGTTTTGTAGGCCTTTAGTGCATGTTTTCATTGTAGGTTGTTATTTTTATTTTTTTTTTCTCACCATTTGTTTTTTGTATGGATGGTCCCATATAAGTGATACTTCATTTTTAATCACATTTTCAAATGCTACTATACATGGGGTTTCTACTGTAAAGGCAAGTATGTTGCTTTTGCTGGTATGTTGATGTCTGTCACATGAAAAAAGTGCATTCTGAGTTTTAGGTTTGTAATGAATTTTAAATATTCAATTTCCCAGCTCTCAAATTCATTTTCATAAAACAGCACAAACCCCAGTCCTTTATTCAAAAGTGCAGTCTCATATGGTGTGAGCGTATAGGAGGAGATAGTAATGCATAGATTATTTACCTCTGTTTGCTCTGGGTCCTCTGTGGGTAGTCTTTTCTTGGTATTGGGGCTCGTGGATTCCTGTACTGGCACCTCGTAGTTTGAGCTATCTCCTGTGAGCTCAATTCCAGAAAATCGCCTTGTGAGGAGCTCTTCTCGTCGTTGCTTCCAGATGTCCCACCTCCCTGTCCTCTGTAGGTAGGATTTTGCGGTCTCTAACGAGGCTTACATCGGAGTGCTAGCAGTCCGGTTCAGGGTTTCCACCATAAGCGCTGCTGATCGCGTCTCTCCTCCATGTCGGCTTCCTCTCTTCTGTGTCCCTCCCACTGGCTGTTGTGAGACTCCCGTTGCCTTGCGCATTTCTCCCGCCATGTATACACTCTGCTGTGCAGGTAATCGTTGGCATCCCATTCCAACTTAAAAGCTTTTTTCACTGCTATATTCTCATGTAAGCGATTTAAGGGTGTAGAGCAGTGATCCCCAACCAGTAGCTCGCGAGCAACATGTTGCTCTCCAACCCCTTGGATGTTGCTCCCAGTGGTCTCAAAGCAGGTGCTTATTTTTTAATTAATGGCTTAGAGGCAAGTTTTGGTTGCATAAAAAACAGATGTCCTGCCAAACATTCTCTCCTGTAGGCTGCCAGTCCATATAGGGGCTACCAAAAAGCCAATCAGAGCTCTTATTTGACATCCCCATGGACTTTTTCATGCTTGTGTTGCTCTCCAACTCTTTTTTAAATTTAAATGTGGCTCACAAGCAAATAAGGTTGGGGACCCCTGGTGTAGAGGGTTGTAAAGATATTTATTTTACGAAATCTTCTCCTTTCTCTGCCTTGATTTTTTTCTTTATGTTCTCAATCTCAGTTTTGATTTCAGGGGGGAAGCTGGGTACCTCCAAAAAATTTTACGATCTTTTGCATCCTATCACCCTGTAAAAGGGAAAAGCTAGCGCTATTGTATTTTGGTACTCCTATTACGTTATTGCACCTCACCTGGTCTGAGGTGGCGAAGGCTAGTCTGGCGCAAGAGGTAACGGTCAGTAAAATCTGCATCTTAGTGAAATTGCGTGTACATGCTCTTTCACCAGAGCAAAGATTCGCCTGGTGTGAAGCAATGCTAGCGTATTTCTCCTTCGCTAGCGAAGGCGCACCTGCACTTATTAGGCAAAGTAACGAAATTATATCACACTGGTGAATTTTCGCTAGCGTTAGTCACTTTGCCCTTTAGGGAATCTGCCCTTTTGGGAGAGGACTCTTCTGTAATTTGGAGCTTTCTGGATAACAAATCCTATCGCTGTACTTCAGTTTTAGAATTATGGAAATATAATTCCTGTGAAAAATATAAATAACTATTTCTTTTTCCGAGGATTTTATTTACAACTTCAATAATCAGATATGTAAAATCTGAATATTCATAATAATTATTTTTATACAGTTAGATTTATATACCTGTTATATACAGTATCTGTTTATATTTTCAAATCATAATCATTCTCTATATTTTATAAAAGGTTAAAAGTTAAAGATAAAAAAGGCATTGTGCATCTACACAGAGCAGACTATGATGCATTGAGGCAAGTCTAAATGTAGATGTCACTAGCTATATTACAAAATAAAAACATCTGTGTCTTCAAGGTAGAGTGACTGGCCAGATACATTCCTTTTTTGGCAGATGGCAATTTGCAGATGTCAGTGCTGGCCAGAAAACAGTAGCTGCAGCTGTCACTCTGTGAGTGTTCAGGGTCGATGCCCTAAGGATCCCTTTGTGATGCTATTTTAAAGCTTAACAAACTATTCTTTACCCTTAACACATTAATAAAATAGCAATTATTTAATGAAATGATGCTATATGTTTCAGAAGTCACTCTCCTATGAAGATCCCACATAAAGGAAATTTGTGCTTTGTGTGTTATGCATGAATGTATTAGCAGAGAACACTATCAGGGAAATAGAGGAAGTAAATTTAAATATTATGCACCTGCGTGTATATCTTAGTATAGCTTAGTGTGAATCTTGATAATCATGTTTTTTTTTGTTAGCTCACATTCACTTTGTATCATTTCACATGTTAACATAATTTATTTGACTAGCATTATTCTGTTGGAGTGTGCATGAACAATTACACCTTTATATGACCACAATGACAGCTAACAATTGGCCTGTGGTCTTTCCTATTCTTAGTACAATTATATTAATAGCATTAATAACATTGTTTAGGATAATGCAGAAAATTATATAGGTCATTAACTGGACAATATAGTCGTTATGAAAAATGCCCTCTAAAGGCCAAAAGTCATACATTGTTTGCCCTGATTTTAAAAACAAGATTTTTTTTTAATGAAGCACCCCCTCAGACATAAGAGCATTGTTTACTGCAAATCTAACTAATTCTCTTTGCTTTTGTATGTATGTATATTTTTATTTGCAAAGCACTGTACAGCATAACATTAAATTAGTAGTAACAAATAAAGGTTCCATGCAATAAGTAACAATAAGTACTTTATAAAAATATAATTCACATAAATATAAAGTATAATTACAACAAAGATTACATTTTCAGTGTCAAGGAGACACCTTAGGGCTTCCAGTCAAAATGGGAGGGTAACTTACAGACAAAGTTCGGAGGGTTATTAAGCGCTGTAGGTTACAGTGGGTGAAACTGCCATATGAGTGCCAGTTTCAAGTTCAGGAGTTATCCAGGTGCTCCCAGAGTAGGAGTTACGTTATAAATACATTGAACGAAGATTCTCTCCGGGGACATGTCTTTTCCACCTACATTCAGCAGATCTTGTACAGGAGCGTAAGAATCTGGTTTGTGAATTCAGCCAAGGTCATGGGTTTTGAGCACAAATGCTCATAGCCGTTAAAGGGGCAAATGAGCCAATGTTGGAGGATAGCATATGATTATACTCACTTACCAGGGTATCATGATCAGATATCACCTTAAAGGAAGTGAGACTGGACCTGAAAGACTAAGCTGGGAGGTCAGCATCATGTGTATCCTGCACTAAGACAGTGGGGAAAGGAACAGGTGGTCAAGGAGAGCAAGAGATGGAAAATGTAACCATATGATGATCAGAAAAGGGGAAGGGGTCACTATTAAAATTAGAGAGAGAAATTCTTTAGTAAGACTAGATCCAGAAAGTGGCCTTCTTTGTAAGTAGGGGTTTTTGTCCATTGCTGGGGCTCAAAGGAGGAGGTTAGGAGGAGAAAACGAGAGGGTTGTGAAGCATCATTGATGTGGAAGTTAAAATCCCCAAGGATGATTGCAGGGTTGTCAGTGCAGAGGAAAAATGAGAGCCAGGTGTCAAAGTCAGAAAAGAAGGTAGCAGAGGAGGAGGCTGATAGGGGCTATACAACTCTGTTCCCTATGTGGGGAACTCCACAAAAAAGCTTTTTTGTAGATTAACATAATTTTGAGCAACTTTGCAATATACATCAATTAAAAAATATGCTGACTTTTCAGGATTTTTAATGGTTTCTGACAGTTCCCTAAGCTTAGCCCCTGCTCTCCTTCTGATCTTTCTGACTACTTTTCTGAGCAGACTGACTACAGTTACTTTGTATCAGCAGCCATTTGTCAAATCCCACAATTTCTTGTACATGTGATTCTAATAAGGAAAGGAACAACACAGTGCAATGCATTGGGGGATCTGTAGGTCCTGTATGCTGTCTGTAAGCTGTGGAGCTGAATTTGTCACAATTTGTAACATCAATGTTTTAATAAGACCTTCCCTGCTGGAATTTCAAATGACGCAGAAAGAGAAGAACAGCTGGATTTCAGCAAATAAAATTGTATTTATTCATACTTTTTGAAGAAACAGGTAACTGTGATGGGTATATTAGGGTTTTCTGTGTTATGTGGGCCTCTTTATCAAATTTTAGTTTGGAAGTCAGAGTTCCCCTTTAATAATAATATTATTAAGCAGAAAACATACACTTTAATATCTGTATACTTTTTGTGTGTCCATGTATGTAAGAGGTCACTAAATTGACTTTGGATACATTCTACTTGATTTAAATAGCTGAGAAATGTTGAGTCATTCACTGATTAACGCTTGATACATTTTTTATTAGTGACAGCATTTACAGATTATTTGGAACATAGAACATAAACAATTTGAATCCCAATAAATGCCTTATTCATTGTGTCAGATTTATTTAAATATCTGCTGCCTAAAATATATTTTGTTTCTGATGGAACTTTTGATGCAGACATCATTGGTATGTGTCACAATAGAACCACATGAGCCAATGTGCAAATAGCTAGAAGCCTTATTATGTGGTCGCTATCTACTAGAACACTGACAAGTCCAAACTTTTACTAAAGTATCTTGAAATGAAGGCATTGTCCAGTTCTAGGATGTCTTTTAAAGCAATATATTGACATGTAATGATTGAAAGTGATCCTACAAAAAGTTTAACCTTATATAAATTTTTTTATTTGAACTGTTTCCCTTTTATAGATACCTCAGATCAGCTATGCATCTACAGCTCCAGAACTGAGTGATAACAGCCGCTATGATTTTTTTTCACGTGTGGTTCCGCCTGACTCCTATCAAGCCCAGGCAATGGTGGATATTGTGACAGCCCTAGGATGGAACTATGTATCCACTTTAGCTTCAGAAGGAAATTATGGTGAGAGTGGTGTAGAAGCATTCACACAACTATCCAGGGAAATTGGTAAGATTGCATTAAACAGCTTTTTATACTTAATTCTGACAGGTTACTAATGTCTATGGTTTTGTAAAACACAGCCTGGGTCCCTGTGGAACAATGAATGTTACTGTAGATATATTTTTGACACTGTTCTTTGTAGCTTAAGTGTATAAGAAGTAATCTTTCTGTTCATGTATATATCAAGATATTATACTGAAAGGTTTTTTGTGACAAATCCACTTGACAATTATTTGCTAGAGCCAAAACGAAATACTGTATATATATATATATATATATATATATATATATATATATGCGTGGGAGAGTCATATACTAATATTTGCAATGGAATGCTTGATTATAGATTTTTGTCACATGGCTCATAAAATATGAGGATGTTAGAAGTAACCTTGGAGTTGCAGGACCTTCAGCCTCGTGCTTTTATGTGGTCACAGATTTCCTCAGTGACATATAAATCCTTATATTTTACAATAAAGGGTATTTTATTCAATGTACATACATACACATACAGTATATATATTTAAATTATCAAACAGGAAATTACATTGTGTTTACTAAGTAGCAGATACAGCAACTACCTTTGGCGGGGCGACGCTGAGTCCCTGTTGCGGTTCCATGAATACCTACAAATAATCCATCCATCTATAACCTTTACATTGACATATGATATTGATAAGGTCCAGTTTCTAGATGTACTTATATGTAAAATTCTAAGGGTGGAGTGGATACTTCTGGGTATACTAAGCCAACTGATCAGAATCAAATCTTACATTTCCGTAGTAATCATCTGAAACATATAAAACATTCAATACCAATAAGTCAGTTAGTTGTGTATATGTATATATATATATATATATAGATACACCCAGAGAACCAGCAAATATTTAAGGAAACAATGTTTCATCTCTATTTTACCTCATAAAAACCTTAAATATGTATTTCTGGCACAATGAGTGAAAATAGAGCTCACCATAGTCCTCTAGCTTGAAATTCCCCCTGAAATTTTATGGGATTTTTTTGGGGTGTATAAAAATGAGAGTTTGACCTATACCTTTTAAATACCATAGAAATTAACAAAGTCCTAGGGGCACATTTAAATGCAAATTAAAACACCTCAAATTCGAATTTAGAATTAATCGTTTTAACGCAATTCAAATTATCGAACAATCGAATATCAAAAATTCGATCGATCAATAAAATCTAACTGCTTTCACTACTTTTCAATATATGGGGATGGAGGGGTGCTTTCATCCCCATGAAATGTGACAATTGAGGCTGGAGCGGAGTCCAGCGGATGGGTAGCTACCAAATGGATTAATGTGCAGCCTGACTAGCATGTGGAAAGTTGTGGAAATGCTTTCACTACTTTCACTCTTAAGTATGCCCCAAGGTATTCTTTGTCTTTGTATGTCTTTGCATGTACTTTATTATCTTCTGAATGCTTTGCCCAATGCTTTTACATGAACTGTCCTATTTCCATGTTCCTCTATGAAGGGGCTTCAATATTTGTGCTGCCACAGTCCATCAGTCCAAATTGATCCCTGGACCTCTCCTATTGACTTAAACAGCATTGTGGCAGGTTTTAGGTGGAGAATAGATGAATTAGAATTCTTTAAGGGCCAGAGTATGATAAATCTCCTGAATCAAATTTTTTTAAAATCGAATTTGAATACGTAGACAAATTTGACAGTTTTGACCATAAAAATTTTAAAAAAAATGATTAGAATTTTTAATTTGACCCGTAATAAATTGGCCCCATAAATATTTATCAAAAGTAACTCAAAGCAACTGGACTTGCTGAGAAATATTAATGAAGACGTTTCACTGCTCATCCAATCAGCTTCTTCAGTTCAACTGACTGGTATAGGGGAGTTCTTGGCATATAGACTCTTCCAACAATCCAATCACAACGGCACATTGTAACTATTCAGAGAGGTGACATCTGAAATTTATAGAATTTATTCTGTGTTGTTACTGTGATAGGATTACCAATGTGTCATGCAACTCCTAGAAAACAGGCGTTACTTGTGAGAGTTGCATGAATGGATGTGTGAAGAGTTCTGAAGTCGCCAGGGAACAGATGCTCCCTAAGCGAATGGATCAGCACAGAAGGGCAAACTCTACAGGGCAAGACTCTGCTGTTTTTCTACACCTAAAAGACAAGGGACATTCCTTTGAAAATAGTAATTTCCAAATTTTGGATAAAGAAGACCGCTGGTTAGAAAGAGGTGTGAAAGAGGTGATTCATGTTAAGGTGGAGAAACCACCCCTGAACCAAGGCGGGGGCCTCCAACACCACATGTCTGCTACATAAAATGCTGTTCTAACATCTATTCCCCGGCTGTTTCAGAACTGTTCACACATCCATTCATGCAACTCTCACAAGTAACACCAGTTGCTTTGGGTTGCTTTTGATAAATATACCATGACCTGGATGAATGAGAATCTTCATAGCCTTATCGGCCTCATAAAGTTACTTCTACACTTAAGTCACAAAGATTTTTTTTCACCATCTCTGCACACATGACAAATGTATGGGTATAGGATCCATTAGTTTGGCACCTGGCGTTTTCTGTTTCTGTAATTTGTATCTTCATACCTTAAATCTTCTAAAAAATCATTTAACATTAAACAATGTTTGCCTCTAATAAGGATGAATTATACCTTGGTGTGGATCGAGTACAAGGCACTGTCTTATGACAGGAAAAACAAAATTTTTTTACAGTTTTATTTATTTGCTCAAAAGAAGTCTCCCATGTACATACCTAAACCACCTAAACCACATATGAAGCATTTCATAGTTCAGTTACCATTTGGATGCTTTTATAGTTTATTCTTGCAGAGCTAAATTTTGTTTAGTTATATTACGACCTCAAACATGACCATGCAGGAATAATATGTTACATAATTAATATTGTAATTAATATTGTGAATATTGTGAAATGTATGGCTTTTGTCATAGTAAAGGCAAACATATAAGAGCATACTTCTCTCACTCTCTGGATCTCATTATATTCCATAAGATAAAAACTAAGTGGTTTTAATGGAAGCAGGTCTGCATACACTGTGGCAGCTTTTACAGAGATCTGTTTGCATTTTTGTTTTGTGTCAGGCAAGTTGTTTATGCAGACACAGTTTCAGTTTTATCATTCTATTCAACAATGGAAGTGAATGGGTGAGTCACTTACACATTTGAAATCATTTGGATGTCCCTGTTAATGGAATAAAAGGAGTGCATTGGCAGCAATATGATATGGAAAATCAAATAGAAAGTAGGTGATAAAGTGAAATGAAAGGTCACATGCATCCTAGAGATTATTCTTTTGCATACTGAAAGCTTTTATAGTGGCATTAGAACAGCACCAATAAGTAGTATAACACTTTGGAATAATTTTAGGTGTTAAAAAATGACATACATATCTTTATAAATATGCAGATTATAGCTGTAAGGTATGATGATGTGTTGTGATTATGCATCATATCCTTATTTGTTAAGGATTTTAATAGAACTTTATAAATATGCCATGTGAAGGTATTCACAAAATAAAAACTTAAATTAGAGTAAGAAACTGGAGTTAAAGGGCAAGGAAAGCCTAAAATAGAATAAGGCTAGAAATGCTGTATTTTGTATACTAAACCTAAAAATGAACTTACTGCACCACAAGCCTAACAAACTATTTATGCTTTCAAAGTTAGCCACAGGGGGCTGTCATCTTGTAACTTTGTTATACATCTTTGCAAGACTAGACTACATACACATGCTCAGTGTGGTCTGGGCTACTTAGGGATCAGCATAAATGATCAAAAAACAAAGCTGCTTGAGTTCTGCATGGCTGGTAAAGCAGGGGCTCCCCCTGCTGTTCATAAGGTCATTAGGTACCGTCTGACAATTTCTATCCACAGAAGTAAATGAAGGGAAAATTTCACTGCATACAGTCAGGTTTCTTATAGAAACGGTACACATTTTTTAATTAATGTATATTGGAGATAGATTTCTTTTTCATTAAAGAAATTAATTTTTTTTTAAGGTTGACATGCCAATTTAAAGGGGTGTATCACCTTTAAGGGAACCTTTATTATGTTATAGAATGGCCAATTCAAAAAACTTTATAATTGGTTTTCATTATGTTTTATAGTTTTATAGTTATTTCCTTTTTCTTCTGACTCTTTGCAGCTTTCAAATGGGTGTCACTGTCTCCGTTCTAAAATACAAATTCTCTGTAAGGCTGCAAATTTATTGTTATTGCTACTTTTTATTACTGATCCTTCTATTTAGGCCCTCTCCTATTCATATACCAGTCTCTTATTCAAATCAATGTGTGGTTGCTAGGGTAATTTGAACCCCAGTTACCAAATTGCTTAAAAAGATCTGTTGAATAAAAAGCTACATAAATAAAGAACCACAAATAATAAAAAATGAAAACCAATTGCAAATTGTCTCAGAATATCACTCTCTACATCATACTAAGGGGCAGATTTATCAAATTCACATGAATGATTCGAAATTTGCTAAAATTTTCAAAAAGATTCGAATTACAATTTTCAAATATTTTTGAAGGCCACTTCGACCATCGAATTTCGAATTGAATGATTTGAATAATTTGAATAATATTCTATTCGAATATTCGACACTCAAATTACTTGCCCTTTAATTTTTTATTTGACAGCCTAATTCACCAGATTAAACCTAGTGAATTGCTTTTAACTATTTTTGAATGAATAAAAAAAATTCGATCGAATGGTTAAAATTGTTTGAATAATACGATTCGAATGATTTGATCATTCAATCGAATATTTACTATCGAATTGCGATAAAATCCTTCGAATTTGATATTCAAATTTTAAGGATTTTAATTCCCATTAAATTCGATGGTCGAATTTGATGGTTTTTAACCCTCAAATTTGACCCTTAGTAAATCTGCCCCTAAAAGTTATCTTAAAAGGGAACAACCCCTTTAATGTAATAATAATAATAATAATTTTTGTTTATGATAGATTTATCTATTTATTTTTCATTCATGTTTGACTGAATATGAAAATATACCTAAAACTTCCGCTTTTCGATTTGGGGTGAGACTTCCGCTACTCAGATGCTGCTAGGTCTTAGAGTGAGAGAAACAGAGCAAGAGTTTTGCACAACAAGAGAACAGTGATGTGACAGGAGGAACTGGGAACAGGAAGGAGTCAAGGGACAGGCCGAGGTCAATACCAATCATGCAGTTCTGTGTAGAATAGGGAGGCAAAAGCTGTGTCAAGGACAAGGCTGGGGTCAACCCATTCAGTAAATGCAGTACCAAGTCAGAATCTGGAAGATTATTCAAATACAGGCAAAGGTTGGTCCAGGCAGCAATACAGGAGTAGTCAGGAACAGGCAGGGGTCAAGTAACAGAAACAGAAAAGAAGTGCACCCAGGAACAGAACAGAAATAGATCTACATTGGGCAACGATAAAAATCTGCGGACCCTATAAATATTTGAATTTCGCACCAACAAAGATGTCACCTGCAAAGTTCTGAATAAAAAAGGACACAAATGCATGAGTTAAGACCAGAAGCTTCACTCATTGGAAGCAATGGCTGTGGGGGTCCCTGCTGCCCCACTAGACTACCAGTTACCATTATATGTTGTTCCTGAGCAGAAAAGACAGGTAAGGAGTGACTTAGACATCTTTAAATGTACACATCTTTATTGCCATATACATCTGAGCTGGTGAGTGAAAAGCTGTTCTACTGTAATTATTTATCAGGCTTTATTTTCCCTTTGCTATCCTACTAATAATTTAGACATACTGTATATAAATTCATGTTAATATTGTTTGCTTGTTCTCTCACTAAGTTTTATTCTAATAGCACTGCCTTCAGTTCATCTGCCATGAGCATATGTTAAAGAGCACTAATGAAAGTTTCATAAATGTATCAAAGAAATGGCACATATGAGAAAAAATGTATATTACAGTAAATGAAAAGTGCATCTAAATGTGCATTTAGCAGAAATCTTTGTGAAAGAGCTCAGTTCATTTGTAGGAAATGATTTACAGAAACTTTTAAAGGAACAGTTCAGTGTAAATGTAAAAACTGGGTAAATAGCTAGGCTGTACAAAATGAAAAATGTTTCTAATATAGTTAGTTAGCCAAAAATGTAATGTATAAAGGCTGGAGTGATTGGATGTCTAACACTACTTCCTGCTTTTCATCTCTCTAACTATTAGTTAGTCATCGAATTTAAGGGGGGCCACATGGGACATAATTTTTCAGTTAGTTTGGTTTTGATCCTCATCATGCAGGTTAGATTCAAAAGCAAACTGTTATGATCCACAGAGATCCCCCTCAGGTCACTGATTGGTTACTGACTGGTATATATATTGTTCTATTCTGTTAGACATCCAGTCACTCCATCCTTTATAGATTACATTTTTGGCTAACTAACTATATTAGAAACTTTTATTTTGCACAACCTATGAATTTATCAAGTTTTATTTTTAAACTGAACCTTTAAACCAACTTTCACAATACACAAATACTCAAAGCTATAAGCACAAAAAGTGAACAGACAGAGCCAGAAAAGATGTACTGTACCTTTGTAGGATTTCAGCAGCAAAAATAATAAAGTGGAATGCTTTCCGGAGCCATCATTGCTGACACAAATATAGTAGTTCTGCATCACGGAATAACATCCTTGACAATTCTATATTTCCTAATTTGTAGCTAAAGTTGGTGGGAAGGCATTTCTTGTTTCTGCAAGACAATGCACAAAATGTGTCTCATACAAAAATGGTTTGCTGAGATGGGTGTGACCTACAGAGAGCCCAATTGAACACCTGTGAGATACATTGGAATGCCGGCCTGGGCCTGATAACCAACATCTTTTCAAAATCTTTCTGGAAATGTAGTTTTTAAAGAAGGAAAGGGTGGAACAACTTTATATGACAGGTGTCCACATATTTTTAGCCATGTAGAATATCTCACCTTTATATAAATGGAAGACCAGTGGATAAAAATGCATATTGCTCCATTCAATGCACTGAGCAGAGAAATTGACATACGATAATCTGCTTTAATTCTGCTTTGTAAGAATGCATTTAGAATTGTATCTCTTAGCAATATTTTCTGGCTAGGTTGAAGATTTTATCAACATGTTTTTTAACCCTGCTTTTTAGTTTGTTTGAATCATACTGCCATTGTTGTGTTCTGGAAACTAGAGTTTATGACATGTGGTGTGCTCAGTTTATGTAATAAAACATCTCACTGAAAAAGGTATGTTTGCACCAACTTAAAGCACATATTAAAATTCTGGAATGTACAAAAGAATATTAATTTGCAAAATACAATTGTTTGTTCTTGTTTTTGCAAAAATTACAAAAAATTTATAATTTTAAATTATATTCCCCACTGAGACTCTTGAATCTTACTCCACTGTGTCCCTAAGGGGCCCATTTACAATCAAACTGGTTTTCTTCCACAAATTTTGAAAAATTTGCAGTTTTTCTATATTTATAAAAAGTTAAAAAAATGTGAGATTTATTAAGTGTAAAAACCACAAAAACCTTTAAGGCAAAACGTCAATCAAAAGTTGTTGAGGTTGAGGTCTTGGTACTACAAATAAAACACAGTCCTTGCTCCTTTTTTTTCACACAATCAAACAAATTGAAACAACATATTAGTTCATTAACTTCGTAACACTGCTTTACATATTCCCAGAAAATCTAGCAACAAATCACTTAAATCTTATTTAATCTTCCTGCCTCTTTGGATTAAAAATTTATTAGAAACTTTTATCTAAATATTACTCAGAGCAACCATTTATATTTTGTTACTAAAATAAATTCTCAATTATTGTCAATCTGCTAAATGTTTGTCAATTCTGTAGCTATTTATGTGTTAAAGCAAATTAAAATAAGCGAATTTCCCACGAAATTCGTGAAACGGCAAAAAATTTGTGAAACGGGGCATGGGTTTTTGGATGCCAGTGCAAATTTGTTGGTGCAAATGCACCAGCGTTAGTTTTTGGATGCCAGTGTAAATTCGTCACTGAAAATGTGCTGGCGTCTGATTTTTTTTTAATTTTCACCGGTGAGTTATTGTGGGTGATTCATGATTTTATTCCCCGGCGGCAAAACGCAGGATTTGCTGCAAATTCACTCTTTCCGAATAAATTCGCCCATCACTATGCAACACACATTCTGCCACTGCTTTTCCAAAACACCAATCCATGACAAGTATCCACAAACTACAACCCATAAGGGCACAAATCACCTAGAGCAAAATCACTCGGGGTGATGTTATCAAGTTTCACAGTGACTTTTTATACACAATGTCCTTCAGCAGAATTAGATACTTTGCAATAGGATATAGGTGTTCCACCCCTTTAATTAGTTTGGTTGTATGGCTCTGCACTTTCTGATTTATTTAATTGAGTTTTGGCAGAACCTGACTCTTCCTCAATCTTGACTTTCTGTGCAATCAAATCAGAATATTTTTGATGCATCTTTCTGTACCCAAAAAAAAAGGATCCAGCCTCATCTAGATGCGGCACTAACTTTGTTAGGTTTTTCAACATTTACCATCTGCAAGCGCTACATTAGTAGTCTAACTATCTTTTACATCCCAAGACTCACATGGTCCCGTACAGCATGTCCACTCATTAGCAATGACACTGTATGGTGTCTCATCCCAACTAGGAACACACACGTCCTGGATCTGTGCACACTGACCACAAGCTTGGGCTCACTAACCATAGATTTGTGAAAGAAAGCCATGTATTAAATTATTTCCAGAGACCCCACTCCCAGTAGCAAATGTTTTAATTGTGGTTCTATGGGTCTCTTGGAAGTCATTGAAACACACTGGCTACGTATAAGCAAAGGTTTTTATTACATACATAGAATGAAAAAGATATACATTACTGAATGAGCAAATGAGCAAGCACTCCCTCTCTGCAACAAAGACTGGTAGATCCCGAACAGTCCACAGATTGAAGGTCTCAAACGGTGCACTCAGTCCTGTGGCACACTTTAACCTCTCAGGCGGGATCTCAACTCACAAGATGGAGACCCCCAGTTGTTCTAGACTTGCTAACAATGAGTTCATATAGTAATTCATACTAGTTAAATCATATAATGGTTTAGTTCAGAACAGATCTCACTTCCCATGCGCTCATCCGAAGCTGGCCAGACTCCCAACAATCACACCATAAGCAAAGATCTCATCTTGCTATTATGCCCTTAGCTATAATAAAAAAGAGTCTAATAAGGGCTTCAGAACTCAAAAACATATTAGAGCATACATATAGGAACATCTAGAAATTCCCAAAAAGTCATAAAAAGAACCAGTATTATGTCCATTAGTCATACAAAGAACCAGTATTAGGTAATTGAACATCAATCTTGACAAAGCTTCATTATGCAAGAGTAAGGCTGCTTTGTGTATAAGAATTTTGGGTTCAATGCCTATATTAACTGAGTTCAATCAAAGTATTAGTATGAGCCATTCTTGATCAAAAATCCCTCTCATTACAAGGTCTTATACAAGTCAACAGAAACTTCCCTAATCTAAAAAATATTTTTTTTTCACTGGGAATTCTGAATCTTCAAGGTTTTTAATTATTTTAGCTCATTGTTCATCCCTTTTTGTTCATACTTTTTATATTAAAATATTTTAATACATTTAATGACAATCATAGTTGTAGAGTTTGTGAGTTTTGTTGTGGTTTTAAAAACCACTAAAACCACTAATAAATAAGTCTCGACATTTTTGCCAGACGTGTGTTTTATTTTGAGCTTACTCTCCTTATGTTTAAAGTTGGAAGCAGAAACCATGCATTGTCAATACAGTAAATACATTTTACATTTTTCTGCCCTACTATGGCCAAAAATGAAATGAACAGCTACTGCAATTGTGCTAAACTTAAAAAAATCTGCTCCAAAGCCCAGCTTTGCATTTCCTTCCTGACAACAGAAACAGGGGCAAATGAATTATACTCTTACTTGCACATAATCTGTTTTATTTATTCAAAATTATTTCTGTTCTTTCTGCTTTTTCTTTCTTTTCCATTATTTCAGAATAACACTTTATTCATTTACTGTATTTTCCTTTAAAAACAGCCTCCTCTGTTCATTCAGATAATTTCATGCTCTAAATGCAACATCTTTTATACACCAGTGCACCAAATGTAATCCCAATATGCCCACTAGTTCAAACCTCTTATACAAAATCCTTGTCAAATCTTAATGGTTGAATAAATGATAAAAGCACTATGAAATGGCAAGGGGCCCTTTCATTACACACCAAATGCTATCAAATTGAGACGTAAAAAGGATTATTGTTAATTTACACAAACAAAATCATTGGCTGGAGAAGCTTGTGATAAATGTGTATAGGGATTTTCTAGGTGATGTTGTGAAAAGTCTGTTTATAGAACTGTAAGAGATATCGATTGACTTAATAATCTGTAAAAAATAAAAAAAAGGAAATCAGATGGGATTCGGTTAAAAGTATCATTCAACTTGAATTTATTGTGTCATAGTTTTTGCCCTAGGCCAATTTGCCGTGAATTTCCGACATTCACCGATGGCGAAAGTTTTGGCGAAACGCTCACAAAAAGTTGCTGCGTGTTTTGTTTCGCCGCGTCGAGTTCGCCGCTTCACTTCAAAACAGCACAATCTGTGCAGTGAAAAATATTTTTTAAAATAAATGAATATATATTAAAATATGCCTCTTTAATTTTTCACTATTTTAAATAATAATCACAGATATTTTTAAGAAGCTGGCAAAATGGGAGGCCTTTTTTTTTAAAAAAGATAAGAGTCCACTAACAATGCAGGGCATGTGTGTATACTAAGTGAAACACGTGTGTAAATTGCTCTTCTCATTGACTCCAAAGATGCCATTTTTTACAATTTTTTTTTCACATTTCCATACCTCCCAACATTTTGGAAGTAAAAAGAGGGACAGATTTTTTTTTTCCCATATGTAGCGCTGCAACATTTTGACCACACCCATTTTTGTGGTCACACCCACTAATTAACATGTTCATTTTACCAAATTTGGCAGGTTATGAAAGTCTGAAAATATTTCTCCTTATCTAAACTGTTACAAATACAATCAATTACTTATTTTATTATATCAAAAAAAGCATCTTTTTTGCACCTGTTAGCTGTTCGTCTATGCTCTCTGCCGAAAGGCAATTAAGTTAGAAACTTTGTTTCTTTTCTGGCTATTCCGTGCAGAGAAAAGAGGGACTTTCCAATACAAATGAAATGAGGGACTGCAGGTTGCACTGTCAAAAGAGGGAATGTCCCTCCATAAAAAGGGACTGTTGGGGGTATGCATTTCACATGGCAGTTTTATCACATTGCACTGTGCGTCAAATTCGTGAAATTTTCGGAATGGCGAAAAAATTTGCGAAACGAGTCGCGCTGATGTTTTGTTGCACACCCAAGTTGAGCGAGCGTCAAAATAATTTTGGCGCGCGTCAACTTGGGTGCGTGACAAAACATCAGCGTGACTCGTTTCGCTGCTTCGAAAATTTTGCTGAAAATTCACAAATTTTTCAGCGAAGCGAAACGCCATAGATTCGCCCATCACTAATTAGAATAGAAGATGAATAGGAAAGTAAAAAAGTTATATACAATTAAGAAAATCAGTTATTTTTGGTTGGTGAGGGTTAGGGCATTACAAGAAGGCATGTAACTGTATAACCATAAAAATAAGAAAAGGAAGACCAATTAAAATGTTGCTAAAAATTAATCAATCTAAATAGCAAATTAAGAATGTGCAAGTACAAGTTGACTAGGGTAATACTGACCAAAATATTACATAAATAAAATTTTGTTCCAAAAAACAGTTTAAGCTAAATTAAAAATACAATTTGACTCTGCACACCATCCATACATGCCTTTACTTTGTCTGACGGAAAGGCTCCCTTCATTCAGCTTTGTTTCTAAATTAAAAATAGCAGGTTAAGATCATTATTTCAATGCATTTTTAGGGCAATAGATTTTCAGCTAAAAACACAGAAATTATTCTCGTTTTATATGACAATAAGCAATAACTCTTCATTAAAGAACACCCTTAGAAGCTTAACTCAAATCTGAGGTTAGTTAGCCTGTAAAATATGACACTGAATCATCCATGTGAAATCAAGCTATAGATACAAAATAAATAGGAAGATAATGAAATTCAATGAGAGGTACCAGTAGCTTTGAGGAACGCACATTATTTATTATAATCACAAACCTGGCAATTATGGTTAAAAACAAATTTGACATCTAAAGTGGGAAAGCTAATTGAAAGGTGATTACATTTAAGATTATATTATGATGAAAGGCATTATAAATAAAACTTGGGTTTGTGAAGGACAGAGCATATACAATTTTAGTTGCCTTTTATAATGCTGGAAATTGGGCTGTTGGGTTCCAGAACGTGTAATTTGCATGTATTTTTTTTTTTACTTTTGATACAGTTACTAGAAGATTCTCTACTTGAAGTATGGTCCCAAAGTTTTCTGTATTGGGTTATTTCATTTGTTCATTACTGACTTGGGGAATGTAATTATAATCAAAATATAGGTGGCTGCTAATTACACAACAGGAAGTTCCATCTTAAGGTGAAAAAATGGTTGTTTTTAAAGTGAGAGCAGCAAAATTATGAAATTCTCTCTTCAATAAAAGAATTGCAGTAAGTGAGTTATTTAACGTGTAGTACATAGCTTGTCAAGAAGGGTATTGGTCCTCCTTTGATGCAAACTAAGAATTACTTCATATGGGGTTTTTAACTTTTTTAACCTATCGATTTGAGAGGTATTATTTAGACAAAAAGTTGAACTTCATAGATTTGTCTTTTTTCAGCCCCACTTACTATATTACTGTGTAAAGGTTATGTTAAAATTTGGGGTTTACTCCATCCAGGCATTCAGTACATAAATTCTGATTTAATAGTTCCCAGACCAGTTTTAGACTGGGAAGTGCCACAATACTGCAGCAGAGAAAACCTTTCAGCCTAAAGGGTTAGAGATTATATTATAGCTGTTTAAAGATGTATCAGAATGAGTGTCCCAAAATAGCGTCAATGAGTTGTGTCTCTCTTTGAGATGTAGGCAGCACAGATGCACCGCCTGGAAAGCCCCTAACTTACATGTAATTTAAAAGATACAAACAGGCAGCACCAGGGTTTCAAAGAGAGCAAAAAAGCACTCACCCAATTCAGAGTAGTAAAAAGCATTGGTTTCTGCAGTATAAAGCTGTAGAAAGCCTTCAAATACTACTATTTTGTAGCTGTTGTGGGGGAATGTAATACGTTTTATTTTGTTTTTATGTTTTGGGACATTAGCAACCATGCTTGTGTCCATTTTGACCAATTACAGACGTCAACAACTTCCCTGCTATTTTTGCAATAAATGGCTTTTGTGAGCATGTGCAGTGCGTATAATAAAATTATGCAATCGCAAAGTGTTTTTTTGTCCTAAAATATTTAACGAAACTCCAGAGCAGGTGATAACATTAACCTTTGCTAAGCAATGTAATATTTGCCATCAAATAATTTTACATTGTGAACAGAGCTTAACATTCACATTCCCCCACAGTGTTCTGTATTTGCTTGAAGCCCTTTCCACAGTGATATGTAATATTTTCCTGGTAGATATACTATATGTGATTTAATTCTTGATTGTTTTAATCTCAACATTTTTATCAGTGGCTGGAGAAAAAGAAATTGTAATTGTGCTACAGATTTCTTTCCTCCTTCCCTTTTTTTTTGAATCACAGTTGCTTCAATAATTGGTTCAGCAGGTTCAAACTCATCCTTTTTGGAAACTGTTTTTTTTCTAGCTTTCTTAGAGCTGATCTCTAATCTAAACATGTCATCTGAACCAAACAACCATTCAATATAGTAGGCAGCAGTAGCAAAGAAAACTGTGTTAGACTGATTACTGTTATATGGGGTGCATTGGTTATGTGTATAAAATACATTACAGAAAGATATATTGTACTGCAAGAGGGTAAAACTGTCATGCGTTCTCATTGCAGGTGTCTTGTGCTTTGGTGCATAACAAGTGAATGATAAGTCCAGGCCAAAAGATAAGGTGGATTCACAGGCCTATTAGAGAAAGTCCAAAGTGCACAGAATAATGAACTACTATTTAGTCTCTGAAGAGAGATTACAGTTTGACCAATATGTTGGTTGGTTGTACAAAAGACCTGTGTGTGTTTATTTGGTGTGATATACATTTATGTGTGTAAACTAGTAATGGGCCAATCGGCGGCATTTTGCTTTGCCGAATTTTTCACGAGAAATTCATGAAGTGGCGAAAAATTAATTTTTGGACATGCATGGCTGTTTTTGGACGCTGGTGCTCATTGCCAGCGTCGGAAAAAACTGACACCGGCAAAGGGTGCCGGCGTCCAAAAAATGGACGCGTGCATTCCAAATAGACATGTGGGTTCAAAACGAGACAGCGGTGAATTTTCTCCAGGGCAAAATTTCGCCGGCGTTTTGCGAATCTCGGGAATTCGCCCATCACTAGTGTAAACACGTGTATTTATATAATTGTTTTTCATTTGGCTAAAGTATAAGCATTCTTTCATGTATTTTAATTTATTGGGACTGGCGTTTTGGATATTACATTTATGCTAATGATAGAATATGTATGTGCCTTGTGCATGTGTTTAATATAAACAGGATGACAACACAACTGCAATAATATATTGTACTTTAGTTCCCTTGGACTGTCCTTACATTCTCTGTGATAGTAAACATGCATACAAATAAGATTTTTAAACATGCATACAAATAAGATTTTTCTCGAGAGTGCTATTAAACATGCATACAAATAAGATTTTTCTCGAGAGTGCTATTAAACATGCATACAAATAAGATTTTTCTTGAGAGTTTAATATTTATAAATGTTCTCTATCAATTTCTGTGAAATATTTAAGCACCTCAGGGGATTGTGCAAAATGGGCCCACTAGTAGTCAGTATCAGTGCATATCTTCATCTGTACTTATCAATGTTTTGTACTGTCTCTTTAGGATAACATGATGTACATTCTTGTTAAAGGACAAGGAAAGTCTAAAATAGAATAAGGCTAGAAATGCTGTATTTTATTATACAAACATGAACTTACTGCCTAATCAAACAAATGATTTATGCTTTCAAAGTTGGGCACAGGAGCCTGACATCTTGTAACTTTGTTAAACATCTTTGCCTGACTCTGACCCTGCATATGCTCAGTGTGATCTGGGCTGCTTAGGGATCGTCATAAATTATCAAAACAGCACAAGTCAAATAATATCTGCCAGAAGCCGACTGATTAATAATCAGATACAGACTGCTCTGGGTCCTGTGTTGTCACGTAATCTAATGTGGATTTTATAATCCTATGAATTTTTTTCAAATTTTTTATGAATTTTGTAAAAGAAGAAGAATTTCTTTTTATTTATTTAGAAGATTTTTTTTATGGACTATTTACATGATATGATGGACAATTTGAAACATTTTGATGGACTTTGAATTTGCGCTTTATTATTATTTTTTCAACATTATTTTTTTAAAAGATTTTTCATCACTTTTCTATCCACAATTTTATTCACTATTTATTAGTTTTTATCTTTACATACAATCTGTATATCATTGCAATATAACTTTTTATCGGCTAATTGCACTTGTATTCAGGTCACATTACCTGTGTAAGCTTTAAAATCACTGTTGCATTACTTGTCTGTATGCTTGATAAAGGGGATTACCCCGAAACTTTGCATGCTGCAATATCACAATAAATTAGCAAGGTTTTCCTGCTAGTCGTTCCTGTGTGCAGGTGATTTTTCTTCGGATTCAGTGTATTGGGATGCTGACTTCCTCATTGCTTTGCACCAGGTGAAACCTTCAGTAATTATGGTGTGCTAGTGGAATCTATTTTCTATTATATTTCGTAAACCAAGATAAAAGAACAGCAGAGCTTGATTAGGCAGATCTTTATTAAATCTGCAGATACATCACCTTGTTTCTTTTCTCTTCGCTATACAGTAATTCATACATTAAACATTGGTTCTGCTTGTACTATGTAATTCCATGCCACATTTACAGCTGTGAATAATTTATGTTTTAATTCCTACATTTTTTAATCGTAAGAAATTTATGCAAGTATGCATTATTCTGAAAATCCCTTATCACTGTGAATTATTGACCATTTATAACCTTCTGCGTGCCAGAGAAGTCCCCAGTGGAAATCTGCTGAGTTGAACTTTACAAATAATAAGTACATTTTTATCTTATACAGTTTAAAGATTTAAATATGTGATGTTATTCAATTATATTTGATAAATACAGTATTCATTTGTAAAATATATTGTTAGAACAATTCTATGCTACTGAATGAACTGATACGTCAAACCTCACATTCTTTCAAAACTATAATTATGATAACTGGTTAAGGATCGTGGACATAAGATCATACCCTTAAGGAAATAAATGATTAGATTGGCCAAATTTACGTAATCTTCTGTTTTAGGGAGTACATGAATATTTGCAAGTGTTCCAAGATGAAAACAAGACGTGCTGGTTTGCAATAAAATCAGAGTTTATTTCTTTGAATAAGTTTAACAGTGGGAAGTGGCCATTGGAGAACATACACTGCCAAAAGAAGAATGTCAATTGTAGTGCTGACTACTTGTCCTCAAATATGTTGAATAAGTTGCCAGTAGACGTAGTATTTTATAGTGTTAAGTGGAGAAAATGGATATCATGTTCATGAATGTAGCAGCTAAGTTTTGTAAATTTGGTTTGTAAGGATGTTATGTAATAATAGGTGCAAAGTTTGCCACAAATCTAATCACCTTTAGCAACCAATCAACAGCTAGCATTAATGGACACCCGTTTAATAGCAAACTTATTATTGGCTGCTATGGGACACTGCACCTTGGCAAACTATGGAGGGCTAAAGTCTGTTCATTTGTAAACTTGCCCAAACAAGAATGCTTTTTTACCTTAGTAGATTTCACTAACTGTCAGAAATAACAAACATTTTGCAGCTACTTGGGGAAAGAAAACTGAATTAGGAAGGGGAAGCTAAAGTTAGACACAGATATCACAATCAATCAAAACGTCCTAGAGACACTCTGACTTCAGAAAAATAAGTGAATGGCTTCACTTTAAAAAAAAAAAAAATATATAAAATATCAATTGAGCTTTTTCTAGATTCTAAACGTTTACCTTTTAAAAGTTTGCTTTAATTTAGCTTGGAGATTCATGCCCATTAACCCCCAACTACTGGTGACAAGCACAGCTTTGTTTCTGCTTATGGGGCACTCAGCTGTACATTGTTTTGCTGTATGCTGTTGCTATGGATATTAGAAATTTGTACTTATAAGCTCAAGTACAGTATAGAGTATATTTAGCAATTTTCCACTGTTTGCCAGAAGGGAATTCAATAGACTTATATTAGCTTATATCTGGCCATATTATCCCCCTATTTTCTTTATTTCATAAACATGCTCCTATAATAGCAGATAGCCGTTCCTGAAAAATACCTGTTAAAGTAAAAGTTAATGTACCACATAAACATCTATATTTTCTACATATTTGCTAGATATATGTTGGCAACAGAATTTCTACTTAAATGAACAGTAACCCCAAAACTTTAAAGTGTTTTAAAGTAATGAAAATGTACTGTTACTGTTGGCTTCAGAAAAACTTCTATAGTTCATATAACCAAGCTGCTATGTAGCAATGAGCAATGGTGGTAATTGAAAAAAGGCCATAGGACACATATTTAATATATTATCTGCTATCTGCTGTGTAAAGTGAGCCTTTTCTCATTTGAATGGCTGCTCCCATTGCTACAGAGCAGTTTATTTATATAAACAAAAGTAGTGTTTCTGAAGCAAACACCAGTTTTACCAGTGCAGGGTCACACTGCATTATATTTTTATTACTTTAAAACACTTTCATTTTTTGATGTTTCTGTTCCTTTGAAGGAAATATGTTCCTTTGAGGAAATATGCAGACTAAATAACAGGAAATAACAATGTGAAAAAAATCGACAGGCACTCATATAAAGACAAGCATGCTGAAATAGCAGCAGAAGGCATTTCTAGTTTCAAAGCACTTGCTGTATCTTGTGCATAATATAGTGTGTGAAGCTGTACAAGAGCATTAATGCATTTTAGTGATCACTCCAAGCAGAAATACAAAAATTTGTATTGCCTCAGCTAGGGACATTGTTTCAGATGTGTATTTCTTTTAATGTGCAGCTTGCTGTTCCGTTCCAGCAGAAAAAACAAGAGCTCATTGATAAATTTTATATTTTTTAAAACAGCTAAACACAGCACATCTATTTGAATACATTGTAAAGAATCTGTGAGTTGTAATGTATCTGAACATCAAAACAGTTGTAATGTATCTGAATATCTAAACTGATGTTTGATTGCTGAAAGAGAAACACAATGTCACAAAATGTATTTCTAAAATGACCTTTAGGTTGCCTCTGATTTATTGTGCTGCTTTGGCAGAGGTTCACATAAATTCATGAGCCCTAGTTTGTTAATTTCTTTTATTATATTTATATTTCTGGAACTTTTTAGTTTTGTTATTAAATAGCATAGTTCATCAAAAATTTTTTTCACATAAGTGCTCTTACAGACCAAAATATGAATCCTTGGACCAGACTGGCCATCTATGGTTTCTGGCAAATTCTAGGGGCTACTGTTAGATGCTATAGAAAGTCACTATTTATTGGGCTGGTGTGGGGCTGTTTGGGCATCTGTTTACTTGGCATGCCAGTGCCTATTTTGACTCCCAGTCCAGATCTGAATCCAAGTGCAGTTATATGGATATGAATGTTGTATGGTGAAATTTGCTTTGCCAGTCGCAGCCAGACTGCAATCACACAGTTCAAACTTGCACCTTCAAGGGAAGTTAGTAAGGGCAAGTTCTGCTTTAAGGTTAATGTAATGGCAATGATGTATACAATATGATTCAAATTAATAACATGTATTTTATTCTCTGGGATGAAAACAAGTTTACCTTACCTTATATTTTGCTTGTTTGACAGTTTTATTTAAATAAATGTCCTGTGTACATAAATTATTGACCCAATGGGCATTACTGTTTCTAGCAATGCCATAAAAATGTTACTAAATTAAATAAGAAAAACAGATGGAAGGAAAATAATGTCTTAGGCATTAGAATGACCTCAGTATGAATACATGGGAAATTTAAGTTGTCTGCAGAGAAAATATTTCAAATCTTTATTTCCCTACTTGCAATATACAACCCAATACAATAAAATGGAATTCCACTGCTGTAGTGAGTCAGACATCAACTTTGATAGATATGTAACTTCATTAAAATTTCTTTAATTGTCAGAAAAATTATACTTGAACTAATACAGGGTAATCAAATGGTAGAAATATGCAGATGAAGATGAAATATATGAAATACTGTATAAATGCAACCACAACAAAACAGGAAAACGGTCTATTAGGAGATTAGGAGGATAAAAACAACAAATGGAGAAGAACACGGAACATGGAAAATGGAAGAGCAGACTACAGGGTGAAATTTAAAATAAAATATAGTAAAACATAAAATATGGAATAAAAGATAAATAAACGTATCAGATTAAATGAAACTGAACTGAAGTATATTGAAGTGAATAGAGCAGAAAGTGAAATAGAAATGGTTGAATATATAGAAATAATGTTGTATACATCATTTGAGAAGTAGCAGTGTTTTATGATTCAGACAGCTCATTAGTAAATAAGTAATAAGCCCACACAAAAGTTAGAGGCACCAATTGACTCACTTATGAGTTGTGAGAGGTGCAAGGTGAGAGCTTGGTATATACTATAGTTCTTGGAACACAGAGAGGAAAGGTCAAAATTGCATGAAGGTGAAGGTGAAGACTGTATCAGATAAGGAAACACTATTTGTATTAAACACTTTGGTTAGCAGCAGATATTTAGCAAACAAGGACTAACAAACACTTTAATAGTACCAGAAAAACCCACAGACTGACATTTTTAAAAGCAGCCATGCACATATACTATAAATAGACAATACAGCGTATATTACTGTCAGTGTTACTTACATTTTATGAGAAAAACATTGATAATGATTAATTAATTAATGAATCCATTAAATAAATACCGTGTGCATATACTGTATGTGCATTTGTAGTGCAGGAAACTATAAAATGCAGATAATGATCAAATCATGTATTACAGTTGGTTTTATGCAGTAAAAAAGATATGGATTCTCTTTCTCACTATTCACAATGATGTATATTTTCTTATTGGTTAGAACTACTGTAAATATTAAATATCAAAACAGTAAAGATCCAAAATGATTATGAAAGTTTCATACATGTTCTTATGATGGTGACATCAAATACAGATAGCAAATTAAAACATAGTTACAACATATACTTTGTTGATTGAACCAAGCCTTCAGCAGTGACACATTTCTCAATATTGTGATATCACAATTATTTCTGATATTTGGCTTGGTATTTAAGCGATAATGCAGCACACTTGGATTGTCCTATTAATTTTCAAGATGCATTCCAAGTGGTTATGTGAGGTTCTACAGTAAGGGGCACATTTACTAAATTTGATGGTCGAATTTCGAAATTTTTTACAATTCGAAATTCACATCAGAAGAGTCAGTAATGGGACTTTAGGTTTTGTATACTGTGTGATTAAGCAGCCGAGTTATTGGTAACCTTATATCTGTTTAGCAAGCCCACTGCAACTAATCATATGAATTGTTTGCTGTCTCCTTTGAAAAAAATTATTAAAAAATGAAAATGATATGCACATAAAATAAGCTGGGTCTCTGAACAGCTTCTATTCACATAGGTAAAAACAGCTGTGTATGTTGAGTATTACAGAGAGCTTTTATGTACAGGTACAAAACCTCAGAAATGAAACCTAATAAAATACTATAGCTGAAAGCTACTTAAATCTTTGTCTACTATACTGTACTTTAAAGAAGCAATGGGGTTTCACATAGTTACTAGCACTACACACGCATTGCTCATAATCAGAAGCATATTTCAGAAATATTCTCTTTGCACTGAACCCAAAATTCAAAAGGTTTATTGTTAACTGGAAAATAATTGTGGCACTTATCATTACTCATTCAGTGAAGTAAATTGCTGTTTGTGCCTTATTCATTGGAAAGATTGCAGCACCTCTTGCTTTAAAAATGCTTGATTTGAATGCAAATTACATGCTGTGATACCATCACTATAAATCTCTATGGAAGAAATATGCATGTTATTCACATGCTCAAACTCTTGGCTAGGAACAAACAGTTCTACTTGCCTTCACTTTACAATATGCAATGGTATCCTTTTTCCTTCTTTCTTTGAATAATAAGATTTGTGAAATACAGTGAGTAGGAGAAGTATTCATTAGTGAAAAGGAAATGCTGATTGTACTTTCCAGCTAACAATGTTGAAGCTGAACCTGGCCATTAGCACTGATTGGCCTAAGTTAATGTGTTCCTTATTACAGACTGGACATTTGGTTTAGCGCTTAATAGACCTGCAATAAATGAAGAGGAAATAAAGGTGAATAAGATTATTTTTTATTTTTTGCCCATCTACCACATTATGCATGATTTTAGCAAAGTCTCAATTTGAGAAAACCATTTCTGTTCTTGACATATACATTCTGCTTTTAAGGCCAATTTATTTTGATCATGGGCAACACTGTATTGCTCAAACCACTGCATTGTTTTAAGCAATTCACAGCCAACATTTTAATGCTTTACAAGTGACTTTACATGGCCATTTTCAACAAGGATACATGCATTATTTATTCATTCTAAATAAGTTCAATGAAATTGCCAACAGCTCCAATCATTCT
>CM044436.1:69180851-69233522 GCA_024363595.1 Xenopus borealis
AAATTCAAAACAAATTCAATTTGAGTTTTTGGATTGTTTAAATTAGGTAGAGTTTTTACAATTCAACTTTATTAATGTTTCCCTAAGACTAATTCATTTGAATTTAAGGGAGTTTCAAATAACTCCCATTAATTCGAAATTCGATACTTGATAAATGTGCCTTCTAATATTGTAATATATGGAAATGAAGGCTACTACCTACTTATTCTTTTTACATGAGCTCCCTTTCATATTTTCAGTATGCTGGAAATAATAATCAGCAATGGCATTGAATTATCCTGGAAGATATCTTAAAAATACAAACTCTAGAGGAAGAACATTCAGGTTCTTATCTACCATAAAATAAAAATCAAATGGTTATTGTCACTGTAACTATTTAACCTCAACAGATGAAGCAGGTTTAATTGAAGCATCTCTACCAAACAACCACAGCCTTTCTTCCACTAGGGAAACTGCTACAGTAACTTTCTACTCAATATGAATAATTAAAGTATGATAAAGTTATCAATGTGTCAAGTTTCAAATGGTCATGGGTCCACTTCTTGCTACCCAAGTGCTTTGTCTCCATGAAAAGTTTGGATGCTTGATTAAATAACATGGCGTAAAATAGTCAGTTATTGCCAATAACTATCCTTAGCCCTCTGCAATACGTTATAATGTTTCAGCTTCTGTTTCAGTTCTGGTTCTGCTGAGTAAAGGAAAGCTCAGTAAAGCAATAACTAGTTCACAGATAACCCCATAGTATAATAAACTGCTACTAATTTCAAAGGCTGCTGTTCAATGTTTGTTTATTCACAACTTATTATCTACTTATTAACAAACACCTGTTTTGAGGGAATACCGATTAGTGAGTTCAGGAAAAAAACAATACAATGTTCCATTACTAACCTATACCATAATTTTTTTTAAATTTAAGACATACAATACATTTTCAACAAAAGTTTTATTGATTATGTTAATTTTAGCAAAGTTGTAATGTTGTGTAGCGTTAGCTTGATTGGCAGAATGAGCTCCTCTGCTCCTTAAATTAGAAAATCCTGGTGCACGTATCATTAGTGGCCACTGTCCCCTCTTGAAACGTAGAGCACCACAAATGGTGTAAGATAAAAATGCAATTTATTTGGAACACTTGGCAGGATCTGTATAAGTGACATTTGAGGCTACAGCTTGATAAAAGGCTGTTTGTAGCTTGAATTGTTGCTTATCTAGGTCCTGCCAAGTGTTCAAAATAAGGCATTTTTATCTTACAACATTTGTAGGGCTGTAAATTTTTTTTGGATCAGTGCCTAAAGTAAACAGAGAAAGTGGAAAACAGAAAATGTAGTAGAAATGTAGAAAGTGTAGTATTTTTGATTCTTTTTGGATCACCCTGTGCTGGAAAAAAAAGTTCTATGTGGGTTTCCCTTTAGAAGAAACTTTCTTTATAGTTCCAGTGATGTGTATAATTATGTTAAGTGTTTTCAAAAAACCTTCACCAACTTTGGCCAAAATGCCTACTTACAAGATTGTAATAAAATGATCACACTTAGTAATGGTTACTGCACATATTAATGGTGTCTTACCCTGTCTTCCCAGGCCACTGTTAGGCTCAAACTTGAGTGTACAGAGATTTCATAGTGTAATACTGTTTTATTTAAAAAACTAAAAAATATGTATAATATTTCCACGAGTTTTTTGTCATATACATGTAAGCCTTTTCACCAGATGGTTCACAAAGGAGAAGATTTGCTGGTGTTGCTTTCCCCTCGCAGTGTTTGCCTGCAGCTTACTAAGACGTCACTAGTACAGATGAAGCCACTTTGGATTGTGCATTTGACACAGAAAAACTGAACTCATCTATCCCATTTATCCCACTTAGCACAGAATATTGTGTCACAGCATCCCATCCAATTAAAGAGTTCCCTATTGAAAACAATGGTGCTTTGGTATGCTAATGAAAAGGTTAAATGCATTAAATGAGTTAAGATAACTTTAGATAACACAGTTTCTTCAATTAGCCCTGAGTCATGACGCATTTAACTCACAAATCCCAGTGGCTACATCTGTAAGTTGGTGACACCTGCGAAAAGACTTACATGTATATGACCAAAAACTCATGGAAACAAATGTGAGTGAAATATTTTAACATACTTTTCTAAAATTTCTCCCTCTGAAATTCTTCTACACACCCTTTTGCCATTAAATTCCCACATTAGATATATTTCTTATTTAAATCATTATGCCTTGCAACAGCCTTTGTTCTAAAACAAGATTTTAAAAGGTTTAATTATTCAATAATGGAGCAAAATGTAAAATAATTATGATCCAATTGATATTCCTTTCTTCCAGATTCCAGAAAGTGCCCATTATGGGGTTGTGCTTCCTTTTTAACGTTATACCATTAAAGGTTAAGTTTTAAATATAACACAGACCTGAAATGGTTAGCTGGGATAGCACTGGTACTGCATACTGTACAACAGGTGCTACTCCAATTAATGTACGAATATAAGTATTAATGTTTGCCAAACATACTTTTATTCAAAGTACTATAGAATATTCATTTGAAAGAGAGCATAATGGTTTCTTATTTATGTCATAGAACATAGTTAATATAACTTCACATTAATTTTGTCTTGTACTGAGAAGGTTTGACAAGCAATGGAATTTCTAGTTATGTTCCTACTATAGATTAATCAGTTTAAGATAGTTGATCCAGGGGGGCCATATTTGCCAATATTTGGTATTCTTGTTATGTATAATTGCTGTGATCTCTTCCAGTTTTCTGGTTTCTTTCATCAGATGGATCCGTTCTTGACATGTAAAGTAGGTGGTGCCGTATCCTTCCATTTTTTAGGAATGTATCATGTGGGGCAACAATCGATTTGTGATTATAGAGTTAGAGTCTTGGTTATTTGGGAGTATACATTCAGGAAGGAATTTAATGGCTACTGTTTCCCCAGTGACTTTTTCCATGATATTAATTGTCTCCTGCCAGTATCTTTTTAATTTGCTGCATTGGTACCAAATGTGGCTAAATGTGCCTTGTTGTTTTTTTTTTCATCTCCAGCACTAACTTTGGGCTTCTGGAAATATTTGCTTCAGTCTGACCGGTGTGTAGTACCATCTGGTTATAGGTTTATATACAAATTCCTGTGTCTTGGATGCAGTGAATGATTTGTAGGTAGAGAAGTAAATATGTTTCCATTGGTCTAGATTTAAATTTAATTCCTTTCCCATTTGTCTAATGTGTCTTTTTTAGATTGTTGTTTGAAGCAATCACATTTTCCCACCAAGTGTATTGTGTTCTGTGTTGTTAAATTGTCAGGTGTCAAGATAATGCTTGATTTAAGAGTAGTTCCATGAGTCCCTTGGGTGTGGACCCCATCTCTTTTGTATCTTTTATAGAGGAATGACTTTATTTTGTTTTACAAAGTCCTTTATTAATTTTGGTCTATTATGATGTCTGCTCCATCTGTCAAAATTTTTCTCTTCTAGACTGGGAGGGAAGTCAATGTTGAACATTGATGGTTGTAATGAAAACAGTGTGTAAGCTAGGTTGTGTTTCTTAGAACTTTTTTGCCATACCTTGAGAGTAGCTGATATTGTTGGGTGTTGAAAAATATTGTTCGGGGGTTGAAGTCTTTGTGCCCATATAAGGTTGATCAGTGGTATTTTTGTTACTGCTTGTTCGGCCTCTAACCATAGTTTTCCTTTTCCTTATACAGTAGATTCCATTGCAGGATGATCTTCTGAGGCATGTCAAAGCTTAGTCCACCTCCTCAGTTTGCACAAATGTCACTTGTGCCCTAGTTTCATCTAATAGGCGTTAGCACAACAATAATTTCTCCCTTAGAGAATTATTTCTTAGTTTTTTTGATTACCCACATGAATCCTATAACTTTGACTTTAAAAATTAAACCTTCTTAATGCATACACTGCTATGAGCCCAGTTAACCACCTTATGATGAAACTTTTAAATTACCGCAAGCGTCATGATCTACTTGTGTACTCTTTCACCTTTGCAACCTCTTGTCTGCCATTTGCACACTCTGCTAATCACTTCATTTAATCTCAGTAGTTTCTAGATTAAATTCAAATTTAAAAAATTCAAATTTCGAAGTAATTTTTGGCTACTTCGACTATCGAATTTCGAAATAATGTCTCTTTAAAAAAATTAATTTGCCACTTTGCCACCTTCAAGCTGTTGAATTGCTATTTTAGCCTATGGGGGACCTCCTTGAATCTTTACAGAGATTTTTTCTAAATTCTGGAAATTTTAAGGATTTTTGCCAAAATCGTTCGAATCGTTTGAATCGAACAATGCATTCGAACAATTTTAATTTGATCAAAAACTGACCTATTCGATCAATTTTCGATCGAAAATATCCTTTAAAAAAACTCGATGGTTGAATTTTTTATTTTTTTTTATTTCGACCCTTAGTAAATCTGACCCCATATGTCACGTTAGTATTTCATTACACCCTTTTCTTGCATAGGTAATCCAGTTTTATTTTTTAGTTTCTTAGATGTGATCTGTAACTCCAATATTTATTGGGCTTCTAGTGTATTTTATCAATTAAGTTTTTTTAATATTTTGGTAGCCCCTTCCAACTCACACCCATTCCCAAACTCAACCCTTAATTGCTATATGAAAATATACAGAATGTGTAATTAGAACATTAGAACATAGTAGTTTTATTCATAGTAAATAATCAGGCTTTTCTGATACACACACACACCAACCACACACACACACAAACACATATATTACAACTATTAATCCAAATTAGGTACAGTATAAATAAGCAGCTCATGGCAAATCTGTAAAATACGCTGTGATTAATCATTTAATTCACAATGATTAATTATTTGCCACTAGTATAAGCATCTACGGCATTAAACTTTAAATATCCAATTTCAGCTTAAAGGAGTGGTTGTAGAAATGTCATTGCAAATCTACTAAGAAAATTACAGAGCTGTGAAGACATTGTAATTAACCACATTTATGCAGATATGTGCCTCAGGCCAAGCTTGATATGTAAATGCACAACAATCAAATGCAACCTTTATAATAATATGCACTAGTATGGAATACTTGAAATATGTTCTGTGAACATACTGGGGCAAGGACTTTAGCAACTGAAATGAATGAGGCATCTCTATGAAGCTTTATGTAATTGTGTTGCCCCTATATAAATAAGAGGTATGTATGTAACTGTTTTGCCACTATATATAAACTCCTTGAGTGGAAGGAAGTGTGGTGCTGCTGGGAGAGACAGTGCCTGGCAAAAGGTGTCTAGATGCCAGCAAAAGTGAGGCAGAATTTGGTGAACCTAAATCCCTGGAGGGGAGAAAAGGACTAGCAGAGACTAGTGCGTCTGAGTCCCAGGAGAGGAAGCCAGCAGAACTGAGTGTGAAGCCCACATACTCTGAATTCCAGAAGGTGTGTGTTTCCCTTGATATTGAGAGACCAGAAGGGGGGACCCTGAATGTTTTGCTGGGAAGTTGATGAACTGTACCCTGCATGTTCTACAGTGAAGTTGTTGAACTGTAACCTGAACATATTCTGTTGCCTTTTCTTGGGAATTCCCAGTGCTTAATACACCTGTTTTGTCCTAAACCTTGATATCCCTATCTCTAAGTCTCTAAGTCTCAAATCCTATACTTCCTGCCTACCAAATGCCTGTATGTATTTATAGAGGCACAACAGAGGCTCATACTCACAGGACTTATGAATGAAGAAAAATCTCTTCAAGCTGGTACACCAAAAAAGCTCACCATAACTATAAAAATTAAAGCAAACCTATTGCGAATAATACTTCTTCTGAATAAGGAGAAACAAAAAACATTTCTAGTACTTGACCAAATCCATAGTAATCTACAAATCCATTATCTGGGTGGGAATAAATATAAACCCATTGTAACTAAATATTTACAATACTTGTGCCAGCATAGAAAACAGTGGAAAAGCATTTGCAGTCATGCAAAAATACTTATTATTTTTCTGTGAATTGGCCTCAGGCTTACTGTTTATAGACAGCTATTACAGCTAAATTCTTCACATAAATTATCCCTAATGCAAATATTTAAAATGAATATAATCTTTATAAAAATTGGAGATTCATACTTTAAGAAGCATGGATTCTCTAGTTCCATAATTATTTTTGTTACCCCCATGGGGGTAAATGTTGTTGTAAAGAAAGAAAAAGACTGCAAGTGTGGTCACAAATACTGCACTTCCAAATACAGGTGAAGGTAAAGGATCTGTTATCCGGAAAGCTTGGGACCTAGGGTTTTCTGCATAAGGGGTCTTTCAATAGTTTGGGTTACCATACTTTAAGAGGCTTATCTATTGAATCTGGAATTTTTCTGGTTGGGATTTTTCTCTGAAGCTGCTAAAAATCCAAATCTGAAAATACTCAAGCTAAAACCTGGCATGTCATGTCAATTGTAGATGGTCCCTTTTACAATTGGAACATGTTTTCTGCCTTCAAGTTTGTCAATAGTTTTGGGCTGATGAACACTAGTGTTCGTTCAATAATCCAAACATTTGTGGTATCTATTCATTCATTTCAGGTGACAATTCAAAAAAGACACACAATTTGCTTAGTAAATTGTTAGTAAATTAAGCCATATTGTGGTCAGGAGTTAGGTTGAATTTTTACTAATATAATGGGGTAAAATTAGAGTTTTAATAAATAGCCCCCTTAAGCCTGCTAAAAAAATAATTTCAGCATTAAATAAACCCAATAGGACTGTTTTTGCCTCCAATAATTATATCTTAGTATGGATCAAGTTCAAGGTACTCTTTTATAATTACAGAGAAAAAATAAAAAAAAGTAAAATTTTGGATAAGTTGTTGACATTGAAGTCTACAGGAGACAGCCTTCCCATAACTCTGAGCTTTCTGGATAATGGATTTCCGGATATATATATCCTATAGCTATAGTTACATTTGGCACCAGCATGTTTGTCCACTGTTTTGTGCAAGTGCAGTAGTTTACACTGGGGCACCCAGGAGCTGCAACCACATTGAAAGCAGCAGTAATTACAGGGTTCCCACAGTGTCTGTGTCAGTTAACACAGCAGACCTGCAACCACAGAATACATGCTAAGGACATTTTAACACCACGGACAGGAAGTGCTGTCATCCCCACTACAAGCTTTTTCGAAAGCGCAACGGTTATTGATAAGAAGACTAACACACACTACATTGTGGGGAAAAACATGGCAAATTGTCTCCCATATTGAAGCCAAATGAATGCAGCACTTCTGAGTGATTTACCAGAACAGAACTAGGGGTAGGCAGAAGAGTCAAGGTAAAGGGGTGCCAAGTTGCCCCTAGTTCCTTAAGAGGAAATTACTGCATTCCCCTCCTGGCAGGCCTACACGCATAACTGAAGAGGCCAAGTACAAGCTAGAGTGGACACATCACTAACACACACACATACAAACTGGGCAGGGCAGCTTGGCACAGCTCTAACCTGGCCCAGCCCTGTGATTTACAAAAATGGATGCTTCTTTAGCTGTTAAAAGAAAATGATGATTGTTATATGAACTTTGCACTGTACACATTTAACTGCATTAGAATATGAGTGGCTAAATGTTAGGCTAAATCTTTTTTTGTGTGGTTATATGTTTGTAATCCTTGCATGTGAATTACATTAGGATTAGCTGGACACAATTTTTACTCTGCTTGTGTTGTGTGATCAGAAATAGTGCAGTTGGGGGTTGCCTTTACTGATGTAGTTTTAAAATGGACCACACTTATTTAGTTCATATAACCTACAGTGCTGCTGCAAGTTTATACTATAATTTAGCAAATTTACACTGAACAAAATTAATTTCTATCACTTTTATGCACTGTACTGATAAAAGAGAGAAGTCTGTGAACATAAGCATATCAGCTTTGTAGATTTTTACTACAGAGACAGTGTGACAGATGCAATGTGTATTTAAACTATACTTAAGGCTTGTAACTCATGAATTTAACACTAAAATGATGCTACATCTATAAACAATGTTTTTTGGATACTAATATATGAAAAATACAGATATATTATATTATTCTGACGTATATATTCCTCTTTGTCAAAGAAAAGCCAATTAAAGTAATCAATGTTTGCAAGTGCAGTGTTAAATTCTAATTTGCAGTGCTAAATGACCAGTAGTTGTTTTAATTTGTTTTCCCTGAAGTCAAAGCGATCAAGTGAAAATAAAGAAGTTCAAGAAACATTAAGCTACATTGTTTGCTTCCTTTTTGCTGTGTATGGCAAATGCCAAATGTTACAGTCTGATTACACTGCACAGCAAAACTTGATTTTAAAAGTTTTGTATAGTGTTAAAAAGCTTTAGTGTTCTAAAGCTTTCCCCAGACAGATAGCAGCAGAAAATCAGGACACGCTGTATTGGCTTAGTTGCCAACAAGTTCTTTTAAAAAGGAAAATAAGTATGCAGAGACCAAATTGTTTGTAGAAATTCTATTTTCCCCTCAGCTTCTGAAGAATGTGACTCACATGGCCTTCACACTATTAGAATCATATATTCAATTGAACTATAGAAGCCACCTGCATGAGTGGTGTAGCATATTCAAGTACACAGCAAGTATAACAACCACTAATAAATACTCTGTGATGCAGATTTACTAATGGTTGAATTTCACAGTGAAAAAACTTCTAAATTCGACCATCAAAGTTTTTTAAGGCTATATTCGATCAAAAATTGACCTATCGAATAAAAATTGTTCAAATGCATCGTTTGATTCAAACGATTCGAACAATTTCAACCAAAATCCTTCAAATTGCTAGAACCAACAAAAATTTCAGGACAGGTTCCAGGAAGTCCCCCATAGGCTGCAATGGCAATTCAGTAGCTTTAAAGGGGTTGTTCACCTTTGAGATAACTTTTAGTATAATGTAGAGAGTGATATTCTGAGACAATTTGCAATTGGTTTTCATTTTTTATTATTCTTGGTTTTTGAGTTATTTAGCTTTTTATTCAGCAGCTCTCCAATTTGAATTTCAAGCAATCTGGTAACTAGGGCCCAAATTACCCTAGCAACCATGCATTAATTTGAATAAGAGACTGGAATATGAATAAGAGAGAGTCTGAATAGAAGGGTCAGCAATAAAAAGTAGCAATAACAATACATGTGTAGCCTTACAGAGCATTTGTTTTTTTGGAGGGGGATGGCAACGCCCATTTAAAAGCTGCAAAGAACCAGAAGAAAAAGACAAATAACTATAAAACTATAAATAATAAATAATGAAAACCAATTGAAAAGTTGCTTAGAATTGGCCATTGTATAACATAATAAAAGTTACCTTAAAGGTGAACCACCCCTTTAAGGTGGCGAATAGTCAAATATTCTAAGGATTTGAAAGAGACAGTACTTCAAAAATTCGATTTTTTTTTTATTTTCTAATTTTTTCTATTAAAAGGGCAAGGAAAGGCAAACAAATAAAATCCCATTTTTACTTAAATGAAAAAGAAATCTATCTCCAATATACTTTAATTAAAAAATGTGTACCATTTTTATAAGAAACCTGACTGTATGCAGTAAAATTCTCCCTTCATTTATTTCTGTGGATAGTTCGATAGTTGAAGTAGCCCAAAATTACTTGAAATTAAAATTTTATTCGAATTTTCACTTCGACCCTTAGTAAATCTGACTCTATATGTTGTCCTGGATAAAGTAATGAATCCTTTATAGACACATATAGACTTCAGATGAACAGACATTGAAGGTAGACGTCTAAACGGTTGTTGATGTAATTATTGACAATTATCTATTAATAATCAATAATAATATTGATAATGCTTAATTTCATACATCTTAGATGCTAGTATTCTTAAAGCTTGTGTGCTATATAATACAAACTACATCACACTACAGCAAACATACTCAAGGACAGATTGAAGACTAGAAATCAGGAGATGCATTCAGCTCTACTTGTGGTTTACTTTTTTCCATAACCTAATTTTCTTCTATTTAAAGGGTCACACCTGCCATGAGGCAAGGTGAAAACCTTGCCTCAGGTAGCATCACCCCACAAGTTACCAGGGGTGGCAAAAAAGCCACTCCCAGTAACTTTAATTTTGCTCTTCTAGTGCAAAAAGCGCAATTGTGCACTCTCCACTAGCGACGCAAGGTAGGGAGAGGTGGGGTGTCAAAGCAGTGGCTCAGGGCGATTTAGGGATAAGAATCAAAGGGGTAAAGGGTAAGAACAAAGCACTGGGAGTTCCTAACCATAATGTCATTTAGAGTTACATAATTTATATATTTTATTCAACATACAACTTAATAAAATAATAATAGTACTATTAGTAGATTCCATGATAATTAAAGATGGAGCTTGCAGTTACAAATGATAGCAGAAAGAAAATGTTTGAATAAAACCATTGGAAATGGAATTGCTTCATCATCAATGAAAGCATTTTGACAATTGCCTCTAAATAAGCTGCAACCCATTAGCGCTAATTGCTTTTAAAGGAGAACTAAAGCTTTACTAACAAAGAAGGGCAGAAGAAGATGGGCAGAAAATCTGACCTGAAGGACTCGATGACAGGACAATGCTGATCAGAGTGACCTAGCTGCTAGGCTAAGAATATAACTACAAACATGCCTATTGCTCATAGGTGGAATGTAGAAATTGGGTTTACATCCTATGGGATGCTTTTTTATTAAGGATATGCCATGTTTTGCTGTGCTCTGTGGTTTCCCCAAGATGATAGCCTGTCTTTTTCATGGCCATCAATGTTTGCTATATGTATTATTGTTTTTATTTGTGTATATCTTGCTTCATATGTGATTTAAGACAATTGATTTTTGCTCATTTTGTGTCTACATGTGTATGTGGTTCACTTTTACTTGAGGATTTTGATTATACTACATGCCTCAAGCAAACTGTCTACATGCAGTATTGTTTCAAATCAGGTCTGATGCAACCTACACAGCAAAACAGATTCCTGTGTGTATTGCTACTTGGGAGATCATAGATGTAAATCACCTAAAACAGAAGAAGAAAAATCAATGTGTATCTTTGCAAAAATCACCTAAAACAGAAGAATTAAAATCACTATGCAGTTGGGCAAAAAAAAAAAGAAGAATATTGTTGTTATTATGGCTAGTCATTGTTTCATTCTTTATGTTTTCTTCAATGTGCCCTAGACTAGGGTACAGTATATACTCTCCATGGTAGTCCTCTCTTTCTTTCTCTTTGCTCTGTTAATCATAAGTTGTTCAATGTTTCCAGATTATGCACATACTTTTCATAAAAATCACGATTTGGACTGTTTATCATTTCATCAAGCATAAAATGTATACATATTCTACACATTGATTCTTCTACTTGATATCAACAAGGAAAATGTCATCAAGAGCATGTGATTAATAACACTTGAATGTTTGCAAGGTTTGAATTTATTTATTCTCAGCTATCTCTTTCTCATTTGCTTGATGTATAATGCAATTACAGTTGTGCTCATAAGTTTACATACCCTGGGAGAATCTATGATTTATTAACCATTTTTTCAGAGAATATGAATGATAACACAAAAACTTTTCTTTCACTTATGGTTAGTGGTTGGCTGAAGCCATTTATTGTCAAACAACTGTGTTTACTCTTTTTAAATCATAATCACTACACAAACTACCCAAATGACCCTGATCAAAAGTTTACATACCCCAGTTCTTAATACTGTGTTTTGCCCCCTTTAACATCAATGACACCTTGAAGTCTTTTGTGGTAGTTGTGGCTCTTTATCTTCTCAGACGGTAAAGCTGCCCATTCTTCCTGGCAAAAAAGCCCCCAGTTCCCATAAATTCTTGGGCTGGTTTGCATGAACTGCATGTTTGAGGTCTCCCCAGTGGTCTCAATGATATTGAGGTCAGGAGACTGAGATGGCCACTCCAAAACCTTCACTTTTGCTGTAGCCAATGACAGGTTGACTTGGCCTTGTGTTTTGGATCATTGATAACTTACTGCATTCATTTTGCCATCAATTCTGTCCAAATTTCCTGTGCCTTTGTAGCTCACACATCCCCAAAACATCAGCGATCCACCACCATGTTTCACAGTAGGAATAGTGTACCTTTCATCATAGGCCTTGTTGACTCCTCCAAATGAAGCTTTTATGGTTGTGGCCAAAAATTTAAATTTTAGTCTCATCACTCCAAATGACTTTGTGCCTGAAGGTTTGAAGCTTGTCTCTGTGCTGTTTGGCATATTATAAGCGAGATACTTTGTGGCATTTCAGAGGGGATTTACCTTTAATAGCCATTCTAACCCTTTTGTGGCAAGTTGCGTGCATGTTATCAGGCCAAATCACCTGGGTATGTAAACTTTTGATCAGGGTCATTTGGGTAGTGTGTGCAGGGATTATGATTTAAAAAGAGTAAACACAGTTGTTTGACAATAAATGGATTCAGCCATACTCTAACCATGAATGAAAGAAACGTTTTTGTGTTATCATTCATATTCTCTAAAAAATGGTTAAGAAATCATAAATTCTGCCAGGGTATGTAAACTTATGAGCTTATGAGCACTTATGAGCACAACTGTATATATCCTGCAAATAATAGTTCTATGTACAATGAAGCATTGCCATTACAGTTTAAATAGAATGACTATTTCAAGTGCTGTTCAGAGTAGTGTTGTAACAATTTAACGTAAACTATTTCTTTAATAGAAAGAAACCTCTTCAGGGAAAGAACTTGACATTGATTAAAGTAAGCAATGTTATACTCGAACTCAAACTGAATATGTGGTTTTTTGAATATTAGAGTTTTTTCAGATTTTAACTTGAATATACAGAATAGGATATTTCTGTTACCTTGACCAAGTGCAAACAATTATTGATTTTAAGTATAAAAAGGGCTTGCTTATCAGGATTTTAGTTTAGTTTTTCCACTATAGCCTGCTTACTTCTTATACTGGTTTATGGTATAATAATATACCAGTATTTTAACAAATGTTGTGCTTTTTTTAGGCTGTTAAATTGCCATTTTTAACAATTATTGATTTTAACTTGCTCTACTTTCTGCTATGTTGGGTATCTGAGTTAGCAAAGACAGTGGTTACGAAATCAATAAACGGCATTGCAGGAACTGGAAATTGTTTGGACATTGCAAAGATTAAATTGAAAGCAAAGGCATCTCTTGCTTGTGACAATGAAAAACTTCAGATTTGTTTACCCAGTGTCATTTGTAAAATCTCTGAATTGTTGAAAAAAGTGTAACATTAGAAAGGGCTATATAGGGCATTACTGGATCCTGTAAGATTTAAAATGTAACCTTGCCACATATCCTATATTGTATTGAAGAGGATTCCTGTTTTACACAGTGTAATGCAATTTTGAAAATGTTAAGGTAATGACCACTCATTTTCTAAAGTCCTAGTTAGTTTTTGTATTTATTTTTTGTAATGATAAGAAAAATGAAAAGCATACCACATTTTCTTCAAATAATGGATTCGAGATTCAAATAATGAATAAAATTGATATGGGGACTTGCAAAATCATGGTCTCTTTTGAGCCATTTTTTAAGACATTTTGCAAAATACTGACAAAACCTTCAGCTCAAATATAAATGAATATTCATAGAATACCCTAAATTACAAAATGGTTTGTGTCTCTCTAACGAGTAATCATCTTTGACTAATGATGAATGAATTTATTTGCCAGGCAGGGATTCATGGCAAAAATTCCATACTGTGTACCTACAAATTTTCTCATGCAACTGTAAAAAACATCAGTGCAACAGTAGATGAAAGATGCAAGGTCTATCAGGATTCCAGAAAGTCATTTACCTTTTATACACACCCACTAATTCCAAGCAAACAGATCACAGGTGACAATGGTTACCTTTATTAGCCATTCTAACCCTTTTGCATAAAGTTGTGTGCATGTTGTCAGGCCAAATCACCAAAAATAGTAAACTTTTGATCAGGTTCATTTGGGTAGTTTGTGTAGTGATTATGATTTAAAAAGATTAAACACAGTTGTTTGACAATAAATGGCTTCAGCCAACCACTAACCAAAATTTTTTCTGTTATTCACATTCTCTGAAAAATGGTTGAGAAATCATAAATTCTTCCAGTGTGTGTAAACTTATGAGCACAACTGCATTTGGAGTGAGAATTTGTTGTCACAATTTCAATGTGTTTAGCAAATTTTTCGCCATTCCACAATTTTTTTCATCCAAGTGAAACGGGGCAGATTGTGTATTTTTTACTAATTTAATTCAATTCAAAGTCTGTATTTCTTCACTTATTTGTATCCAAGAAAACAAATTATAGCAGCTACAATCTGATCAATATAATTAATTACACATAAGGAGAGACTGTCACAGACTCACAAAGATTTTAGCTGTGCCAGAAATTAATAAAATTTCATTCTAGCCCAAGACCTTTTATTTAGAAGACGTGCATTCATAATAAATAAGAATGAGTCATAAGTATGTACATTGAGGAGCCCAGCTAAATACGTTTTTGTAAATAGTGTTGTAACCAAGGAGAGAGAATGACTTGAGAATTATACATTAACAGCTAAAGAATGAGAAGGGCATCTTGGTTTATTTATTTCTAAAATGATGAATATACTGACAGTGATAATAAGTAGATCATAAGTGAATGGTCTTTGAAGGGATTTGACATTGAAATCAAATACTATGCCAAAGAGAGTTGACAGATTAGTTTAACAGGTCAATTAAAGGAACTTTAAAAGCAAAATCCGTGAAAGTACTGTCTACATTTATGAATACGTGGTTTAAAAGAAGCTGAAATTAGTGATGGCGCGAACCGCCGCAAAAAAGTTCGCGGACGCGTTCGCGAACTTGCGACAAACGCGCGAACGGTTCGCGAACGTCGCGAACCCCATAGACTTCAATGGGAAGGCGAACTTTAAAAGCTAAAAAAGACATTTCTGGCCAGAAAAATGATTTCAAAGTTGTTTAAAGGGTGCAACGACCTGGACAGTGGCATGCCAGAGGGGGATCAAGGGAAAAGAAAAATCCATTATTTTCTTATGTCAAAAGTGTTACAAAGTATCTTACCTGCACCTATTAGCTGTTCTGGACTCTCTGCCAAAAGCCAAGTTCAAATCTTTGCTTCTTTTTCTGGCTGTTCAGTGAGGGTCTTTCCAGTGAAAGAGGGTCCTCCAAAAAGAGGGTCTTTCCAGTACAAATGAGGGACAGAGGGTTGAGCTCGCAAAAGAGGGACTGTCCCTCCAAAAAAGGGACAGCTGGGAGGTATGCACATTTTTTTTTTTTTGGTCCAGGGGGTGTGTGGGGGTGGTCCAGGGAGATCTTCCTGATTGGCTGCCATGTATCTGCTGGTCTGGGGTGAGAGGGCAAAAAAAATGCGGCAAAAAAAATGCGCCAAATTGACGCGAACCCAAAATGCGAACGTCGCGCGACGTTCGCGAACTTTTGGCGAGCGCGAACAGCGGATGTTCGCGCGAACAAGTTCGCCGGCGAACAGTTCGCGCCATCCCTAGCTGAAATCAGTGGCATAACTAGATCTTATTGGGCCCCACAGCAAATTATTTTTCAGGTCATCAAAATGTCCAGTGGTTGACCTGTTTTACCAATATTTATTGTAATTGTATATGAATTAGGGCTCTGTAGTTACGCCCCTGGCTGAAATCTAAAGCATTAGAATGAGCGTTACAAATGTACATTAATATTGATACCTCATGAAAATGTTATGAGAACCGGATTCTAAATTTCAAGTAAATAGCAATGGATTTCTAAGCATCTAGGCATTGATAAGTCAAATGCTGGTGGGTTATTGCTAGCAAATTATAGCTAATATAAGTACAGAATAAGTGATCTGCTACAACAAATGTTAAAGGTATTTATGTAAATAGATTAATGTTAAAACCATACAAAGGTTTAGCTTTGTGACTTTAAAGACTGGATATGGTGACCCTATTAAAAATCAGCTGTCTCATGAAAATCCTGCAAAGGATTTTACTGTATTACATTAACCCTGCTACTGTTGTTTGAAAGGGGAAAAATAGTGCTGACTGCTGAATCATTTATTAAATGCCTCCAAGTTATAAAAGAAATGTTAAGGTTCAGTACCAGTTTATTTAAGCCTACATCAGATAAGAAGAGCGCATGCATGCCCATTTTACATTTTTTTGAGCATTGGTTAACCTGAATTGATTATAAATATTGTTTTCATTTTTCGTAACACATGTACAATTTTATTTTCCATTTATCTCAAAGGCCAGTGGTCAGGATAAGCAACAGGTGAAAACTAAGGTCAAAAGGTACAAAAAAAGAATTAAATGGAGAACCCAGAGATTTGAATAGAAACAATAAAGACCAATATGTCAATTCTACATTTTACAAATGAAATTGATCAGCCACATGCTGCCCTTAAGTCCTTTTTGAGAAAACAGAAATAATATTCATAAAAGTGCATCATTAAAAAAGGGTTATACTGAAAAACAACCTAAAATGTTTTTATCTTGGCATACTACCACTTATTAATATTCATACCCCACCCAAAGATATTCTGTAAATGAGATATATTTAGGTTTATTTATGATAGTCACAAGATCAGTGTGCTGGTTGACTGCATAACTGGATGTATTTCTGATTTTCAGATAATATTGCAGAACTAAATATGAATTAACTTTAGTGCCAACATCATTTTCAAGCAATGAAATATCAGAGAGGGTGCTAAATGCAATTTGTGCTTGACTCTACTGGACTGTGATAGTATGGCTGGCAGGCTTTGCAGCTTGTTAAATGGTACTTTTACAGTTCAGTGTACATGGCTTTTGGAATGTCTTGTTTTTAATGACAAATCTGTCAGATATTTTTGGTGCATAGAAATGCAGAATTTCTTTTTTAAGTTTTTTCAGTTCCAAAATATAAAAATATGTTTTCTAAAAACTAACCAGCATAACATGTAATAATGTATATTCCAGAGTTTCATTGCAGCTGACCAATTTTAAATAGTAAGAATGGACCAAATGTTTGAATTGCATCGGTTCCATTCTGCCAAGGTTAATTTGCTATTTAGGTAAAACCATTTTCAGGTCCCAGCAAAGCATTATGTATGATCCTCCTAGTGTTGATAATTATTTCAGAATTATTTTTGTACTTTTTCATCCACTTTACTCCATTGGACGTTGGCTCCCTCAGTTTTAAAGTTGGTACTTTATAAAAGGCTACTACTAATATATGGCCCTTGTTCCTGAATCACTCACTCCAGTTACATAATCCAAAAATACAGATATCGTTATATGAACTAGTAGGCTTTGTGACTTTCAGGAAAACATGAGGATCTATACAATATCTACACTTCATTAAACATTCTCTTAGCTGCAGTGTTTTTTATCCTGTTTGACATTCAAAGATTACCAATTTTTATTTAATCCTTTCAATGACAGTCCAAATGTAATGGTGACTGGTGGGCTAATGGCACAGTGTGGACACCCACAGGATCCAGGTGCCCAGGTCTTCATTTTGTCCATAACCATAACGAAGACCCGAGTGTGACTGATGTGTGCACCTGTATCCTGTAGGTGTACCCACAAGCAAAGCGCCAGGAATACCCAACACACCACTAGACCACCAGGTACCGTTACACATAAACATATACAGATGCAGTCACTTGGATTTGTGTGTTAAATGCATCGTGACTCAGGGTTAATTGAAGAAACTGGGTTATCTAAAGTCATCTTAACTCATTTAATGCATTTAACATTTTCATTAGCATACCAAAGCACCATTGTTTTCAATGGTGAACTCTTTAATTGGATGGGATGCTGTGACACAATATTCTGTGATAAGTGAGTTAAATGGGATGTCTGAGTCAAGCTATTCTGTGTCAAACACACAATCTAAAGTGGCTTCATCTGTACATCACTTTAATTATTATGTGAAATGGTATTGCATTAGATAATTTTTCTATACAATTTTTTTTATCACTTAGAGGTGCAATTCTAGGAACAAACGTCAGTTAATAATAGAAAAGTTGACTTCCTGGGGAACAATCTTTCTGAACTGGTTAATTGAATATACTAAAGTATACCTTTTTACAGTTGTTGGTTAACCCCTCATTTGCTCTTCTATGTTTTAAGAGTATAGGGTATTTTTACATGCGACAATAGTCTTATTTTAAGGCTGTAGATGTTGATTATTGAAGGCAAATTGGTCCCCCTTTTCTATACTACATTTTGTACAGTGTCAACTCTTATATGGGTATTTTCACAGACATGCATTTGAAATTTTGTGTATGTTTGCAATTCTTTTTAAGATTTCTCCATCTCATTTTTCTCCATGACCCCCATGTGCCCAATCCCTTCAGCTGCAGTAGCATTTGAATAAAATGCCTTTCAGAAATGACAATCTCAATTTCTATAGATGGAGGAGGGTGCAGGTACCACATAACATTAACAACAAGTCTAGACTGAACTGGCATTCCACTTCTTTTGGGGCATACACTCCACTAACTGGTCATGCAGAGGTAAAAGGCAAGCAAATATGTTCTTAAAAGGGAAATACAGTTGTGTTCATGTTCAGAATAATAGTAGCTCAAACCCATAATAATAGCTTTTATTTACATGCATGTGAATACATTAGGAACACTCCACATTCTACTCCAAATCAAAACATGAAGAAAAATTTATCTATTTTATTAATGGAATATAAAGCTTTTTCAAAAAATAATAGTGCCTACATCCTTCTTTACAAACTTAATGCATCCATTAACAGTGCTTCCCCAACAGAATTCTGCAAAGAAATCCATTTCTCAAAAGAACAAATTGATTTTTTTTACATTTCAGTTTGAAATCTGACATGGGGCTAGACATATTGTCAGTTGCCCAGCTGCCCCCATTCATGTGGCTTGTGCTCTGATAAACTTCAATCACTCTTTACAGCTGTACTGCAAGTTGGAGTGAAACCCCCACACAGAATCCTAACAACAGAACAGCATAGCTATACTAACTGTAGAGTTTAGTATCAAAATAGCCTTTGCTATTATGTCTGTAAAAAAAAATCATCCACTCCCCTTTTAAAAGCATCAACAGAATCAGCCATCACAACATCACCCGGCAGTGCGGTGACCCTCTTTATGGGTAAAAATGTCCCCTGATATTTGTCTATAATGTCCTCTAATGTATTTGTAAAGTAAAATCATGTCCCCTCGCAAGCGCCTTTTTTCCAGAGAAAACAACCCCAACCTCAAACAACCCTCAAAATTTAAGTCTTCCATCCCTCTAACCAGTTTAGTTGCACGTCTCTGCACTCTCTCCAGCTCATTTACATCCCTCTTAAGGACTGGAGTCCAAAACTGCACTGCATACTCCATATGTGGCCTTACTAGGGATCTATAAAGAGGTATAATTATGTTTTCATCCCTTGAGTTCATGCCCTTTTTTATGCAAGACAGAACATTATTTGCTTTAGTAGCTACAGAATGACACTGCCCGGAATAAGACAACTTGTTATCTATAAAAACCCCAAGATCCTTCTCACTTAAGGAAACTTCCAACACACTGCCATTTAGTGTATAACTTGAATTTATGTTATTTTTTCGCCAAAGTGCATAGCTTTGCATTTATTAACATTGAACCTAATTTTCCAGATTTCTGCCCAGTTTCCCAATTTAGACAAATCACCCTGCAAAGTGGCTGCATCCTACATGGAACCTATAGCTCTGCACAATTTAGTATCATCTGCAAAAGTAGTACTTTCAATTAGAAAATGTCTCATTTACCACCACTCTTTGAAGTCTATCTTTTAGCCAGTTCTCTATCCAGGTACAAATACTATGTTCCAGGCCAACATTCCATAATTTAACAAGTAGCCTTCTGTGTGGCACTGTATCGAATGCTTTAGCAAAGTCTAAGTAAATCACATCCACAGCTATCCCAGAAACGAGGTCCCTGCTTACCTTGTCATAAAAAGAAATTCTGGTAAGATCTATTACGCATAAAACTATGCTGGCACAAACTCATAGCATTGTTATTTGCTATGGAGTCCAGTATCTTATTCTTTATTAATCCTTCAAAAAGCTTTCTTACCACCGACGTCAGACTAACTGGCCTATAGTTTTGAGGCTGAGAATGGGATCCATTTTTGAATAGCGGCACCACATTATTAGAATTGGGACTATTAACAAGGAAGCCTTCATTAGCTGGTTCCTCATTTGTGTAGACAGATGAAAAGTACTCATTCAGGGGTATGACGATCTTCAGGGGTAAAACTTCTGGAAAGTGCGTCTGCTTTCTGGTTCTTGGAGCTAGGGGAATTCCAGATTCTTATGGTCAGTGTAAAAAGTGACTGGATGAGAGGCACCCTGTTAGATGATGTCACGTCTCAAGAGCAAGCTTCACTGCCAAGAGTTCACAGTTCCCTATATCGTAGTTCTGCTCTGTTGAGGAGAATTTCTTGGAAAAATATGCACATATGCCTAGTTTTTCATCAGCAGAGTGTATTTGGGAAAGAATAGCACTGGCCCCAACATTGGAAGCATCAAACCTCGATGAAGAAGGGTAACTGTGGGTCAGGATGACGAAGGACTGAACCTGAGGTGAAAGCATCCTTTGAAGACTGGAAAGCTTCCATGGCAGGAGGGGGCCAGTAATTAGGTTTACCTCCCTTTCAAACAAGAGCAAGGATGGGGGCTATGCAGAAGTAGAACCCCTTGATGAACTGCCGGTAATAGTTTGCAAACCCGATGAATCTCTGTATTGCTTTGGTGCTTAAGGGAAGGGCCACTTCTAGATTGCAGAGATCTTGGCAGGGTCCATCTTATATGCCTTGGGGGGAGATGACATAACCAAGAAAAGGGATCTTGAACACCTCAAAAATGCATTTCTCCAACTTGGCAAAGAGGGAGTTTTTCCCTAAATGAAAGAGTACCACCCTCACCTGGGATCGATGACATTCCAAGTCTTTGGAGAAGATTAAGATGTACGACCACAGATCTCCCCAAGAGGTACCAAATGATGTCATTCACAAATTCCTGGAAGACAGCTGGTTCATTGCAGAGGCCAAATGGCATTATGAGGTACTCGTCATGCCCATCCCGAGTGTTGAAAACTGTCTTCCATTTGTCCTCTTCACGAATGCGAATTAGATGATATGCCCCTTGAAGATCCACCTTGGTGAAGATTTTAGCCTCTCTCAACTGGTGAAAAAGTTCTGAGATTAGGGGCAAGGGGTACCGGTCCTTAACCATAATTTTATTAAGACCCCGGTAGTCAATGCATGGACGTAATCCTTCTTTTCCACGAAGAAGAAGCCGGCTCCAGCTGGAGAGGTGGGAGGGCGAATGAACCCCAGCTGAAGATTTTCTTGAATACAGTCTTTCATGGCCAATGTCTCGGCAGGAGTGATTGTGATGTCACATGTTTGCGTGCTGACCTCAACGAGCTGGCACCCAAACCCGTGCGGGAACCAAGGGCATCGCCATCTTGGATTTGCCTCCTTGACAGGAGTTGACTTAATTCTGGCACATGTGACATTCCACAATTCCACAGCATTTTTTTAACGTCACCCCACAAGTTTTCTATTGGATTAAGATCCAGGGATTGGGCTAGCTACTCCATAACGTCAGTCTTATTGGTCTCAAACCAAGATGTTGCACATTTACTGGTGTGTTTGGGATTGTCTTTAACACCCATTTCAAGGGCATTTCTTCTTCATTAAAGTATTTTGATGTATTAAAAGTTATCCATGATCACTGAAATGTGAAAAATAGGCCCAACACCATAGTTTGAGAAACATCCCCATAACATGATGATTGCACCACCATGCTTTACTGTCTTCACAGTGTACTGGGGCTTGTATTCAGTGTTTGGCGATTGTCTGGCAAACTGTCTGAGGCCCCTAAACCCAAAAAAGAACAACCTTGGTGTCATCTGTCCACAAAATATTGTACCATTTTTCTTTAGGCCAGTCAATGGCAAATTGTAACCTCTTCGGCACGTCTTTTTTCAAATTGTATTTTATTTTTTAATGTGACTTTGCAGAATCTCTTACCAATAGCTTGGGTCTTCTTCTAATTTTAACAGAATTCACAAGTAACTAGACCTTCTTTGATCTTCCTGGAGCTGATTATTGAGTTTTTGCCATTTTGGCAATTCTTCTATTCATTCATAGTAGTTTTCTGTTTTCTTCCACGTCTTTCAGGTTTTGGTTGCCATTTGAAAGCATTGAGACATCCACATGGAGGAGCAGAGTCCACCACCCATTACTTCAGCTGCAATAGCATTTGAATAAAATGCCTTTCAAAATTGACAAACACCATTTCTTTAGATTGAGGAGGGTGCAGGTATCACATAATGTAGCATTTAACAGCAAGTCTTGCCTGAACTGGTTTCTTATCTTTGGGCACACACTTCCCTAGCTGGTCATGCAGAGGTAAAGGGCATATAAATATATGCTTAAATGGAAAATATTGTATATCCCCTTTTTAGTGCATTCACATGGGCATATGTAGAAAAGGTGCATCAGCACTATATAAGCATCCAAAATTTTATTTTTTACATACATATATTTAAGTCCACATATGTATAGGAACCAATGATAGTCTGTCTGTGTTCACAGGCACCCCCTCCCAAGTTGCACTGTAAGCATTTTACACACTTGGGAAAAAAATCTGCAGCAATAAAATACAGTCCCATTACATACAACCTTCTTTATCATTAAGATTATTGATATGTGTGTGTTCTGTACAGTGGGGGAATTGGCAATGCTAATTTGAAAGATACAGGAAGGAAATTAAGGAAACTGTAACGATTGGTATCCCAAAACCCAGAACAAACCCCAAGGTCCCGGTCACAGCTCACTCTTCTGCCTTTAACAGCTGCCTTTCACTTCGGAAGGAGCCCTCAGCTAATTGGATGCCACCAGGTCTTAATGTGAGAGGACTAGGGGGAGAGTTCTGGGCGAGCAAGGGAATCACATGTGGTACAGGAATGGAGGACAAGAAGCATATTCAAGGGACAGACCGGGTCAATAACCAGGATCAGACAATACAGTACCAAATCAGGACAGAAGCGTAGTCGAGGTCACAGGCAAGAAGGTCAAACACTAGAATCAAAGTAGAATCACACCCAGAAACTCACAATAGCAGACCCTATATTGGGCAATGATTCAGTGCAGGGCAGGGGTCTTTATAGGCAGTCTAATGGCTTACACTAATCACATGGGCCAGATAGATAACAGCTGAACAAAGTCCTGCCTACTTGCAGTTACACGTATAGCAATGGGAGTGAACCAGGGGAAAACCTGTCTGCTCACACAGAGCAATGGTAAGTCAAACAGCCCAAAAACACCAGGTCCCTGGTTCAACTCCAGAAAGGCTATTAAATAACCCCACTCTCTAAGGGGGCCACTGGACCCCCAATGTGGTGGCCCACAGCTGCTTAGCAATGAAACACATTACCCATTTTGACAGATGCTGGTAGCAGTAAACGAACCATAACAGGATTTATAATTCAGCTCAGGAGTTTCCCCACTTTTACTGGGCAAGTACAAACAAAATGGCCTTTAGCACCACAGTACATGCAGAGACCCTGGGAAAATCTGCGGTATCTTTCCACAGGTGATAATTTAGTGGTCCCAATCTGCTTGGGCTCCTCAGGGGATTGAGCAGGGGAAAAAAATTCAGGGGGAATAAAGACCTTACTGGCAGAAGCATAACCAGGTTGCAAGACTTTTTTCTGATGCCTTTCCCTTAATATGCGATCCACCTGTATAGCTAGGTGCATTAAGGCTTCAAGGGAGGTGGGTGGAGGAAAGTTAACTAAACTATCTCTAATAGCATCAGAGAGCCTCACCCGAAATTGACTGCACAAAGCTGTGTCATTCCACTGGGTATGAACAGCCCAGTGCCTGAACTCAGTACAGTATTCCTCTGCACATTTCTTACCCTGTCGCAGGTTGCGAATAACAGAATCTGCTGAAGCACAGCGATCAGGGTCATCATAGAGTAAAGCCATGGCTTGAAAAAATGATGTGTTAAGCTTCCCAATTTAGCAACATATTTTCTACTTTGTTCATACATTGTTCATAGCAATAAGGAATCAAACAGAAAGTTCCACCTATTTTCCTTTTCTTGGAAAATAAATAGGTGTAAATACTACTCTCTGCAAAGTTCCCACATATTGAAATTGTGTTAATTTTAATAGCAAAGTTCTAGCAGTTTAGCAAAAAGAAAAGTTCGCATCATGTCTCTAAACTTTCTTGAACTACACAGAGTGCTTTCTAAGGCATCAAAGAATTTAGGTGAAATTATGTATAATTTCCTAAAAAATATAAAAGAAAAAGGCATTATCTTAGTCAGTTTTACATTTTTTACCACTCAGTAGCATTTGTATTTCAAAATTTGATAACCATGTCATCTTAGTAGGAGAATGTGCACTTACATCAACTAACTCTGTAAAAATTACAATATTACAAGCATAACTGATGGTAAAAAATTATGCCTAATTCTGTAGTCTGCAAAATGATTTACACATATAACTACAATACTTAACAGTTGCTTTTATGCAGCCGGAAAACAGAAAGATTGTATACTATTAATAGTATTTAATATTCAGGGCAGATTTATTGGTGTACAAAATGGTGGAACAATATGCAGACACATTGCCAGGCATCGCCATGTAAAAAAACAGTGTAAAAATAAAAGTCATAATTTTACATGCTTTTTTGAGCAACTTCCACCAGAACTAATAATTTGTCATTTATTAACTAATTATTGTGGATGTATGCATACCTATATATTTATATGTATATATATATATATATTAAATGCATGGAGCACACAATAATCTTTGGCAACTTTGATCACCATACCATACGTCTGTTTAAAAACATTTAAACACAAAATAAACCCAAAAGGATTGTTTTGCCACCAATATGGATGCATGCAGCTCAGTAGAAGTACTGTTTTATTTTTAGAGAGTGAAAAAGGAAATTTTTTGAAAAAAACTGAATTATTTGTCTTAGCAAGTGCCCTTGTGTGGTTTGTGTCACACAGAACAAACAAGGGAACTTGCTAAGACATTTTTATAAAAGTGTCTTGAGAAACAATATCTACTTTTAGAGGACTTATGGCACATGGCTCCGCTTCTCTCAGACAACATTTTTCTGCAGGCTGAGAGAAAGAGGTCTGCTCCCTTCTGCAGCAAAATAAATGCAGGCTGAAAGCAGAAGAGCCAGTTCTTCGTATAACCTCAGTCTAAAGATTTTTTGCACTTTGTAAGGATGTAGATACTTAAATATATATAAATTTAAGCAGCAGTTTTTCTACCGTAGTCTATTTTATGTTAGTCTGTCATTTGCTAAAGTTTCAGATGGCCTCAATAGTGGATTGTGTGCCAAAAGTGGTCACCATAAATACAGGATAACCAACATTACCAATTCATTAGAGACATCATTGCTCCCACTTTAGGCTGCATATGTGGTTTTAAAAAAAATATTTCAAAGAAAAGATTTATGATCTAAAAGTTATGCAACAGGCATTTAACTTAGCTTGGACACCTCATGTGATCAGTTACTGCAGCTGAACGTATGCAAAATATATAGTTTATGAACCATGATGTCTAACTGGGTTCTTTTCTACCAAGTAATCTTGCGTTTATTTCAGATGTTCCAAACATATTTGCACCTGCTGTTGTAGAGAGTGTCATACAAAGAAAGGAATTAAGTGTAAAAATAGTTTATCAAGCATCAAGGTAAATTCATATGTATTTTAAAATGACGTGTCTTTAGTCTGTTTGTGCCCCTTAGAGCCCCAGCTAGTATTGGCTTATTTTAACGTACAATTCTCATGAAAATGAAGGTCAATATGCATTGTACATATACTATTATGATTTTGTAAAAAAAGCATGGCTAGTACTAATAAAGCACTAGATACATGATTTTAAATGATGTATGTCTAAATGTATATACGTATATATATATATATATATATATATGCTGCACACCAACTTTATGGAAGGGTGAGAGGATTCGCTAAGGGGACCACTTTTGTAAGCCTGTACATTGGCAAATGCCCAGTCAGACAGGACGGAGTACTATGCCTACACCTGGGGCTAAATCTTGGTGCCTATTCTTATGAAAGTCCCCTCCATGATTGGCCCATCCACCTCTATGGTACCATGGTTATGCACAGTAGTGCAGCCTGTATGGTTTGGGTCTATGCTCCAGGTATCCACTAGATGGTTTGAGTGGGCTTATGATTTGAGCCAGATACTGAGAGACACAGTGTTAGGACTAATGAACATGTTGTTTTCCCTGCTCTTTTTATATTGCTAAATCGCATCTGTTTCTATGCAATACCTCTATATGAGGTTTTCAAGATCACATGGTGTGGGAGGTGGGTGTAAGGGTTGCCAAGCAACTAGTTTGGCACCTTTTTTGTATTTAAACTGTCACTTTTCTGTTGAGCACTGTTTGTCCTTGAGAAAGGCTCTAATGTGGAGCTGAAACGTCGGATTGAATAAACCTGAATTTTTTATGTTTTCACCATATTGACTGATTGACTTTTTGCACAAATCCTGTGAGTGCCGGTACCAAGCACAGTGTCTATTTGATTTTTTCAACCAGAGCACCCAGGTAGATGCCTTTATTTCAAGGTGTGCAGCTTGCACCCACTACCTTTTATATATATATATATACGGCCGCCGCGCCATCGGCGGGGACGCGCGCCGCTTCTCTTCTTCCTGTGCTACCGTGACCTTTTGGCCTTAAAGACTTTCAATACAGTGCCCCATTTCTGGACAGAACTCTTGCCCTGTACCTCTCATTTGAGTCCAGGTGGCCTCTGAGTAGCTGAGGGCTCCTCCCGAAGCCAAAGGTGGTCACACTACTGGTGAAGCACAAGCCGAGACCAGGGTGCTTGGCATTTGTTCTGGTATTGGGTGCCGACTGTGACACTCAGAGATTAGGCCTCATATAGTTGTCCAAATGCTTATAGTTGCATCCCCTAGACAATCATAAATCAAATGTCCTTCATGGGAGAATATCCCAGATTATTTTCTCCTGAAAGCATGAACTTCCAGCATTGTGAGTCTATATTGTGTCCAGAGAATTCAACATATCAAAAGTCCAAAACTACCCTTAGCATAATCAGTCGGATGGAAGCAAAAATGTATATTCACAAGCGCCGTATATCTGGGATATGAATTGTTGAAATGTCTGTGGGGGGGACACAGTGTGGCTCTTAAATAGTTAAAGCCGGCAGGGACTTCGTAGTTGGGATCCATGTGTCAAAATAGCGTCTTTAGAAAATCTTTAAAAATTTTGTGGCTAGACTGTAAAAGCGACAGTCTCAAAGGCATCCCATACTCACATTGTCTTGTCCACTCAAGGAATAGCAATGTGCATGTACAGACCGTGTTCCGAAGGTTTAATCTGCTGTAACACCTTGCAGTCAGTGTATAATTACCGCTGTTACCATTCTAGGTATCTCTACGTCCATCCTTCTCCAGAGAGGGGGAGAGGGGCTCCATCTCCCAGAATGCTGCAATAAACCTCGACGACCGTTTCTCCCCCCACCCGCGGCTTTGTCAAGAGGCCGAGTATGCGCAAGATAGCCGCATCTTAAGGGTGTGGTCACATGATCCGTTGCACGCCTATGGCGTATTGCACAACGACATAGTACTATTTCTTTAGATCCTTGTAGAGGTTGTGATGCATGTCTTATCCATAAGGGGATCAGTGGAAGGCATATCCTACTCAGATCAAATCATAACTGAACGGCACATTATGGCATTTAACCTTTAGCTTCTTTTACAACACAGAAATTCTGTACTGGGGTCATGTGCTATAATCTTTGTTCTTTGATAATAACTACTTATATGTTATAAATATAAAACCCTGATATCTACAGAAATAAGAATGTTATCTGTTAAATGAGATGTATAAAAGACAGATGGTGAGGGTATTAGAGAATATTGTAAATTAGAAAATCCAGTATAAAGCACAAGCATGTACACTTCTTAATAATTAATATTATTAATTATTCTGCTGTTATTGCGTGACTTTTGAAAGTCTTCAGCAAATGTATCTACAGTATAAATAATATTGATTTTTACATTTATTATGGCTATTAATGTATTTCTCAAACTTTGAGTAAGCATAATTTATTTTTAATATTTATTTTGACAAACGGATATTGCTATAATGGTTATTGGCAATGCAAGTCTTGATAAATAATACTGAAAATTAAAGTTTGCTAATACATATAGAACCTTACAGCATCTGGATGTTGATTATTAGCAATAGTAAAGATTTGGTATGACCTAAAGCACTGTCAACTACTGGTGTATAAAGCAAAGTTGAAATAAAACTCATGTTTTATACTGTAGGAAATATAGTGGGTATTATTCTTGCTCATGATAAATTCACATTCACCTGATTTAGAATACTTTTTTGACAAAAGCAGAAGTTCTGTATTGATTTATCTCAGACATTATACATTGAGATTGTATATTGTTTCATGCCTGGAAAGGAATTTGACTGATTCAGCCAGTAAATTGAGAAAAAAAGAAAGCTTGGCTGCATTAGAGTAATTAAGACTATAATGGGGCTGATTTACTAAAGGTCGAATTTCGAAGTGGAAAATACTTCGAAATTCGACCATCAAATTAAAATCCTTTGACTATCGAAGTTGAAGGATTTTTCACCGAATATGGCATTCTTGCCATATTGAACGATTCGAATGATTCGAAGGATTTTAGCGTACGATCAAAGGATTTTTCTTTGATAAAAAAAACTTGGAAAAATGGTCTAGAAGGTCCCAATAGGCTAACATAGCACTTTGGCAGCTTTTATTTGGTGAAGTAAAAAAAAAATCAAAGTATTTTTAAAGAGACAGTACTTCAAATTTCAAAGTTGAAGGATTTTACTATTTGACCATTTGAATCAAAAAATGTACTTCAAATATCAAATTTATTGCATTTGAATATTCACTTCGACCATTAGTAAATCAGCCCCTTAACTTTTTAAATTATAAGTATGTTATTGCACATACATTTACTATGATACTGGACATAGATGGTGTTAGAGCACTAATGCTTTTATCCCTTAGTGCTTGTTCAAAAGCACTTGCATCCAGATTGGGAAATATGCAGGTCTCTGTACTGCATCTTGAAGAGCAGAGACCAGTGGCAGTTCAGGAAAAGTGAAGTCCTTATTAACATTTTGCACTCTGTCCTGTACTTTGTAAACTACCCCACAGGTGTTTTGTTAGGAAAGGGTATTCTGTTATAAAAAATATCATTACATCTCACTCCAGCTTATAGAATGTGTTGTTCTTAGTGATAAACAACATTTTCGCTAGACTTCAGTGTATTTCAGCGAATTTTCATTATTTTACAAATTTACAGTAAAGCAAATGGGTCAGATTAACCGCTCACTAGTAGTTATAGCCTCAGTAAAAGTTTAAGGAATTGGTTTTCTAATCTGTTTGTCATCTCTACCATGCCTATGAATCCTAAATTCTAGTAGTCATATTGCAGTTAAATCTCAGACCCTGCATTATATAAAACTATTAAAAAAGTTTTGAGTGTTAATAGTGTTTACCAATTTGTAAGCTCCTGCTGAAGATAAATCTGTTTCAGAAAAGGTATTAGAAATACACTACTATTATTCATTGGCAGAGGCGTTAACCCTTTCCTGCCATCCATTTGTCCTAATGCAAACATCTACTGCCAAGCAGTTTTTAGACATTTTGTACTCTTTTAGGTACTCTCACTTTAAGGACCTTTCCTAGGGCGGTCTTTTAGTTTACCCAGGAAAACAATATATTTTTTCAGAATATGTAAGAATTTTGGTGTAATTATACTTCTGTAAAAAAAAATAGGCTTCTAAGTGTCTAATAAAATGAAAAAAATCATGTTTCACAAAAAACAATCACATATAACAGAGACTTAATTTATTATATATGAAAAAAACACCTGTTTTTTTAAAGGTCTATGTCTCCTATATGTACCAAATATATATAGTTTTTTGGAGATTTCTCACTTCTATAGATTAAAATTTGCAAGCAGTACACTACCAAATTTACAAAGCACCGCTTGATTTCAAGGCCAAACATTCCCCTAACAGTAGGTTTACCCTTGAAAACTACCCATTATTAGAAAGAGCAGAGTCTGGTGAATCAAAAATGGTGATTTTAAAAAAAAATAACCTCAAAGCTTCCACTCTACAGCATGATACAGTATCTCCCACACATAATTAGGTAATATGAAAGCCCGGGGTCCAGATTTACCTAAGCATGTGGTATATAGGGACCCTAAAATATAGACACCCCATTTGAGCTATCAGTTCTGTAATTCCAGATTCTGCAAAATCAACACATTTACTTAATTTGGGCGGGGTGAAAATTAGAAAAAATTACGTTCACCCTAGAAAACCATACATTTTCAGAGAATATTCATTTCCCCTGGATACAAATTCAGGTATGCATGTCTTTCTACTCCAAAGCACCAAGCGCAAACCCTTCCTAAATTTGGCAATTTTGGTGACATTTTCTAAAATCACCTTAAAACCACCCTGGAGCATTGCATTTCCCACATACTTTTAGGTATCAAGAGAAATCACCCCAAATATGAAAGCAAGGGGTCCTCTAAACAGTTTGATGTGCAATATGCATAGGTGTACCCAAGCACGTGGCATATAGGGCCCAAAAAGTATATGGTCTGTCATTTCAGATACATTTACATAGTTTTGGGGGGGGTGCAAAGTTAGAAAAACCATAAAAACCATATATTTTCGGAAAGTATGCATTCCCACAAATCCAAATTGGGTTTGCATATCTTTGTACTCCAAAGTACCAAACAGCAAAAAATTCCAAAATTTTGTGATTTTGGTGACATATCCTAAAATCACTTCAAAATTTCCACCCTGCAGCATCGTATTTCCCACATATTTTGAGGTATCAAGAGAAATCACCCCAAATATGAAAGCCTAGGGTCCTCTGAACAGTTTGCAGTGCAATATGTATTGGTGTACCCAAGCACGTAGCATATAGGGGCCCTAAAAGGAAGACCCCCATATGATCCATCATTTCAGGTACTACAAAATAAACACATTTACATAGTTTTGGGGGGGGGCAAAGTTAGGAAAAAAGTAAGTTCACCCCAGAAAACCATATATTTTCAGAAAGTAAACATTTCCACGAATCCAAATTGGGTATGTATGTCTTTGTACTCCAAAGTACCAAGTCGCAAGCCTTTCCTAAATTTGGCAATGAAAGCAACGGTTTTTACTTTTCTAAAAATCGACTAAAAATATTGCAATTGGCCACATTTATCCCACCCAATTTCTTACATACAGTTAAACACCATAAATATTGATGCCAAGGGTCGACTGAACAGTTTGAAGCGCAATATGCATTGATATACCAAGGCAGCAGGTATGCTCGGACCCCAAATAAAAATAGAATAGTGCATATGAGTTTTCTCTGCTGCCGATTTGACTTCTGTGAACATAGACCCTTGGCTTCAGATTATGTGCCTCAAGTCCCTAACAGCAAACCCCCCCCCAAAAGCCATATATTTTCAGAAAGTACACATTCTGACGAATCCAAAGATGTCTTTCTACACCAAACTACCAAACTGCAAAGTGTTTCTAAATGTAGAAGTTTTTACAACATTTCTGAAAATCGCTTAAAAATGTTGCAGTTTGCCACATTTATCACACACACACTGACTGAATCCGTACAGACTGTTTTCCCCTATTTATCAATACATTTTTCTGAAAAAAATATGGTGTTATTTATTGGATTTTGATAAATAACACCATAATGTTTGAACAACCTAATAGAAAAATCTGTGTCAATAAATAATGCAATAAATATTACTATGAATGTTATGCCTCCAAACTAAGTTTAGTCTCCTTAGGTCTTGTTCCCAAAAAAAAAAAATTAAAATGTAGATATGCATAGGACTAGCATAGACTGTATAATTTAGTTAGAGCATAAATTATCTGAAATGGACAAAGCATAAATGACTAATTGCTATCCATAATCATACATCAAGTGGTTGCTTATATTTTTACCACAATGTATATTTATCATCATTCTTAACATTTGCAGTAGTCATGGTTTGAAGAAGAATTAAATTGATAATATCAATTCCTTAATAGATATGCCTTCCAGTTGTCAGATTGAGAATAATTTATCGGAGGGCCCGTTTACTCAAAATTTGTTTATTTCCAGGAATCTCAAAAATGTTGTGATTTTCCTATATTTCAAAAAATCTCGAATAATTCTAGATTTATTAAGTGTAAAAACCATGAAAACCTCTAATACCAAACCTCGCCATGTTAAAGTTGTTGAGATGCCATATAAGTCTTTGGAGATGTGCTGATCTGATTGGACAACTTTAAATCAATTTTGACTTTTAGAGGTTTTTGAATTTGTTTTCCTCTTGTATTTGTTTTTCTTAGGTCATTGTTAAGCTCTTTTTTTGTTCTTACTTTTAGTAAATTCAATGACAATCATGGTTTTAGAGTTTATGAGTTTAGTTGAAGTTTCAAAAACATCTCAAACCCCTAGAATCCAACCTTTAAAAATAAGCCTTCATTAGAACAACTTTTTATCACTCGCCTTTAAACTCAGGCCTGTTCAGTGTATGGTTGCTGAGGTAATTTGCAACCAGATTGCTGAAATTGCAAACTGGATAGCTGCAGACTAAAACGCTTAATAACTCAAAAACCACAAATAATTGAAAATGAAAAGCAACTGCAAATTGTCTTAGAATATTATTCTCTATATCATTTTAAAAGTTAACTTAAAGGTAAACAAACCCTTTAAGGGTTTGAAAAAAAGTACTGATCTGCTGTTTTTCTGGTAATATTGTACCAAATAAATGTTATTAGGTTTACCTCATCTATGGTTCTTAAAGGCACATTTCAGTAATAATTGCTGCCATGCAAGAAACAAAGTTTTTATGTACAGTTTCGTTAGCAGCTGCTTTGACAGATGTGTAAATATATGAATCACTGCTCTCTAGAGCTGTCTAAAAGAGCTGGAGCTCTTCAGATGCAATGCAACCATCCAGGAGATACATATGGCTTACTTAATGTGTCATATATAACATAATTTCATTGCAATTTAAAATAAACATCTGGCATAATAGATAATGGTCCACTACATGGGAGATAAATAAAACAGTCCTTATTTAAATAATTTAAAAACATAATGGTTTTCATTGTGTGTCTGACAACTTTTTTTTTAACTGAGGACTTTTGATTTATTATTAGATCATATAGAAGTCAATGGCAGATGTCCTGTTGACATATTGAATATTAGTGATGGGCGAAACTCCCGCGTTTCGCCCAAAATTCGCGAAACGAGTCACGCGTTTTCAACTTTGACGCGTCGCGTAGTTTTCGTCGCGCGGCGCGTCGTTTTCGGCGCGTCGCGTCAAAAACAACGCGCGACTCGTTTTTGTTGGCGAATTTTTGGGCGGCGAATTTTTGCTGCCGTTTCGCTAATTTATTCGCCAGCAGCGAATCCCGGGAATTCGCCGCGAATTCGCCCCTGGCGAATAAATTCGCCCATCACTATTGAATATATCCTGATCTGCACTGGGTTTCATACAATATTTTATGATGTAAGCCAAGCAAAAAAAAACTTCACCTAAAATATATATAAATTATTTCTTATATAAATGGTTTCTTTTAGGAGATTATTCATCAAAGTTCAAATTTTAATAATTTGAATTTTTTAAAACTCTAATAAATTTGATTTTATTCACAATTCGAATAGTATATTATTGTTGAAAAAATGTGAATGTCTAAAATTTGATCGAATAGTCCTGACCTGAAAATTTTGAATTGAATTCAAACTCCCATTGGGGTCTACGGGAGTCAGTTTTGCATCAAAACTTAGTTAATAGTGCTGCTCCAGCAAAATTCTCGACTGAAATGCATTTCTCAATAGAGCAAACACATTTTTGTTATATTTAATTTTGAAATCTGGCATGGGGCTAGCTGTCCCCATGTGTGCTCTAAACATCAGTCACTTTATTGCTGTACTGCAAATTGGAGTGATATCACCCCCTCCCTTTACCACCCAGCAGCCTTACAACAGAACAAAGGGTAGGTAATCAGATAGCAGCTCCTTACAACAGAGTATAACAGCTAATTGGTAGTGATGGGCGAATTTATTCGCCTAGGTCGAATTTGCGACAAAATCGTCCCGCGACTCGTTTCGCGAATTTTTCGCCGATTCGAAAATTTCTCTAGAAATTCGCGAATCTCTAGGCGAAGCGAATCGCGGGAGATTCGCCCATCACTACTAATTGGTAGATCTAAGAAAATCCAGGACCCACTGTAACACACTGCTACACAATAATATGGAGAGGAGGGATGGGGAAATGTAAGGATGCAGCACAGTGACATCTGCAGAATGAAAAGTGAAAGTAATTTACTGCCCTGCCTCTATGTATAAGGCATGGAAGAGGGTCAGTCAATATATATGACATTTGAGCAATTGAAATGAGCTTATAACAGGTATGGCTTTTTTCATGAGAAAATAATTTAGGTTGTATTTTTAATTTGTAAAGGATTTTTATTATACAGCTTTTTATGTCTGGGTGATAGGTCCCCTTTAATTACTGAACCTTCTTGCTAATTTAAGTTCATGCTATATTTTTTTTTCAGTATGACTTCAGAGAAGTAGATCTGTTGTTATGGATGCATGACTTATAGTCTTATTGTAATGAAGATATGATATATGCCACAGGTTTCACTGTCAGGAAAATTCATCAGATATTCATATGGAAAGATCTCTTCTTGTTGCACAGTGCTTCTCAATTGTCATTAAAATTGTATCCCTGACCAATGTTTCACTCATTAGGGTTTAATATTGAAGTTTTCTTTAATAATGTCTATACCCTTCTTAATTTAGAATGTGGCAATTATAATTAATTGCTAATCGGTTTCTGTTTATAGATCTGATCATTGTTATTCTCTATTCTCTATGTCTAATTACCCCAATGTTAAAATATCTATTCAGTTAGCATTAGTGGAATCAAAACTCATTACTACTTACTAACCTAGAGGCAAAAACTATTTTCTTGAGAATAATAATCTAGAGTTTAGTTTAAGAGAGCATTAACTTGTCCATAGAAACAAAAAGACTAGAGCAGTGATGTTAGGATACAGAATATTCCAGTAGGGAATTTGTTTAATTATATTGTTTGCTTTTGGACACTTTGGCTCTACATCTTTGCTAAATTTAAAAGCCCAGCAACTAAAATCAGTCATTGTACCATTCCCTTAAAAAAAAATAGTGAGACACTGGATTAAAAAAACAAAACAAAAAAGCAACTGGAGTGTATCTAAAAACAGGGTGATCAAAAAAGTATTCCTAATGGTCCAACTGTCTGTGTAATACTGTTTGTATCTCAATTTTAGATGAACACTGTTGAAATAGATAGGTGAATAGATATTTCTGTCTAGGGAAAAATTATTTGGTGGGAAAAGGGGAATAAATGATTTTTAATTTAAAGAAATGCTACTCACATTCAAGTGGGGTTTTCACACCTTTAAATGAACCAACAACATTCAATTACATGGCATTAAAAACTAAAATCTTTTATATATGCAAATGTCTGGAATAATTAATCTAAAAAAATCAGACAACTTGAATATAAAAATTCAGCATCTAACAAATTGCAAATTCAAGCAATTATTTAAATTTGAAATTTTTGAGTTTATCAAGTTGTTTTAAAATTGTAAAGTAAAAAAATTCTAGTTTTTTGAGTCACAAATTTGAGGTACAGTATTCAAGTTTTTTCCACTATTGTATTCAATCGAGTTTTTAATATTTGGATTTTTTAATAAATATATAATAAATAAGCAAACATTGATGTTTTTCTAAATTGTGAGTTTATTTGAATTAGAAAAAACTCTAAAACCTCACTAATTTGATTTTTGATAAATAAGTCCACAAGTTAAACATAACTAATAATATATATATCATCTATATTTTATTAATTATCTTTAAACTTTTTTTGCTTTTCTTTGTACTGGTAAATTCCTAAAAGAAAAGGTGAAATGAAGGAGTCATGAGGTATCTGAAGAAAGATGGAGAGACAGAGAAAAGAGTAAAAAAAGACATAACATGAAGGAAGAAAGAAATTACAAAAAGGCAAGAATGTCAGAAGGATAATGAGAAAATAAAAGAAAGAGGAAAAGGTTGGAGATATAAAGCTTTATGACATGGCAAAAGGGAGAGGGAAAGGTGACAATAAAGGGCAGATTTATCAAGGATCAAATTTCGAGGTGATGGGCTTTTTTTAAACTTGAACTGCGAATTTAAAAAAAATCTTATTTAGTTACTTAGATGGCAAATAGCCGAAGTTTGAATTTTTACACAATACACAGTGTTTTAAATTGCAGAAAACCCTAGGTCCAAGTACATATATTGGCAAATACCTGAAGAAGAAGAAGATAATGCTGACAGATAGCTTTAGCAAGGTAACATGAAGAATCATTCTGCTTTTTAATTAACTGGATTTTATAACATCTGTTCATGCTGTTTTAATTGTTGCCTGAAGGCCCTCAATCTTGAAGAGAATATTTACAGATTGATAAAATATAAAAGGATAGTTTCATCCTACTACATAATCGCAATCTCTTCCTGTATATATGCCTCTTCCTTCATATTTATCATGCTCTATTTCTTTTATTCATTTACTCATTAAATGGTTTAAAGAAATGTGTTATTTTCAGTTAATTATTTGCAGTTATTTGCAGATGATAATCATGAGGATTATCAAGTACTTTAGCTCGGTATTGCTCTCTGCTGTTTATGTATGAATTGAATTAGCACTGCAGATAAAGCTACACATTTAGAACAGTAGTATTTAAGACTGTAAATTAAATGCACTTAACAGTAATAATATAGTACTTTAACATGTTCAACATCCTATGATGTCCTTAGCTTAAACTATAAAAAGCAGAATGTAGCCACCATTAGGTTCAAGATAGCCTCTGAAAGGCTAAAGTACAATAAGTTCATATATGAAAACTTGTTTAGAGAGAGACAAACCATTTGAGTTTTTTTTCTAATTCGAATACATTAATAATTTAAAAGAAACTTAAAATTTTGCTGATTTGTTAAAAAAATCTGAACACAAAAAATGCTATAGAATCAAAATGTAATAAAATACAAATACTTCAAATACATATTTTATTCATCATTTTGAATGGGTCAACAAGCTCCAAAAATATTTAAAAATGAGTAAAACTAGAGTTGCTTAAATAGTATACATTTGGACTAGGACAGCTCCCACTGATGTCTGCATGAACCTGCAAGCTTTCAGATACTGTGGTTTTACATTATGGGGTTTTGCATTCGCATTTAAGAAATATAGAACATTTGTGCTTTTAAAACCAATATTAAAATGATATGAATGCTGATAAAAAAAAACCTTGATAAATGGGGACCAAATTACAATCCATTTGAGAAATTTTATCTGTTTATATATATCTCCCAGTTCCACAAAAAGACAATAAATGTTGCAAGGTGCAAATGAATGCTTAGGTGGCCTTTGAGGTTCAAAATGGGTAAAGTAATCCATATTCTTTTGAAAAGTGATACTGACACTAAAAAACGACTCTAAAATAATAATGTTATTTTCTCACATTTTACAAGAAACAAAGTCAACCTAACTCACATCCACTAATTTGTCGTATTTAGTAATATTTCAGGTAGAAAAAAATCAGATTAAATTACAATCATACAACTTTATCGAATTTCCACTCGAAAAACTCAAATTAAATTAGTTTTTAAGCAAAAACCAACGTCAAACACTCCAAAGCTCCCAGAATTGGTGAAGGTTAAAAACACTGTCAAATGGATAAAGTGACAGCTGCCATTGACTTTTATATGAATTGTACAGGTTTTAGAGAGTTTTAGGATTCAGACTTCTAGTTTTTCAATAAAAAATCGACTAGAAAAAAATGTGTTTTAATAAATAACCCCAAAAATGTTACCTATAGGTCATGTCAAAAATTTTTCACTGATAGCACGCCTTTTGTAACTGTTACTTTAAGTTCCTAAATCTGTTTTACCAGCCTGTCTGTCCCTTCTGAAACTTTTCCAGTTTCTAATTTTAACACACTAATGCTGCACAAATATGGCAGCCCCCTCATCCAGAAACATGGGTGATCAGGTAATGTGAAAGCATTGGGCACATGCTTTTACAGTAAAATTATAAATGCCAAAGAAATTGGTATGATAGATGTAAAAAAGGTTTAATTTCTAGGTTTCTCTTTAAACAACTTTTACCTGCATGAAACTTGCACATTATAAGTGTTACTCCTTTTTCTCATATACCATTAAACTAAAAAATAGTAGGATAATAACATCAGGCTTTGCATTTCAGTACATTATTTATGTATTGTAAGCGTTCAGAAATATTTCACAATGTAAAGGAATCTGATTTTAAATCCTTAGGATAATAAGTTATACATGCTGAAATATTTGTAAGAAACCAGGAAAAAAGCTAAAGAAAGTCAGAAAAATATCCCTCAGGAACACATTGATGTTTCTTTGTATAAGATGCACAACTCTGAAGACAAAAAAAGTCTTGTATTAAACCTCCATAAAAGTATTAAGCTAAGTGCCACTTTTTGGATTCATTCCTTCTACAAAGGAATAAGAGCGGTTAAGATTTCCATCTACTCTGAGACAGTTTTGGCTGAAGTGCTCCCTTGGGTAGATAATTACTTTAGCCCTTCACTACAGAATCATATACATTTCATGTCCAGGGGCAAGAGGCCTTTTATAACAGAATTTATTTCCCTTTGCATATTTAGTAATTCCGGGCAAAGAAGCTTTTACTGTTTTATATCAAGGGGACAAAATTATTAATGCCTGAGGAATTCAGAATTTAGCAGCTGTAATTCTTATAGATTGGAGCACATTTGTTTGATTTAGGCTTATTTTTTATCGAGATTTTCCTTGAAAAACTGAAAAGTCTGTATGACTTGTACAGTAAGTAAATTATATCTAAATTAAGGGTCAGATTTATTAAGGGTCAAATTGAAAATTAAAATTTTCGAATTTGTTTTATGGTCAAAACTCTAAAATTTTAATTGTGAATAATCCAAACTCAATTTGAATTTGACTATTCACCACCTAAAACTTCCCAAGTTCATGCATAAGTCAATGGGAGAGCTCCAGGGACAATTTGAAGATGTTATTAGCATTCAAGTATTTTTCTGAGAAAAAACTCAATTCGAGATTAGTTCAATTTGATTAGAATTCGATTTGTTGGTAACATTTTTTGAGTTTTAAATATTCAATTTGAGTCTCAAATAACCTCCTAATCGAATTTAAAGTTTTAGAAAACTTACATAAATTCAAATTCAACCTGTGGTAAATGGGCCTCCCGGTGTAGTGCTAATCTGTAACTTCGGTAAAATGTGAGTTTAGCAAATGTTGTACTCAGATACATGCATTATTGATGATCTGAACCAAGCAATGCTGATTGTCTTAAAACTTTTCTTTTTTAAATATGAAGTCTGTATTTTTCTTATTCAGATGTGCTTGCTGTAAAGCAGTACTTCCTAGAAATTGTCACTTTTCTTTTTTACTTCCTATTGATTGCAACACAGACATTGTATGATTCGTAAGTATTCATTAAAGGCATTCTGTCATGATTTTTATGATGTAGTTTTTATTTCTAAATTACACTGTTTACACTGTAAATAGTTCACTCTACAATTTAAAATGTAATTCTTGAACAAACAGGTATATTTTTTTTTGTTGTAATATTGGTGTGTAAGCAGCCATCTCAGGTCATTTTGCCTGGTCATGTGCTTTCAGAAAGAGCCAGCACTTTAGGATGGAACTGCTTTCTGGCAGGCTTTTGTTTATCCTACTCAATATTACTGGATGTGTCTCAGTGGGACCTGGATTTTTACTATTGAGTGCTGTTCTTAGATCTACCAGTTATCTTGTGTTAGGCAGCTGATATCTGATTATCTTTCAATTGTTAGGTAGTGATGGGCTAATTTATTCACCAGCCGCGAATTCACGGCGAATTCCCGCGATTCGCCATCGCGATTTGTGAAAGGCCAACAAAAATTTGCCTGCCGAAAATTCGATGGCAAAAAAAAAAACGAAAATTATGCGACGCGTGCCGTAAACGACGTAACTCGTCAAAAACAATGTGATGCGCATCAGAAAACGTGCCGCAACTCGTTTTGCTAATTTTCCGCGAAACGGGATAGATTCGCCCATCGCTATTGTTAGGCTGCTGAGTGGGGAAGGGTGTGAAATCACTCCAACTTGCAGTACAACAGTAAAGACTAATGAGTGACTGAAGTTTATCAGAGCGCAAGTCACAGGCAATAAAGTAAATTCTAATTCACTTCCCTTTTTAATAGTGTTACTGCTTATTTTTATTTGTAATAATTTTCTTAGAAGTCAAATTTCATCCTGCGTGTCATTCTGTCATTATTATTTATTTTATTTTTAAACCTTCATCTAAGCACACAGGGAATCTTGTGTCATTTCTAAGTTTACTTTGAGAAGAAAATGAACAAATACATTATAGTGCATATAGACTGAATTTATCCCATTGTCCTATCACTATACTCTTGATTGTGAAATCCTTATTGCAACCAAGTTATCACCAATCATTTTTCCTCTGTCATATTTAGTGTACCCAACAGTGATGACAAGTCTGCATTATATTAATTATTTCTGTTTTACCAGGTTTGCCCCCTTAGATGGAGTAGATGGAGGCAGACCTCTCCACCTCAATTACATGGACTCTGATACACTCAAGCACTCAAGCCCTAATCAGTTTTAAATCTATTACATTTCATGTTCAAGCTCACATTAAGCTGACATGAGTGTATATATATATATATATATATATATATATATACAGATAGAGTCACTTGGATTTGTAAGTTAAATGCGTCGTGACTCAGGGCTAATTGAAGAAACTGTGTTATCTAAAGTTATCTTAACTCATTTAATGCATGTAACCTTTTCATTAGCATACCAAAGCTCCATTGTTTTCAATGGTGAACACTTTAATTGGATGGGATGCTGTGACACAATATTCTGTGCTAAGTGAGATAAATGAGATAGATGAGTTAAGTCACGACGCATTAAACTTACAATCCAAAGTGACTGCATCTGTATATAATCCATAAACGGACCAGCACTCCAATATCTTCAATCAAAGTGATATTTATTACAGTGTCACTCACGTGTCCAACGTTTCGGCCCCCATTGGGGCCTTTATCCTTTATCCAATGCATGGTGCTGTGAGTATGTGCTTCCTTTATATTATCTGCTGCTAATACTCCATTTTGGATACTTGTTTCCTAAAATGAAAGAGCACAAAATGTTCAAAAAATGTCTGGCAAATGAGTGCAAATGAAATGCGAAATTCTGCAGACACTTAAAGGGTTAAAGGAATGCTGAAAGAAATATAGGTAGATGCATTTTGTCTGTAAAAGAAAAGTCCACAGTTAAAAACTCCAGCCTTTGTTTGCAGGAGGTTTATATTATCTAAATCCACCAGGAATACATTTATTTATAAATCCTGTTTAAAACCTCAAAATTAATTTACAAGTGATTCCATGAAAACATTATTTGCATAAAGATATAAATACTTTCGCACAAACTACATAAACATGCTCATTTCCCTCCAACAACAAGGTATTTGTTTGTGCTTCCTAATTCGTGTAGCCCTTATCCTGTACTGCTATGATACTTTACTATGCTAAGGGGCAGATTTACTATTGGTCAAATTTCGAATTAAAAAAAATTTGAAATTCGACCATCGGATTTTTTGGGGGGACCATTTTCAAAGGAAAATTGACCTATTTTGATCAATTAGGTCCAGTTTTTATCGAATTCCAATTGTTCAAATCGCTCAATCGCATCGTTCGAATTGAACGATTTAAAAAAAAAAAAAAAAACTTAGATTTACCAGAATTTAGAAAAATTTGCTGGAAAGCTTCCAGGAGGTCCCCCATTGGCTACAATGGCAATTTGGCAGCTTTAAGTTGGCAAATAGTTGAATTCAAACTTTAGAATTTTCATATTTTTTCAATTCAAATCAAATTTTGGGCTATTTGAAGTCAAAGTAGCTAAAAATTACATTGAAATTCGAATAAAAATTTTTTTAAATTTTATTCTAAAATTAATTTAATTCAAAAGCGTCCCACGACTCGTTTCGCGAATTTTTCGCCAATTCGCGAATTTCCAGAGAAATTTTTCAGCGAATCGAATCTCGGGAGATTCGCCCATCACTATTGGGGAGCACAAATCTGGAGGTACATATGCAGCAACTTGGATTTGTGTGTTAAATGCATCATGACTCGGGACTAATTGAAGTAACTGTGTTATCTAAAGTTATCTTAACTCATTTAATGCAGTTAACCTTTTCATTAGCATACCAAAGCACCATTGTTCACAATGATGAACACTTTAATTAGATGGAATGCTGTGAAGCAATTTTCTGTGTTGAAAAGTGTGATGTCTGAGTTTAGTTATTCTGTGTCAAACACACAATCCAAAGTGGCTTCATCTGTAGTAGTTACTGGAATTGGTGGGCAGTTATTTTGTGGAAATGTACAGAGCAGTAACCTTCTCTTCTCCAGGTGACTGCAGAATTGCACTCTAACTGTGGTGTTAAATTTTATCGCAAGTAAAAACACCCATTGACTTCTATGAGTTTCGCAAAATTTCACCGTTTTGAGAATTTGTCTGCAGTATCACAAATGCAATAATTGAGCTTTAAAGGAACAGTAACATCAAAAAAATTTTTTTTAATTCGTTAGAATACAACGAAATAAAAACACCAAGACAAATCAAAATTTCAAATAGAAAAGCCTTTATTAAGAAATAACTTACAGAAACTCCACTTCCTGTCCTCTTCAGAAAAGGTGACGTGGCGATCATCGATCCTGCTGGGCTCGATTTCTCCTCCCTGGCTATTCACTGACAGCACGTAGATCTCCTTCACTTCACAAGTGAATATACATGTGTGAGCCCTCAGTACAGGGATACTTCCATTCTAATATGATTCTCTGTACTTTGTACACCCAGACACCCAGAGGAGCTCCCACTGAATTTTCATTGTTATCAAGTTATTGAATAATAATAAACAGTGCACCCTACGTGATAATAGGTGTATACATATCTGTTATAAAACAATATGGACTATATCTACTGATATATATTGATATATGTTTTATACATCTATACCAATCACAATTTTTTTGAAATCATTTGTTAAATCATCGTGATTGGATTCATTTTTTTTTTCAAGTGATCTGATTCTACAAGAAGTATGGTAAGGAAAGGTTCGCACTTCATAAATTAGGGGTGACTTTTCTGTAGTCAACATTTCAGAAATTAGTTATAAAGGCTATGGTGCTGTAAAGAATTGCTCTCAGAAATCTGTTACTTTGACAATAGCATACATACAAGTGAAATGTGTATGTTAAATTTTTATTGGGATATTGGACAATCATCCAGCATTGACATGAGAGTATAAGCTGTTTCCTCACATTATTTTTTCAGATCATTATCGGGTCAGTTCAGGAAGTTACTTGGGACCCCATCAAAGTACACAACATGTGAAACTAAGATTGAGTTTACTACTGTTTTAAAATGAAGTGTTTTCTACTTAACTTCAGTGTTTCCTGTTATGATGACTAGTCAGTTCTTGAAAACATATGTTGAGTATTAGATGATAAGGAATACCATTCAAATTTTAGCTGCTAAAAAAAAACTAGCAATAAAAAGAGAGCACTCATGGCTACTTTCAGATAATGTGAGATCAATTAAAGATAGAACTTGTCATTTTGGAATTAGACACGTGTAATATATACAGTATTGTAAGAGCATATGTATGTAAGACTGATGCCAAACTTAAAATACTACAGGTATTGGATCCCTTATCTGGAAACCCGTTATCCAGAAAGCTCCGAATTATGGAATGGCCATCTCCCATAGACTCAATTATAATGAAATAATTCAAAATTTTAAAAATGATTCACTTTTTCTATGATAATAATAAAACAGTAGCTTGTACTTGATCCCAACTAAGATATAATTAATCCTTCTTGGAAGCAAAACCCACCTATTGGGTTTATTTCATGTTTTCATGATTTTCTAGTATATTTAAGGTATGAAGATCTTAATTATGCAAAGATCTGTTATCTGGCAAATCCTAGGTCAGGAGAATTATGGATAATATGTCCCATACCTGTATTAACATAAATGCACACAAGTGTTCATAGGTATAATATTATGAATCACAAACATACATGACAAGAATATAGTTTGCTCCTTACTATGACTGTTACTTCTCTAGGGGACAATAGATTTAATGTATTTACTGTTGATATTATGACAACAAATAACAAAAAAGATTAAAAAAAGTATTTAGAAGGTGTATCATTTCATATGAAATATGTAAAACTGTTCAAAGAACTCAAATATGAAAGAGACCAAATGAAAGAATAATTAGAGGACACATTAGTTATGGAGTGTAATATAATAATATATCACAAATAAAATTGTATTTTCAAATTCAATTTAGTTTTTATTATGCATCTTAAACATGCTATTCTACTGTAGTTAAAATGAGAAATGCACATCAAGGTTCACATCTTTCTAAATGATTTAATCATGAGAGACTAAATTACATTATTACAGCCTTTTTTAATATTGTCCAAATCCATCTTTTTGCCATTTTTATTAAACCCTTAAGGTAATCCTAGTAAGATCATATTACTCAATTCCACATTTGGGGGAAATCAATTATTTTCAACTATGAAATGTAATTGGGGTACTTTTTTATATTTAAACATTGAACCCATGCCATTTCTGAATATACCTTATGAATGTAAGGATTAAGATTTACCCTGGTGGTTTAGTGGTTATCCCCGGTGGTCTAGAGCCCGGCGGGGTGCCCGCTGCATGGTCAGCAGGCACTCCTGCCGCACGCGTCCTTCCTCCTCCAGGCCTTGGTCTCCTATGGTGCGCATGCCTGCGCGCAACCTGGTTTATGCGCCGGTTGATGATGTCACTCGCAATGGCGCGAAATTCAAACTCTTTTAAAATAGAATTCTGTGCTCTGAGTCTTTGCCTGTTATAGGTTCTGCTACTCTAGTTCCTATTGCTATTGAGCTTTTGTGCTATATCGTGATTTCTGCTGTTGTGACCCCTGCCTGCCTGACTACGTTTGACCACTGTGTTCCTGACCTTGGCCTGTTACTCGACTATTCTACCTTCTATAATCCGACCCTGCCTGCCTGACCATTCTGATCTGATCTCCTGATTTGACCCTTGCCTGTCTGACTTTGTTTCTGCTACGCCTGTCCCGACGCGGCCTGATTCTGACTATGTTATCTGTCTACGTCCTGAAGGACAATGGGAATCCCTTATATGCGTTCTGTACTTTTTCCTCACTTCTTCTTCTATCTCTCTCTCTTGTTTACAGTTGTGCCCCTCTGCCTGTCTAGAACCCCCTCGGCTTGCACCTCTCGTTTTAAGACCTGGCAGCATCCGATTAAGGTGAAAGGCAGCTGTTATAGGCAGAAGCACGAGCTGAGACCAGGGTGCTAACCATGGCATTGATACCAAACAGTAATCTTCTCCTGCTCCACGCTTAAAATATCAGCGTCCCTAGTGCAATGAGTGCAATACTGCTCTATGCACTAGCGGAACCAAATTTCCGGGTTAAAGAAAAGCCTGAGGCAAGGTTCTCACATTTTTATGTCCTGAAAATATAGAAATCACCATGTCAGTTTGGAACAGGTACACACCTGGGAAGTCACTTCTATAATTCAACATGTTTAGATGGCTGTTATGTATGAGCAGTAACATACTATTAAAGAACATAAACACTACAATAAAGGCTTTGTGTTTAGTAGCATGAATTTTCTTGCGAGAGATGTAGTAGGAGCTAAGGATAGAATGACTACCTATGCAATATCCTGTTTAAATCAGTCTGTTATTACATTTAATAGACAGGACCATGAGAACCCCCCTTTAACCTCTGTACAGCATGCAGGGAACAGAAAAGTTACTGATTTGTATCTCATATTTGAAGCACAGTTGATGCTTGTTTAGTGATCTCAAGCAACTGTTTTGCTACACTGGTAAATTGTTCAAGGAGCAATAGGATGTGAGCGAATGTATAATAATTATATAGAGAATTCAATGTAAGCCATCATGATTGCACCTTCCTTGTTTATTCTTTTGTACCAGAGAAAGTAGTTGAATTATAAAACATAACTTTTATTACTTCAGGTTAAACTCTTAAAATTGTCTGAAATTTATAATTAAACATGACCCTAATTATATCATACTTAGGGTCAAAGAATGAGTCATTTCCTATTGCAGTCATCTAAGAATGTAAGGCGGGGAAAAGAAATACACCATAAAAAGTTTGGTAAAATGTTCGGACACCTCCATTTTATATATGAAAGTGGTCAACAGTGGACAACAGTGGTTTTTGAAAAGATAACATAATGTTTATTTAGCAAACACAGAAAGCCAGTAATCATGTAAAACCAATTTAGAAATTGAGATGCTGAGCATTACACATTGACAAGCTTGGCAGGATCTAATTTCACCTTTATGACACCCTTTAGTAGACCTGGATTAGACCTTAAGTGGGAAACTAATGGAAATCTCTAACCTGATTGCCTTTACACTATGGTCCCTACACTAACAGGCAGTATCACCTGGGAGAGATATACAGTATGTCCAATCTACCACTCTTGTGTTTGAGCTGAGAACTGCTCATTTCATATTTATATATTTAAGCAACCACATTGGAGTTAGGTAACCTGTTCATGTTCATAGAGAACTTCTGGGACATTAAGTTGCTTACTACTTAATATTCATATATATATATATATATATATATATATATCTCACATGTTTTCTGTCCACTGGTGACCATTTTAAAAGACATGCATGTTTCTTATTAATTTTAACTAATTGGTTTGTGGATTATGGTTTTAATTAGTACATGGAAATATATTTAAATATTTGCTTTATTAGCAATTGCCTTATGTGGCCATGATAAAAGGTAGTATTCAAATCTTTCCTTAGCTTAACAGAATGAAGCTTTGTTCTAAGAATTCCTGTTGAAAAGACTAACAAATGTCTTACACATTGTAATTCAGAGATAATGCCACATTGGCAAGGCTTGACTCTTCTTTTCACTAGCTTAAATACTGACTAAAATGCATTTGCCAAAATACTTTTTAATTGTGATTCCCAGTAGACAGATGATAGACTTGAAATATGCTTGGCTTTTATGCCATTTTGCATAATAAGTGCAGTCAAAGCACAAATGTGGATTACAATTCCAAATACTAAACTAGAATGCTTTAAACTTCCAACATTCTTTTGTCTAGGTTAAAATGCATGACTCCTTAGTGTTTTCCTAATCCTATTATGATTTTCTTTATTGAAAAGGCCAGTACTGTATATCTGTATTCCTTGAAATAAAGGACAGACTGACAAGATCTACTACTGTATTACTTTGTTGAATTTGTAAAGAAGATTGAACAACTCAGAGGCTTGACCAAAGCTAATGAAAAAATAGAAATAAGTGTAACAAAGAAACTGCTTTATCTATGGTAAAATACTAACTGAATACTTCTCTTAAGTTGCGATATAATTAAAACAGTTTATTCCACTACATAAAGGGCTACTCAGTGAAGCTATTTTAAGATTACAGTTGAAAAAAATTGTAAAATAAAAATACAGTAGGACTCCCATTTTATATTTGGTAAAGCAACTTTGAAAGGACTGAAAGGATTAAAGCACAGAAGTCAGTTTTACTTACTGCTTTATTACCAAGAGTTAAGCATTGAAGCATTAATTTTACATTATTGGGGCATGTACCTCTCTGCCAGTAACATGCAGAACCTAAAGCAATAAGTGATTGGTAGTGATGGGCGAATTTATTCGCAAAATGGCTGTGAAAATTCGCCAGAGAAAATTCGCAGGCATCAATTTCCGATTTACAAGAATTTTTCGTGAAAACATTAGAAATTCACAAATTTATAGTGAAAATGTTCGAAATTCACGAATTTATAGTGAAAACTTTGAATTTTACAAATTTTGTGAAATAGTTCAAAATTCACAAATTTATAGTGAAATTGCTTGAAATTCACGAATTTATAATGAAGTAGTTCAAATTTCACAATTTTTTCATTAAAACGGTAAAATTTCACACATTTTTTGCGAATTTTCCGATTTTGACATTTTCGCGAATTTTTCACCATTTCGCGAATTCAGCAAAACAGAACACCCCAGATTCGCTCCATCACTGGTGATTGGTGCAGGATTGTATGAGGTGCAGACTAATTGGCATTGACTATTAACAACAAAACATAAATCTTATTAGTATGTCAAACCCCTTTCTTTGACTAATAATAACAATCCAAGAGGACAAACAGCAATTTTATGGGAATGTCAGGGCAAAATTTATATGTAAAATACAGGAAAACATGATGTAAAATCGGGGAAATGCACTCATTGAAATGTATTATAAATTGGTGGGACCAGAAACAAAAAATGCAAAATAAGGGTACTTAAAGGACAAGGAAAGTTTAAAATAGAATAAGGCTAGAAATGCTGTATTTTGTATACTAAACATAAACATGAACTTACTGAACCACAAGCCTAATGAAACAAATTATTTTTGCTTTCAAAGTTGGCCACAGGGGGCTGTCATCTTGTAACTTTGTTATACATCTTTGTCTGACACTGGCAAAATTTACACAGTGAGTGGTGGAATTTACTTCATCTAAATGTGAACTGTTGGTAAATATAAAATATAGTTACAACCAAATATAAGAGCTGAGTGTTCAAGATACAAGAGGAAGGAAGTTCCTGCCCATAGAGCTTACAAAGAGTGGGAAACTTCTAGCAAATAATAAATGCTGTGGTTTAGCGTGGTTGTTTGTGCCTGTAGTGAGTCAAATGGTATGCAAGTGATCCATTAGGAAGCCTTTCAGTTCTCCTGGGAGAATTCAGAGATAGCATTTCAACTGTAAGGAGCAGCAAGGTAGAACTTTTTAAGGCGGAAACAGCAGTAGCACTAAGGGGTGTGACCAAGCAGAATTGAAATGGCAATACAATTAATAGTTTAAATGGGACCATGTGGAAAATGGCATTCAATATTTTGGCACTTTCTAGGAATTGGTTTTATGTTTTGGGTTTTTTTTCTCAAAATTATGGTATCAGATGGATTTTTTCCTGTTTTGCTTAAAGCAATATGGTGAAAATGAAACCTCACAAAAGTATATGAAATAGATGCTTGTGACTCGTAAATAAAAAATATTTCATTAGGACATTACAAAGAATTACACAATCATCGGCTAAAAACACTCTCCTGTACACTTCCTTTTAAAGGAGCTGTTTGGAAACCTCTGTATATTCTTTATTTGTGTGGATTTTTTTAGTTTAAATATGTTTGTAATGTCTGAGATGTATTATATTTATTTAACTTTAGAAATTATAATCTTAAATAAATTTTAAATGTTTCTTGTTTTATATCTATCTAATAGTATTCTTGTTTAGTTAACACAAAATGTAATGTACAAGTCTTAATATGATTTAATTAGAAATTCAAAGACATTCATAAAAACATGTATAATTATGAAAATCCTAAATACCTAGGGGCAGATTTATGAAAGGTCGAGGTGAATTTTCAAATAAAAAATTTGACTTTCAAGCTATTTTTGTGTTCCGCGAGTAGGGAATAGTCCAAATTCAATTCTGTCTCTTTAAAAATTCAAATTCAACCGTTCACCATCTAAAACCTGCCTAATTGCTGTTTTAGCCTATGGGAGACATCCTAGAACCTATATGGAGTCAATTGGTGGACTTCAAAAAAAATTCAAAGATTTTTTTTGGGAAACACTATGAATAGAATGTGCTAAAAATTTTAAGTGATCGTTTCAAATTTTAATTCATTTTGGTTGGTCTTTTTGAATTAGAATTCAAAGTTTTTGCACTTCAAAATTCGAACATCGATAAATCTGCCCCTTACTGTTGGTTTTACTGATAATATTGATACTAGATTGGTATTTGGTTTCTGGGAATCAGCGGGTGGTGGTTTATTGCTATTTTGGCATTGTAATTGACTAACCATTGCAACCAAATGCTTTGTTGACTGATGAAAAGAATAACATCAAAGGAAATGATTATACACAGTGGGGGTCATTTATAAAGTTCGCGCATAATTATTCACAAATGGTAGTTTTGCCCATGGTTTTTTCCGAACGCTAAAATATTGCACTACTATACCCGTCTTTCCCGTTTTTGCGAATACGCATTGTGAATTAATTCACAAATGACTTGCAAAGGAGACAGATCTTTGCATGAGTACAGGCACTTTGCGAGGTTGTTGTGAGCGAAAATAGCATTGACAGTAACTTAAATTCACAATTTGAGAAACTGTTTTGCAAATATTTTCTCCACCCCCAAAGTTGTGGCACAGAGTATTCGCATAAATATTCGCAGTTTGTGATTTTTGTCATATGCTCGCAATGTGAAAAACAAATTCGCAAATCTGTTTGCACACTCTTATTCAGCTTTATAAATATATTCACTTTGCGAACCAATCTGCCCTGTGCGAATTTTATAAATGAGCCCCAATCAGTAGTAATAATGGATCCAAAATGAAGAGATTAGATTATATGAAGAGATTAGAAGGCACCTCTGCATTCCAATGCCTGTATAAAGGTGCAAGGCTTGCAACCTCATGCCTTTCTATAGTTATAGAATATACTGGTGACCTCTAATATTGTTATCCTTTCTAAAAGCATTGTTTACTCTGTAATATACAATGCAGGATTATACAAATATAATTTTATTTAGATATTCCCACTTGCATACTGTATGCATAATGCAATGTCAAATAGGCTAAACACAAATAAATTATATGTGTACACAGGCTTCTGCCATAAAAAAACACGCTTTCTTGTAATAATGCCATTTCAATGGGCTATCAAGTCACTAATGACATTTAAGCATCTGGGCTCTAATAGTCTTTCTGTTGTTAAAAAGCTCCCAAACAAGAAGAGACAGAGAAAGGGCTTGCAGAACAGGTGTTGGTTAAGTGTCTTTTGTTGCTTTGGAATGGACTGCCGTTTAAATCCCAGATCTATTCTTAAAACAATATTTTTTAGTAGCGGTACTTTAGTGTTTATGATCCATATCGTATGCTATCTGTGTTGGCCATTCACCCTTATTGTTATTGTGATAGACAGCAAGTGACACCAGAAAGCCAGATTATCAAATAACTGGCTCATAAAGAAGCATTAGCACTGAAATATAAGCTGATATTGTAGTGCACAGGACATATTTTAAAACTTTCTGAAGTGTATTAGAAGAACATTTTCATCCCATAAGCTTTTAATATACTGTATGTAGTATTTCTTGTGTTTTTCCAGACTGTCACTTAAAGGAGTGGTTCACCTTCAAGTTAACTTTTAGTATATTGCAGAAGGGCCAATTCTAAGAAACTTTTCAACTGGTCTTCATTATTTATTTTTCATAGTTTTTTAATGATTTGCAATTTTCTTCTGTTTCTTTGCAGCATTCAGATGGGGGTTACTGACACCATCTAAAAACAAATGCTCTGTAAGGCTACAAATGTATTGTTATTGCCACTTTTTATTACTTATCATACTATTCAGTCCATCTCCTATTCATATTAGTGCAAGGTTGCTAGGGTAATTTGTACCCTAGGAACCAAATTGCTGACACTGCAAACTAGAGAGCTGCTGAATAAAAAGCTAAATAACTATAAAACCACAAACAATAAAAATGAAAACCAATTGCAAATTGTCTCAGAACATCACTCTCTACATTATACTAAAAGTTAACTCGAAGGTGAACGACCCCTTTAAATGCGTCATGACTCAGGCTTAATTGAAGAAACTGTGTTATCTAAAGTTTATAGTCATTTTGTATCTTGTCTATTTAAGTTTGTTTAAATGTAACCGATGTTAAAGGATTACCAACGACTGATGCTGCCACTAGAGGTCGCTGTGGATATGATGTATAAATTGATGTTCTTAGTCAGGTGTTTTTGTGCTCATGGCAGCTGTGCCCGAAATGCGTCGAGCTGTTCCATGTAGCGTGTATGATATGCCTCTTTTAATGGATTAAATAAATAAAATCATTTTTAATAGATCGCTAGGTGTGCAGAACCACATTTTTTCATTTTCGCTTATCTAAAGTTATCTTAACTCATTTAATGCATTTAACCTTTTCATTAGCATACCAAAGCACCATTGTTCACAGTGATGAACACTTTAATTAGATGGGATGCTGTGACACAATTTTCTGTGTTAAATGAGACAAGTGTGAAGTCTGAGTTAAATTATTCTGTGTCAAACACACAATCCAAAGTGGCTTCATCTGTATAGGAGATGAATAGGAATAAGAAGTGAAGAGAAGGTTTCTCAAGTGAGAATAATGGCCACATCCTTGTCACACCAAGGGCTTACACAAGTAAACCTTTTGGAAGGATTAAGTCCATCGCCAGAACAATGCAACAACTCTTGGAAGGGGTTGAAGGAGTTATGAAGGAGTTAAAGTCTACATAGATTCTGTGCTGTCATTTCCTGCAGTATACATTTCCTTCAAGGGCTAGCACCCAGACATCTGTAAT
>CM044436.1:69248584-69263756 GCA_024363595.1 Xenopus borealis
GTATTTTTTTATTCGGAATTTTAGTATATTTTGCCACAATTTTTTCCCTTTAAAACGCTGTAACTCTGACGAGAAAAGTTCAGACTTTAGTACATAACCCCCTTAGGGGCCAATTTACTAATGGTGGAATTTTGAAATGAAAAAACTGCGAAATACGACCATTGAATTTTTTTGGGGGGCTCATTTTTGATCGAAAATGAGCATATTTGATCTAATAAAAATCATTCAAATTGTTCGATCGCAGTGTTACAATCGTTCTATTTCCTAGGACTTATTGATTTTTAAAGGGCCAGTACTTCAAAATTCAAAAATTAGCATTTTAGAGATTTTTAAATTCAAATTGAATTTTGGGCTATTCGATAGTCCAAGTAGCCCAAAATTACTTCGAAATTTCAATTTTATTCCAATATTCACTTTGACCCTTAGTAAATGTGCCTCTTAGTGTCAGGTACATTGTATAACAATACTCTATTCAGAGTATTCTAAACCTGCACTTTCTAGAATTCATATATAATTAGGTCTTCACATTCTCTACAGAATAAGTAGGTGTGCCATAAATTCTTGCAGGTCTGATCCTTCATGCTAAAAGAAAAACCATATACAGAATGTTTTAAAAAAAGAGGTTATTTGGTATGTGAAATTGGAACTGTATTGATGAAAGTGTACCCATAGACCACAAGCGATACCTATAAACAGTTGTTTTTTATTTATTAAGAATTCTATTGCTTCATGATACATTTTAATAGGGGACTAAGTTTTACCTGCAACTTACTTGCTGCTTTCAAAGTATAACTCCCAAACTTGGTTGCCCTTTTATTAGACACCAGTGGGATCAATATATTTAAGCTGGACAACTACGTCAAAGTCATGTCATATCTGGCCAGTCCTACTACTAGAATTACTACTACTACTACTTACTAGAATAAAGGATATGTGTCAAATAGCAACATGTACTAAAAATGCAAATGGGTCACTGCTCACAGCCTCCTGTTGTATCAGGCTCATGTTAGAATGAGGTCAACATGAAGTAAAACATGGCAGAACCTTTGCCTTAATAAATGACCCTCAAACATTTGTATTTATTGTGACTAGATAATTTAATGAAAGGACATGTTTAATTTACTTCATATTAGAATATGATACTTGGCAATGATAAGGGCTGTGGGCTTTGTTTTTTATATCATCTAAATATATTATAATATGTTATATGTGGAAATTATGTGCAAAATTGTCAAAATAATGACAGCCAAGGAGTTTGCCACCAAAATCTGTTATAAATCGTGTTATAAACAGAATGCATTATTTGGAAGAGGGAAATATAATTTGCAATGTGCTTTGTAACTTGACTTTTGGACACCTACTATAAAATATTTGCAGTAGATGCTATATATTAGTTTTAATGTCTCTGAATTGTACAAGGCAGAGTAAAAAACATGTATTTTAACAAGGTTGTGATTAAAATAATTAATGTGTTGTAAATATAACAACATCTCCAATAACAGACTATTTAGGTATTATTTTTATCTGAAATATAATTATTAAATGTTCTTTTTGTAGAACAGCTAATGATGATACATTGTGGATTACATTGACACATAGTTGTGCATTGTTTACATGCAGTTGCTTGCTCCATTTTCTGCTTAGGTAAACCTTTGCCATTCTGATTGATGAATCACAAAGAATACACTCTGTGCTGAATATTGAACCTTTCTGAAGAAGGTGACAAGTAGCTCATTCCCAACATAAAATTATTCCTGTCACCAAGAACCGCTTGGTGTCCTTCATATCTACAATGGAGGTGCAGCAATCTACAGTAAAGTACAGTGGGATAATGTAATAAAAGTGGAAAAAGTTGGCACTAGGTTTAGTAACTAATCTGTTTGCAAGCATATCTGATTGGTAACTATATCTTGCAATACATGTTTAAGCTACAGCAATACTCTGAATACAGTATGCACATCATCTCACTGAAATAATGTTATAGATATACTGTACTATAAAGTTCTTCAAATACTTTGTTACATCATCTGTGTTGTAGGTATGGACCAAGGACACCAAGTCATGCATTGGCAAATGGTAGCTAGTGCTGGAACTATTACTGCTACAACTGTTTCTTTATTACCTTCAGTATATTGGGCTTGAATGAAATGTTAGCATGTGTGGACTGGCTTGTGGTTTCTGTAGAAAGATGATAAATAACTACTACTAGTCCCTGGCCTACAGACATTTCAATTTAAATTTGATGTTGGGTGATGGGAATATACTGTATATAAAAAACTAAATAAAACTTATAGAATTGAGATAAAATAGACTGAACTTGAGTCTCAACTCAAATTGAGCCACAACATTTGTTTTGCTGTCTGCATTTTTTCATACTGTAGATACTTGGAAACATTCCTTAAAAGTTCAAAGATTAAAGGAATTAACAAATGGGCTTATATATTATAAATTATAGTTTCACTTCTCCAAGGTCAGTTTTTTTTCAGGCTTCTATTCTAGTAATAATAGGAGAAACAAAACCAAAGGGAAAGAGGGGTATGTAGGCTTATGCAACTAAATATTGTTTAATATTTCATATTAATATTGGTTTAGTAAAAATTAAAGGGTATGTAAAGGCAAAAAAATAAAATCCCATTTCTACTTTTTTTTATGAAAAAGAAACCTATCTCCAATATACTTTAGTTAATTTTTTTTATAAGAAACCTGACTGTATTCAGTGAAATTCTCCCTTCATTTAATGCTGTGGATAGGAATTGTCAGACGGTCCCTAACTGCTGTGCAGGGAAACAATCATACTTATGAACAGCAGGGGGAGTCCCCGCATTACCTTCCAGCCTTTCAGAAATCCAGCTACTTTGTTTCCCTGTAGAGCAGTCGGCGACTGTGTAGAGATTTTTATTGGATTTTATTTTTGTCTTTACATCCCCTTTACTGTTTCCAACTCCAGCTGCAGGGACAAAGGTCATGGATCCAGATTTAAACAGAAAAACTGTGATTCTATTTGAAGGATTATTTTAAACTGGGATTCTATTTGGAGGATTATTTTGCTGCAGCCACTGATTTTGCAGAGTTGGAGAAAGTTTGTATTAAACAATACAAAAACTATAAAATCTACATTTGCTGATATGACAATACAGGACCCACTGCAGTTTGCATATTCTTGTTAATCAGTCTTGCTGTATCAGCTTCTGGCAGACATTATTTGGCTGATAATATATGACGATCTCTAAGCAGCTCAGATCACATTGAGCATATGGACAGTCTTGGTCTTGCAAAGATGTTTAACAAAGTTGCAAGATGGTGACCCCCTTTGGCCACCTTTGAAAGCATAAATCATTTGTTTGGGCTTTGTGGTGCAGTAAGTTCATATTTATGTTAAGTATACAAAATACAGCATTTATAGCCATATTCTATTTTAGAATTTCCTTGTCCTTTAAAGCATTCTCTGCATATTCCAACTTATTTTTTTGTTTGCTCAGCCTTTTTTGCTTTAAATGAATATAGTTAAGTTTTGTTTTACATTGAATCAATACTCTTATCTCATACAGTACATATACCTAACTTAAATGTGTAATTGCCAATATATAGATCTTAATATACAGTAGTTTAAACCTGGCAAAACACAATACAATGTAATTCAAGAAATAGGAATATATGGATTTACTTTATATTAGTATAGCCCTTGGAGATTTCAATGTAAAAGTGACAGAGACATTGCATAGTTCTCTATTTTCTGTAAATTACAATCTTGGTGACCTGCATGTACGTTTCTACAAGTCATCTATACCGTTCCTGAATTCATAGAGAGCAACAATGAAAAGTAAAAGGATGTGTGCCTGAATTGTTGTGTCTGAACTCTTTTAGCTACATGATCACCACAGTTCTGTGATGTCCTTTTAGATGTTTAGTTAGATGTTTAATTTCAAGCTGGTGCACTTCTATAAAGGGGCAGCTAATGCTGAACATTTCTCTTGAGGTGTGAAAATGTAACCTGCTCTCGTTCTCCTGGTTGTAGATCATGCAGATGACATAGTAAAAAAAACATTAACTACATGGCTTGACATAAGCTATGTAAAAATCAAACACCAAGGCAATCTGAAATATTTACATGCTATTTTGACTTAATAGTGACTCATTTCTGCCTGTCACTACCACATCTGTATTAAAATGATTTACAGAATTGTCAGTAAGAATCCCAATCTACTGGTTTGGGATTTGGTTCTGGAAACCTGTTATCCAAAAAACGCTGAATTATGGGAAGGCCATTTCCCATAGACTCCGCTTTCAGTAAATTATTCTAATTTCTGAAAATGATTACCTTTTTTCTACAATAATAAAAAAGTACTTGATCACAACTAACATATATCTTTCTTTACAGCAAAAAATCCTTTTGGCTTATTTAGTGTTTAAATAATTTTAGGTTATCTAAATTATTGTACAATATCTGGAAAAGCCCAAGCCCTGAGCATTCTGGATTACAGTTTCCATACCCATATAAAGAAAGGCTAGGGGCAGGGGTCAGTAATGAGTAATACTGATCAGAGTTCCAGTATACAATAACTCCTATCACTGGCATTATTAATTCAAAGTAATTACTTGCAAAACAAGCAAATAGTCTACAGGTGTGATTTGGTAACTGAGAATGCAACAGATGCAGCCACTTGGATTTGTTTGTTAAATGCGTCATGACTCAAGCTTAATTGAAGAAACTGTGTTATCTATAGTTATCTTAAGGGTTAGGGCAGACAGGGAGATTGGAGGAGATTTAGTTGCTTGGCGATTAGAGCAACATTAATAATAACAATATTATATATTTACTTTTCCTTTCCACGATGAAAGGCATGACAGTTCAACTATACTGAATAATATTGCCAGTTTGCTAATAAATTACACAAGAAATAATGTATACGTATCTGAATGTTTTCCATAAAGATGCATTTGCTCTGGACATAAAAACTACACAGATCTGCTAAAAAAAAAATATTTTAGTATGACCATATGAAAGTTCCAGAATCAGACATATATCAGATATTATGATGCTACAAAGGTAGATTCTAGCCTAATTAACTAGTACCAAAAGTCAGATCAAGTGCAAAGAAAATAATAAGTATTGCATATGGAAAGTTGGCAAACATATGTATACAATTAAGGCATACAGTTGTTGAGGTTTATAGGTTATTGAGAATAAAAACAAAGTTACGAATTGTAGGTTTAAAGAGTAAATACAGATTTAAATGGAAAATTAACATTATACATTGCACATACACTCTTTCCTAACACATTTGCAGTTTTCCAGTAAGATTTCAATGCTTTTTGATGTGTACAATAATGCATATACAGTCTTTGACCCATTAAAGGTGTGAAGCCAGAGATGCCAACCATGATCAGAACTGACCTTGACTCTCAACATCAATCATGCCCATGTCCTACACCAGTCATGTCCCTGTTCTGCCTCCATCATTCTCATTGCTAAGCCGCTTTATTGTGTTCCAGGTGACATTTCTATGTACTTCAATGGAGTGATTATGTTAAGGATTCAGATTGATGTCTGTGAAGGAGAAAGGAAACTTATCAATAATATATATCAATTAATAAATAATAAATTATCTAGAAATATCATTTGTTTTCTAAGAACATTTTTTTCACACAATTAAAAATTCACATTGTAAAGATTCCCTTCTATAAGCATTTAGGAAATACAGCACAGTGCATTCATAGGAAGTTAGGAATTTGCTTTAGAAGAGAACTAAAGTCTTAATCGCTTGTGGGGAGGTAGGTTTCAAATATTAGGCACTCCCTGAGATTTTAAAATGTTACTAAAATTGGCAATATCTTGTATTTTTAATTGTACATTTTTGTTGAATAAATTGTAATAAAAATAAGCTTTTAAGCAGTGAACATTATTGTCTTTAAAAAGTAGAGACAATTTCTGTACTGTTTTTAAATTGATGACCTAACATGGTAAAATTATTGCTTTTTCTGATTTCTTATTCAGATTTTTGCTGAAATATTAAAGCATACATACAGATAGAGTCACTTGGATTTGTAAGTTAAATGCGTTGTGACTCAGCATTAATTGAAGAAACTGTGTTATCTAAAGTTATCTTAACTCATTTAATGCATTTAACCTTCTCATTAGCATACCAAAGCTCCATTGTTTTCAATGGTGAACTCTTTAATTGGATGGGATGCTGTGACACAATATTCTGTGATAAGTGGGATAAATGAGATAAATGAGTTAAGTCGCGACGCATTAAACTCACCATCCAAAGTGACTGCATCTGTATGCTGTCAACATATGTCACTTTAATAGCAATTTATTCATTCCTTCCAAATACATTTTTTGACACATTTTATGTGCATGACATACTCATATAGGAACAGTAAGCTAATTTTGAACTTGTTTCAAATCACCATTACTGTTCTGCATTTAGACAGGAGCATCAGTTATTTGTAAGAAGCCCCACATCCGACTCTTACTATGTATTGCATTATATTGCAATATTTTCACCAAAAGTATCAAGACACCTGTCTTTGCACAGTGGCGGAACTACCGGGGGAGCAAGGGTGCAATTGGGCCAGGGCCCACACCATCTCAGGACCCCTCCGCTCCCCTACCGCCAGCTCACGCCCCGCCGACATCGCCGATTTCCAGGGAGATTTCCACAACTCAAATTTGTACAGCAATTCAGGATTTTGTGTGCTAAAACTCACAAATTCAAATTGAATCTTAAGGAACAGTAAAACCAAAAATGAAATGAAGGTTATTAAAATATATTGTAGTGCTGCACTGGAAAAATTAAAGTTTTTGCTTCAGAAACTCTACAATAGTTTATATAACCAAGCTGCTATGTAGCCATGGGAGCAGCTATTCACAGCTGAAAATTTTGAAAAGGCACAGGATATACAGCAGATACCAGAAAAGCTTTTTAGTTTACAATGAGATTCTTCTGAACTTATCTATCTACAAAACTACAAACTATAGTAGTCTGTCTGAAGCAAACATACTAGTTTTACCAGTGCAGGGAACCATACATTATATTTTTATTTCTTTAAAACACTTTCATTTTTTTGAAGTTACTGTTCCTTTACGTGCACTAGACACTAGAATTAAAAAATTCAGTATCTAAAAGCTTGCATGTTCATATAAAAGTTAATAGGAGTTCTACACAACATTGGCAGAACCATTGAGATTGATGAGAATGATACATTTGAATTCTGATAAATATGCCTCAAAGTACCTAATCAGGTAAACAGGTACAGTAGATGCTTCTCTTTATGAGCACATATAACATAGTGACACATTTCATGTGAATGAAACATTGTTTTCATGTTGTCTTTTAAATATGTCAAAATATCTAAAATGTCTGAAATATCTATGCCCAACTATGCCTAATTACACTAAACTGCATCCCCAACTCTATCTTTTGTATACAATTTATTGGGATACAGCTCTGCCTGAAATATATTACATTTTCTATGTGTCAGACACATTTTTTAAGTGTAATTATGTTTGCAGGTGATAATGCACATTATGTCGAACTGGATTGATTCTTAAACTTCAATATAGATAACCACATTGCTCATATGGCTGACTGTTTTGCCAAAGGAAGTGCACTGTGTGTACATTTACTTTATGTACATGCACTGTGGGAAGATAATGTCAATTAATTGTTGTCAGTGGTATGAAGCTTATATATATCCTGCTGTGTACTGTGACTCTTTGCAATAAACAGAAAACTGGCTGCTGAACTAGGCAGTGTACAAACAGAGACACCGCATGGAATCTGGATAACTGTATCAGTTGCACTACAACTTAAAGGAAAACTATACCCTCGAAAATGAATACATGAGCAACAGATAGTTTATATCAAATTAAGTGACATATTAAAGAATCTTACCTACATGGTTTATATATTTAAGTAAATATTGCCCTTTTACATCTCATGCCTTAAACCACCATTTCGTGATGGTCTGAGTGCTGCCTCAGAGATCACCTGACCAGATATAATTCAACTCTAACTGTAACAGGAAGAAGTGCTGAAGCAAAAGACAAAACTCTGTTAATTGGCTCGTGTGACCTAACTTTATAGTTTGTTTGGTATGTTTGTGTGCACCATTGAATCCTAGGATCCCGGGAGGCTGTCCTTATATTTTAAAATGGCTATTTTCAATGACACATGCTACTAAAAAAGTGTATTATTATGAAAATGGTTTATTTACATGAAGCAAGGTTTTACATATGAGTTGTTTTATGCAATATCTGTTTATAGAGACCTACATTGTTCGGGGGGTATGGTTTTAAAATGTTTATTCATGTGAAGATTAAACTAATCTAAAATAATATAACCAGCACACAGACACACACACACACACACACACACACACATATATATATATATATATGTATCAATAACTAAATAAATATATACTGTATAATATCAAATATATGTATTTGAATTACTATTTGATTACTAGTTAAAATTAGTATATTGCTGTAAATGCGTATAACCATCTTTCTGGAACATCTGCTGGTTTTAGCTGTGTAGTTAAAGCAAGAGAATATTTTTTGATAAAATTATCATTAATATATAATTAATAAGAAAAGCTAGAGACCTACTTGTGAATTCCAGAGTTTTTTTAAAGTCATATAAATATGAAATGATACCAATCTGTTTGCTTATTTATAAAAAAAAAATGTTACCTAAATACAGTAACTCAAATATGTCAAAATTAATAATAATTTAATGGGTCTACAAATTAAAAAAAAAAAGAAAAATATTGAAAAAATTAAATTGATAAAATTGCTTAATGTTTGCTAAATACAACTCTCATTGTCTTCTACATTAGATGCCACATTTTTAATTTGATTTTTAAATTCAATTTCCAACATTGATAATTCAGCCACCTAAACTATAACATTTTACAAGTTTTGTTTACACTGGATTATTTGCCAAATTTAGTTTGAAGAGGTAGGTATGCGAAAGACCATAGGCACCACTATTATGCTTATTTTTTGGTGGCTTAATGAATAAAGTCTGCCCTGCATTGCTTACATACAGTATACCAAAGTTTCTGAGGTAGCAGATTAGTATCAGAGTAGGTATTTATAAAATAATTTGCCAGTCCCTGGCTGATTAAATATCCACTAATAACCTGTGCATCGATTTTTCTGCTACAGTAAGGGGCCTATTTATTAAACCTAAATTTTTTGCTAAAAACCCAATTCCGAAAATACTCTACAGCTAATCAAAATCATGTAGAAGTCAATGCCAGATAGTCCTTTAAACAATTGGACTATGTTTTATACCTTCAGGATCTCAATTGTTTTGGGCATATTTTTCATTTGATAATCCAATAAAATTTGATTTGTTCATGTGACAATTCAATAATGTCGAAGTTTCAGGGTGATAATTAAAAGAATTTGCACAATTTGAAGTGATGCACAATTTTGTCTCTACGTTTTCCAACAACATTTTTTTTTCAAGAAGTTTTATTGCTTCATTAATCAAAGTGTCTCTTTAAAGACTTGAGAGTTTTCTCGCTTGTCCATTTGTTCCAAAAATGTCTTATGGCCAGACACATTTCTATTGTAAAAATTAACAAGTACTTTAAATACACCATTGTTAAATACACCATTTCCAGCAAAATTCGCGAATTGGCGAAAAAATTCTTGAAAAGAGTCGCGCATCAATCGCGTCGCATCAATCGCGGTGCGTCATGTCAAAAACGACGCGCGACTCGGTTTTTTTTGGCGAATTTTCGCTGGCAAATTTTTGCTGGTGTTTCACGAATTTATTCACCAGCGGCGAATCGCGGGAATTCGCTGCGCCCCTGGCGAATAAATTCGCCCGTCACTATCTATGGGCAATGGCTCTTCTCTAATTAGAAGCTTTCTGGATAACCGATTTCAGGATAACAGATTCCATACCTGTACTAATTCATTAAATTCCTTAAATTAGCAATTAGAGTTGTATTATTAAAGAAATTCAGTTTTTTATGTTAACTGTATGTTACACAGAACAAAACATAGTTCCTAGTTAGGAAAAAATTATAACAGGGAAGTAATTTGCAATTAATTAAAGCAGCAAAAGGCCTGGATACAGAGGTCTGGACTGTGCAGATTTAATGTATTTTAAAAAACATTATGGTAATTACATCTTTCTGCAAGACAAAGAAAACCTTCTAGAATCTGGAATGTTCCTGCAAGAAGAACGCAGATTTGTGTCTCAGGCATAATAAATAAATAGTTTAACATTAACAAAGCTGCATGCTGTTCTTCTACAAATGCAAATGAATGTTATAAATGACTGATTAGGAGCACAGGGGTCATTTCAAGTTGAAAAGTAACTTCTGTTGCCATAATATTGTGATATTTCTTGATTTGTTGCTTCTGTTACTTTTTATGTTTGCTTTCTATAAACTCTTCAATAAAGTATCATATGATAAACCTGTGCCAGTGTTTAAATAATAAATAATAAATAAGTGTATATATTGAATCTTATAATATCTATTATAATGGTGAATCAAAACTGGACAAGAATATGGTTTGGAAAATTAAACAAATGAAATACTTCTGTTCCATTTGAATGAGAAAAAAAACATCTGCCTTAGCTTTGTATTTTGGCGAATACAGTTGGTTTAAACAGGCAAAGAAAAAAAAAGTTGAGCATATCCAAATGTTTGCATTATAACAGAAATTTAAGCAGGCCTATTGGGAGAGGTTAGCATAAGCATGCCAATGTTGTCCTCACCTGATGGCTTTAAAAGGAGCCTGATAATTATCAACCACTTTTCAGCCAGATATCTGCCAGGGAGGCCACTGGGAAGGAGCTATTCACGAGCAGAGGAGCTGCTGACTCTGTCTAAATGCACATTTTAGAATTTGTATCAATGCACAGAATATGAAATGCAACATCTTTTCATTTAAATTTTGTATGCAAAAAATCAGCCACATTTAAGCAGGTCTTAAAATTATCCTATGTTTAGTTTACCACTAGCAAATTAATAACTGTTCAGTAAAGAATATTACATACTGAAATTCTAATTTTTGTTTTCCCTTAGTGCCAATACTGTCAAGTTTTCAATGTTGAAACGTTTACTGAATCAATGACTTGATTTAAATCCTGTTTGGTATCTTTCTCTACCTTCTACTATACTAAGCAAACTGTCTCTGTGACGACTTGGCAGATTTCCATTCAGTTAATTTGAGATTTGAACATCCTAATCAGGACAGTAATAGGTTTACAAGGTGTTACAGCATGCACATCACCCTTCTATTTGAATCCAACATTGCTTTTTATTGTTACAAGTACCTTTTTTTATCTGAACAGTTTAATCTCTGCTCAAAGGTGTGTTCCTCTGCCCTTTGCCTTTACCAGTGAGATTCAATCAATGACAACACAGCTAATACTACACTACAAGTGCCAGTAAAATGTAATGACTTGCTATACATGGTAGCGTAGTAAAAAGCAGGTGTTTTACTATACTATATATCAAAGCCATTCTGCAACTGTTCAAAAAGCTAAGCCTGAACATTTTGATTTGTAAATTTTATTTAGAAATTTATGTAAACCCTCTTCATACTGTGAATGAGGCAGACGAGGAATGTACTGTTTGTGCAGTCTTTGTTCATATTTTATGAAAAACAGCACCATTGTGCTATTAGATTGACATAACTGCTATACACCCACCACATACATTTTTGGGCATGAGAGTTGTTACCTTAAGGAGACTTTCTTGTGTCATGCTTTTATTTATAAAATATGTGCATATTTTATGTAAATGTTGTGTTGTATATCTGAGAATAACTGATTTACATCTTAGTATCAAGATTCAACAGATGAACACTTCATATAATATTTAGCATATAGTTAATATTTCCCCTCCCCTTTGACCAAGGGCAGATAAAAATGCAACGCTTCCTGTCTCCATATTGTTTTTCCCACCTTCCATTGTCCTAATACTTGAATTAACTATCTCAGGAATCCATGCCCAATTCCCCAAGAGTAATTTATTGGTCACTTACTATTCAGAACCTGACACATATAACTATGGTCAGTCTTTAGGTTAATACAATAGGTTCAGTTAGTCAAAGAGTTACCAGGGTCCCAGCAGTGAGGACAAAGAAGACAACCCCAATGGAAGGATGAGTAACAGAGAGGCAGTGGATTTAGATCCAATATCTCCATATTTGTAATTTTCTTTGTAAATATTCATTATACATTCTTTGTAGTGTAACTTTTTTGTATGTGTGCTGGCAATAGCTTTTGTAAATAAATATATATATTCATCTCTTTTATTATAGAACCATTATAGCCAGGAATATTTTGTACATCTGCATATGAGAATAAATATACATGTCTACATAAATATATCATTGGTCAACTGAATGGTGACTACAAATAGGTAACGAAACAGACTATAGTCTCTATCAAAATATGTATGTTTATGTACGTATATAGACACAATCTACAGAAAGTTTTACATTACTATTTTATATCAACGTTATAGGGGAACTATCACAAAAATTTTAATTAAATATGTTTCATCATACTGAAACTTTCTTCATACAATCAATTAAATATTTTGCATTGTTTCTTTTCACTCTCTCTTCTTGCAGCAATTGAATGCCAGATATTCACAGTTAGATCCAATATATCTTATAGGAGGCTTCCTTTCCTAGCAGTCTAAATTAGCTCTCACTCAAATAACTGATTCTTGTACAAACAAGATCTGCCTTTTGATCAAATCCTGCATATGAAGAGAGACATGATGTCTGGTAATTTTAATAGAGTGACTTCTATTACATGTTCTAGGCAAAAGGAGCCCCCCTATACGATATATTGGATCTAACTGTCAATTGATATCTGATACCCCTGCATGAAGAGAGAATAAAGAGAAACAGATGCTGAAAAGGGGCAGTGGAGATAAACTTGATTATTTCAGAAACTGTGCATAATTTTAATTGATTATATTTAGAAAACGTATTTCAGTATGCTGAAGCTCATAGTAAATTTTATTTTTTGGGATAGTTCCCCTTTAAGGTTTGCAATCAACAATAGTAATTGTAGGCAGGATCTGCTTTCTTTTACAACATAATGAATGTATTCATTGCCTTAGTTTACTATAATCTGAAATATTGCTATATGTGCTTAAAAGCATATATGTTTTTTTCTGGATCTATGAAAAAATAGCTCATTAACTATGAATGAATTATTAATGCAACAATGAGGACAGGCAGTCTTTAAAGACTGAAGTAAATGACATCTCTTACTAGCAATGTACTTTCAACACAGTTTATGATGCTGATTCAGTAACTTTGTATCCAATGCAGGAATCCTGAAACTTGGAAACTGTTTGACTAGCAAGCAAATAAATGTGCAAATTAGGAAACTCATGGATAAGGTTATTAATGTGCATATGCCTATGGAGTAATACAGTTGTACTCATAAATTTACATACTCTGCCAGAATTTATGATTTCTTAACCATTTTCCAGAGAATACGAATGATAACACAAAAACTTTTCTTTCACTCATGGTTAGTGGTTGGCTGAAGCCAAATACAAAAACAGCATAGTCTGGGACAAAGTGTCATCACAAACAGCTCCCAGTATGTTCCTCCTTCCTGACAAAGTCCACCCCCTGACATGATTTCAAATCTGCATCCTCCTGGAGGAGCCAATCACACTGACCCCCCCTCACCCAAGTTGATGTCATAAAGACACGCCCTCCATCGGAAGCCTGCCATTTGCAATCAATTATGGGGATTGTAGTTTAAATGTGACTTCATTCCATTAATATGTTTAACCCTCAACAATTGTTATAATGGGGATCAGAGAGAAAATACAATAATAGCTATAATCTCAGCCATAAAGCAGGGCAGGGATGCTTCTTATAATGGGTATCAGAGAGGAGCTGTACCAATGTGAAATAATGTGTTATAAACTTATCTAGAATCTCAGCCATACAGCATAAAGTATAGCACACAGGCAGTGTAGGTCACTGTTATGTACATAACTGTTATATACTGTATATAGATATGTGTGTGTGTATATATATATATATATATATATTTATATATATATATATATAAAAATATATATATATATATATATATAAATTATGTCCATACATACTCCAGTGGTTTGATCAGGTGAACAATGCAGTCTGGGTCGGAGGTGTGAACGGTACATGGTTTTACAGACATGAACAATACTGGAGCAATGAGGAGCAGCACTGCTGAAATGATCCTCTACAATCAGTTTGAAAAGTTATTTTCCAGTTCTTTGTCAACCAAACCAGAGGCATAAATGCAGCTCTTCAATACTGCTTGCCTGTCTGCAGAGATGTGTTGCACACAGATATGATGTAAATAGAGGGTGAGGGAGGGGAAATATAACTCAGGGAACATGGGCGGGGCTACGTGAATGCGGCTGAACTGAATGGACACTCCTACTTTCAGATTCTGAAAATGCTTGATCTGGAGGGCTGTTAAAAATGAGTGATAAGGAAGTGTGTTTATAACACAAATTTGAGGCAGCTGGGTATAGATTATATTGTACTAATTAATGTCATATATCAGTGAGAAAAATGGCATGGTTTATATTTCATGACAGTTCTCCTTTAATACAGATAGGGTACAATTTGTTATTCAGTCTCCATGGGTCTTCCCTTTTATGGTGCGTCTCCAGTAATAGCACTATATCGGGTTTTTTCATCATCATTTCCTTATATACCAGTTGTCTCTTTAAGGAGAAGTTTATACCATTCACATTATAGATGGTATCTTAGCCATTATTTCTTGTAGTTTTGTATTCATATCTATCCCCCATGGAAGTTTGTAACCTTGCTACATGTGAGAACCTGTGTTTATAGCATAAGATGTGGTAGTAGTGTCTCCCTCCTATAGTGTCTTCTCTATTGCGTGTCAACATAACCTGAAACATTAATACATAACCGTAACAGAACAAATAATTTTTTTCCGCTCCAATCTGGAGTTGTGGAACATCTTTTAAGTGACTTACGGCTTCCTGCATTGTCCAAAGAAAGTCCTTTGTGGGGTCCATCCCCCTACCATCAGAGTCATGTGGTGAAAACCAAAATATGTTATAGAAGAGGTGGTGAAGTCCTCAAGAACGATTTTAAAAAACTAGGTGTAAAGTTGAGGGT
>CM044436.1:69267046-69301260 GCA_024363595.1 Xenopus borealis
TTGAACTTGATGGACGCGAGTCTTTTTTCAGCCTAACTTACTATGTTACTATGTATGTTCCTCGAGCACCTCTATGCAGATATTGCCATAAAGAGTTGCAGTTGCTTTCTTGATTATCCTGGTTGTCCTGATCTTGTATTTTCCTTCTCTCTGAATTGGTGACATACCTGGCCAATAAGAGCTGCCTTGGTATATCCACCTTCAATTACACAATGATCGAGGTGAGCTTTGTGCTGGTGGTATCAACTTGTGAGAGCCTGCACTTCCTGGTCTCTAGTGATGGGCGAATTTATTCGCCTAGGTCGAATTCGCGGCGAATTCCCGCGATTCGCCGCTGGCGAATAAATTCGCGAATCACCAGCGAAATTTCACTTGGTGAAAATTCTCCGAAAAACGAGTCGCGTTTTTGACGCGACGAAAACGACGCGACGCGCGACAAAAAACGACGCGCGACAAAAGCGACGCGTCAAAGTTGACGCAACGCGCGACAAAGTTGACGCGACGCGTGACAAAATCTTCCCGCGACTCGTTTCGCGAATTTCTCTAGAAATTCGTGAATCTCTAGGCGAAGCGAATCGCGGGAGATTCGCCCATCACTACTGGTCTCCTCTGATTCCTGGTCTTTGGGGATACCATAGTCCAAGCAGGGGATGACTGTGGAGAGGTCACTCTTGTCTTTTTTTAGACCCCTAGTTCCGCTAGAAATTGTTCTCCAAGTGCTGCATCTATTGTATAATACATATTGTTGTCCATTTCTTGTTACCAACAACATAAATGGAAATCCCCATTGATATAGGATTTTTGCTTCCATAAGCTTTAGTGTGATTGACCGCATCTCCCTTCTCTTGGCCAAAGTCGTTGGTGATAGGTTGTTAAAGATCTGAAGTTTCTGTGCTTGGAACGTGTATTGTGGCTGATTTCAAGTCACATTAATCACTGCCTCTTTACTCTCATAGTAATGCAGTCTGCATATGACATCTTTAGGAGCATTACCTTTTGCAGGGGCCTGGCCTAATGCTCTATGAGCTCTGTACATGCGCCAGGCTTCTGGAGGATGATCGATACTTATGGTAGAGAACAAGGATCTGAGACATGCCCTTAAGTCTTTAGGGGTAACCGTGTTTGGTATCCCTCTGACCCGTAGATTTTGTCTACTTTTCTTCTTTTCTAAGCCCTCCTGCATGATCTTCAGTTTCTCTACCTCCTCCTGCAATGTGGCATTTTCATCCTCCAACATGGCTTGACTAGTGATGGGCAAAACGGGCGCATTTCGCTTCGCCGAAAAATTAGTGGATTCTCCTCTGTTTGCTAGTGTCGGCTTTCTATTGCGGGGGTGTTACCGAGCATGCGATCCTTGCTGCTGGTCAATTTAACTATAAATAAGACAAGACAATAGCCATCCTGGGAGGAAACATTTAGAAAATAAAAGCTGCAACGGAAACATTTTATTTAGTACAGTCTGTTTATCCCTTTCTATAACCTGCCAGTATTATATAATTTTCTTCTACCAAATAAAAGAGGGGCTTTTGTTACAAAACTAATTGTTCTTTTTAGTGGTTGCAGTTGGGCCTTCACCTACAGTATCATGAAGTTGTGACTGACCTTAACAGACTACATTTAAAAAAATATCAATGAACATTTTGGTTAGATAAGTAATTCAAATCTGTAATCAATGATCAATAGAAACAAGATTTAAAAAAATATATGATAAAAAAGCTTGTACGTGTTTTAACTTTCAGGCATGTAATTTAATTTACGCTGCAAGCGATGCCTTTAAGTAATCCAAGTAGGATTTGGAGAGGCATTTATTGATTTCAGGAGCAAATGAAGTCTCTAGAGTTATTTGAGATTTCACTGCTCAAACAAACATTCTCCATCCCCTATTAAATCACTTATAAAGTCATTCTGCAGTCTCTCAAACTTACCTGTGCCCATGGGATTGGTTTACAAAAAATTGTTTTGGTCGCAATTCACTAACAATAACAAACAATTGATGTTATTCTGTGGATACTTGCTTTTAATTTACTTTTGTATAGCAGTAGGAAATAACTATGCCATTGAAGAAAAGCAAATATACTGTATATTATTTTAAAGTTTCCCACAGGGAGGATTCCAAATGTGTTTTTTTTATTTGGATCTCATATTACAGAATGGTCTAGGGAAGATCTGATCTACAGTTTTTATAATACTAACATATTGCTAGAAGTGTTAAATATATGTAAATTTATATTATAATAATACTTACTAGCTCTCCTTTCAATTTTTTATGATCCAAAATAGGCAGAGCACCAACAGGCAGATTTCCAAACATACACTCAATAAAACAGAACAGTCATCTTAAACTACAAGTTGAAAAGACATAATGAAAATGCCTGCATTTATAATTACCAAAAGCCAGTAGGACCTGCTACATGTAATTTCTTAAATAGAATAATTCTATTTCTTTATAAAAGATTTCCAAAAATTGGAACAATTTTTTTAACAGTTTTTGAAAGAAATCTACTAGTTGGTTCAAAAAAAGGCAAGTGTGTGTGGCAAAGAAATTACATAAAAAGTTAATTTGTCAAGGGAAAGAATACTAAAATATATGACCTATACAAGGCAAAAAATTATTAAGAGTGGTCATTATTTGGCTAAAATGTGTAAAACACAATCAAGGCTGATATGCAGAAATCCATGATCTGGATTTAGATATATTTAAAAAAGCAGGCATCAAGTAGAGAAAGTCTTGTGTGCAGTTACATAGTACTGAAATTGGATTTTTTTACCCCGTGTCTGACCTGTGGCCAACTTAAACCTTAAAGCATAAACGGTTTCATGACATGAGCAGGGTTTCTGTATACTTTTCAGAATTATTTATAAGTTTACTTTTTAAATTTGCTGAGAAATTATAATACATTGGCATTGTACTGTATGCATTAGTATATGGAAAATGTCAATGATTTGATTCTGGAATCATATGATAAATATTCATATAGTTGAAATTGTTCTTTGTTAGATAATGCTAAGTTGCAATAAATTGAATGTAAACACTCCTACATTTTATTTTTAATTTGTTTTAATTCTTTAGCACACATACAGTATATGCCCAAGTGCATTTTTGTATTCAGCCCCTTTTATCTGTGTTTCTTTTAAGATTACATTGTCAGCATTTTATCATCTTGGTCACATTACAAGAAGACATTTCTCTTATATTAATTCTATAGATCTTGTGTAGTGACAAGTCTAAAGGAAGATGCGATACATTACATAGCATTACAAGTTATGTGGTGTGCAAAGCACTAGTCTTTTGACTTGCTATGACCTGCTGACCTTTATTTGCTGGTATGTTGTTTGTAATCTCCCCTACTCCATCAAGCTTTTGTAAGTCAAGTAATGATATGATATGATATATATATATATATATATATTCTCAAATGGCACATTGTGGCATTAAAAAGATCAAGGGTATTGTTGCACTTTTTCCACCTTATACTATTACATGTTTCTGTAAATAAGACATTTTATAATATCCTGACAAGATTCCCTTTTGTATCCACTATTGATTAAGTAAAATACAAAGCTGACATTCCAATTAAAGTGACCCTAGTGATTAGGTATGTAAGGCTAGCACTTCATCCTTTTAGACACTGAGGATATTCACATGCTGTATGAATATATTGGTTCCAGTGCATGCTAAAGTGGCCTGCATTATTTCTGCTGTTGGCATTTCAGTATATGTATTGCAAGTATGACTGGTCCACATAGAAAATTAGTTTATGCTTCCTGTAAATTTTTAGAATATGACAACATATGACATATGGCTTTTACTGGGTCCTCCATTCCTACTGATTACTCCAGCAGTCTGCCTCTATTGTTATGTCACTAATCTAGGCATAGTTATAGTGACCAGTACTAAGCTAAAATTGCTTCTGCTACCTTACAAAAACTAAGCTCTCTGGTTCAAAGGAACTCTAAGGGACAGATTTACTAATGGTCGAATTTCGAATTTTTTTCATTTGAATTGAATTTATTGGGGGTCATTTTCAATCGAATAAAAATCGTTCGATCGCATCATTCAAATCAAATGATTCAAGCGATTTTTCCAAAATTGTTTAGGATTTTCAGGACAGGTTTTAGGAGGTCCCCCATAGGCTAAAATGGCAATTGCATGGCAAAAGCATGGAGATTATTCCACAAGATTAATTGTTTCAATCAGTTTCTCAAAATGATTATTGGGTAATAGTTTGGTTAATGTGTCCACCACCATAGTCTTAGTTGGACAGAACTGCAATTCAGTGAAGCCCTGATGTTTAGAGTCCCTCAAAAGGGGATTTTTCACATCAATGACTTTTGTATGCTGGTTCACCTTTTCTGTTTGTGACATGCCTGCATTTATAATTACTAAGTGCCAGTAGGACCTGTTATAGGTCAGTTTTGAAATAAAATAATAAATATATGTCTGTATTAAAATTTCTGATTTTCCAAAAATGCCCAAGAGTAGGGTTGGTTCATGTATGTCCATGCCCAAATTCATCAAGAGTTGACATAACCACATCATACATGCAGGTGAAGCTACTTTGCATTGTGTGTTTGACACAGAATAACTAAACCCAGATATCCCACTTATCCAATTTAACAAAGAAAATTGCGTCACATCATCCCATCTAATCAAAGTGTTCACCATTGTGAAAAATGGTGCTTTGGTATGCTAATGAAAAGGTTTAATGCATTAAATGAGTTAAGATGACTTTAGATAATACAGTTAATCCTGAGTCATGACGAATTTAACACACAGATTCATACTTCTTGACGATCTTGTTGCGCAATAATATATTCATCTTATGTTCATGAAAGGACTACTGTTGCTTGCCCTGGTCCATCATATGGAGCCTTTGCCAAGTTGAAACACAAATCCTGTAGTTGACTTGTGGTCAACCTGCCCATTCTGCTTGTACATAACCAGTTAACTTTGTTATGCATTCTGCTGGCAATTTCAACTTCTTATTGATCGTCCCTTTCAGATATTTTATGATGCACTTTACCACATTCCAATAACAATCTGATGGAGCTGAAACCTTTCTGAAGTATTTCTACTGCTGCTGCAATGTCTGGTCTTGTCACTTGCTATGAACAACAATTTGTCAATAACCTTTCCATATTGGTGGTTGTCTGTAAATATTTGCTCACCATTCTCGACTTTCAGGTATTCAACTTCCATAGGTGTTTTCACTTCCTTTGAATCCTCCATACCAGAATAGGTTATCAGTTCTTGAATTTTATTAAGCTTATTTAAGTCCAAATAGGCCCTTCTGAAGCTTTGTCCTATGCTTGCGACACAGTTCACATAGCCTTGACCAATTCCTTTCACGAAAGTTTGCCTTTATTCTTAGGGCAATGTCATCACTGTTCCATTCTTGCTCATAAAAGGCTACCACATCATTCACATAGATAAGAATAGGTTATGAGTTCTTGAATTTTTATTAAGAAACTTCCATCGTCGTCTCTCTCAATTTGTATCCCAAGGTAATAAGTGACATTTCCCAAATCCTTAATTTAATGTTTGCCTTTAGTCTTTGAATAATGTCATCATTGTCCCCTTCTTGCTTATAACACACTGGCACATAGATCAATACATATATCCATCTGCTGTTTTCTTGCTTACTGTACATACATGGATCACCTTGCTTCTTGAAAATCCTCCATTTAAAAGGCCTTGATCATGTTAAAGGCCTTGAATTATTTTCTCATTCCACAATGATGCTGTCCCCATTTGCAAGGAACACTTTCTTATTTGTATCACAGTCTAATTGATCAAATAAAATTGTATTACTTGTCATGTCACTTGTTGCTCCTGAGTAAATACAGCAGTTTGATGAGAAGTTATCTTCAAACATCCACTCCACAGTGTATCTATACATCCACTCCACTGTATATTTACTGTATACTATCTGTAGTTTTAAGTGCAACACCAACTGCAATTTTTAGCTGTCTTTGAAACTGCATGTTTTTGTTCATTTCTCCATATAGAGCAGTCTTTAGTTAAATGGCCTGGCTTTTTACAGCAAAACACACTCTGATCTGTGCTTCTCCTTTCACAATTGTTCCAGCTTTAAGAATTGTTTCTGGTGCTATAGTCTCTTTTAAAGCTTGTATTCCTCTATGGGAGGATAGAATCAAATAATAATCAAATAATTTGCCTTTGATATATTGTAGAGCTTTTTCAGATTCTGGTCTGACTTCAGTGGTATTTATCAGAGGGCTGTATGATTCAAGAAGGCTGCATAGGAGGAGGGATGCTAAATGGCTTTCCTTACTTTCCTTTCTAATTCATCTGAACTGTTCTGCATTTGCATTTAAATGTTCCTGAATTTCCTGATTTTTCTGCAGTCTCATGCTGTATAGCTTACAAAGCAGGTACAGTTTAGTGTTTAAGTTTAAGTTTAAGTGTTTACACTCTTGTGTAGTGTCTGCAATACATCCCTTTTGCTTTAGATTCTTTCCTGGTGTGAATCAATTAATCATCTTCCACCTGTAGGCTAATAACTGATCAAGTATGTCAGTTTCATTTATCCAATATGTCTGTGATCAAACTATTATTTTTACTTATTATTTTTATTTGATCAAAATTGGACCTATTCGATTGAAATATAAACATTTTCGATTGAAAAAACCCTTTAAAAAAACTTTGATTGTCAAATTTCAAAGGTTTTTTCACTTAGAAAATTTGGCCATAAGTAAATCTGTCCCCAAGGGTGAAAAGAGTTTTTTGGAAAGACAGGAAGAACATTGAAAAACATGAATAATAGTAAATATATTGTGAAAGCACAAAAGTAAAGATATCTCATTATAGTACAATTCAAAGCCCACTGTTTATATTGTATACTGTATAAAAAGATATTGTTGTCATACCTCAACATTATTTTTTTATGATAGTGTCCACTTAAATGCTCTTAGACAAGATGACTACACAAATTCCACTTGTCAGCTTCCCAGATTGAACCAAATCACAGTGATACTACACAAAGTTGTTTTCAGAGGTGCATTAGTAAGAAACCCTGTTAGCACGTTATCTATTTCAGATGGAGATGAATTGCTCTGCCACACAGGTCATATCAACATCTATCCCTATATGAAATTTCTGTCTGCATGGCTGTTCCATATGAGGGGATGTTTATGTTCTGCAACTTGGCAGTTTCGTAGACAGACAGGGAGGCTGGGTGGATACTATTGCAAATTGATGTTGAAGACAAGGGATGCATAATCAAAAATTTTAATTTTTCCAGAAAACTATACTATATAGGTGAAAAAGTTCACTTGTTCCTATAAAGGATATTTTAGAATTGTAATTATCAGTGAGTACTTACCAAGTCCATCATGTCTTTGGGTTCTTTATGGCCTTCTGTAGACTAGTTTGTTGGTCAGCATGCATAGAATTAGAGTTATCACAAGATACAATACATTAAAAAATATGAATAATTAATATAATAAAGGTCATAGAATCAGCAAAAGGCCTATTAACCCATAGGAACTAAACAGCAGGTAACATGTACTGGTCATTAGAAGGTTATGTGCTGTAGAGTTGTTTGGTGCAATGACTTTTTTACATTACATTTTTACATTAAATCTTTTTGATAGTATCTTTAATAAAATAAGCATGCTAAACATTTAATTGGGTACATTAGTTTAATCCAAGCTAATTGAAAATGGCTTACATTACTTCTAAGCAGAAATTAATTTTTTTATGTCGCTTTCCATAAGTCTTTATTAGCTTTTAAGACATCATGTAAATAAAGTCAGCCATGCAGATTGTACTTATTTCACTGTACTTTTAGTAACTGACAATTTAAATATTAAAATAATATACCGGGAAATATTAAAGCAGTATTATCATGAAAATGAAATGTTTTCTAAACATTATTATCCATGAATGAATTTATATATATATATTTTTAATTTATAATTACCTTTGTAGTTATCAAGTTACTTGTCACTATGTCTTTCTCCGCAATCACTCTCTGCATGCAGACTTGTGAGTTATTTTCTTTTTTTTTTACATCTTTACAGCTCATATTATATTTTGGTTTTCATGATAGTTCCCCTTAAACAAAAGTAAGTTTGAAAATTTAACATTTTTCCTTCATGTATACTGGAAAGTTGCTTAGAAATACATTTGCTCTATAATAATTTATATTTTCAGAATTGTATATTTGTATGTCTCCATCTCTCAAGCATGCTAAGACCGAAAAGATATTCTATCCTTTCACTAGAAGATAGGTAGAACACTGAGCAAAAAGTTCATTAATTCCTGGCTCATTAACAAAAAATAAAAACGTGCTTCTTGTACCCAAAATTTTATTCCACTTTTTTATTATGTAAATTTTGACCTGTCTCTGTCTTCACTTTATATACTCAAAGCTCTTTTAGAATGTATGGATACATTTAGAGGGTTGTTTCCTAAAATCCGTTTTTTTTCTGGTTGAGTTCAAAGGGGATGATTCATTAAACCCAGAGGCTGCTAAAAGTCCAATTAAATACTCCATGTCAAACCTGCTGAATCATGTAGAAGTCAATGGCTGATGCCCCTTTTACAATTGGAAGATATCATAATCTGTACTGGGTTTCATTCAATAATCTGAATAATTTGTGGTTTTCTGGGATTATCTAAAAAAAATTGTATGCTTCAGATTATTTCATGATTTTATTGAGTCTTTTCCAGCATCAGTTTTGGGGGTTAATTTAATGATAAATAAGGTAAAAATGTGGATGGGGTTTTGCCTAAGTGGTTTTTTTTTTATAAAATAATGATAAATATTTGGATTTTAGTAAATAATCCCCTCAATTTGTCCCCTGGTATAAGTATTCCACTTGAACACATAGATTTTTAACATTTTATTTCATACATTATTTTTGAATATTGTTTCAGTCATCATGTTCTCTCCTATTGTCTTTCCTTTTTTGTCTCTTCAATGTTTCTTTTACCTCACTCAATCTTTCATTTACCTCCTTTTGTTACTTACAATATGAAAGCAGGTTGAGCAGATACATTGCACAATTCAGAATATTAAGATCCAAATGAATGGTTTTAAATAATAGGCTTTAATGACTCTGACTATCAACTCTAGCAGTGGCAAACAAGTTCAAGTCACTTGCTACCAATGATTTTAAATGGAAGAGTTACCCAAATTCTGATATTATTGTTCACTAATGAGCACCAGCCAATATCTTAGCATTTATTTCAAAAAGGCAACTTCCCTTCTTTCTCAGCTAAATTTACAGTACCTGAGAAATTTACACCAAACATATTTAAAGGAACAGTAACAACGAAAAAATGAAATTGTTTTAGAGTAAAGAAACTATCATGTAGTGTTGCCTTGCGTTGTTAAAACAGATCTGTTTGCTTCAGAAACACTACTATAGTTCATATAAGCAAGCTGCTAAGTAGCAATGGCGGAAATTGAAAAACGACTATATGGCACAGGATAAGTAATGGATAACAGATAACATTATGTTCTACAGTGCTTATCTACCATCTGTTGTGTAACTTGAGCCTTTTCTCCTTTGACTAGTTGCCCCCATGGCTACACAGCAGCTTATTTATATAAACAAAAGAAGTGTTTCTGAAGCAAATAATGCAGTTTTACCAGTGCAGGGCAACACTGCCTTATATTTCTATTAGTTTAAAACAAATTTATTTTTTGATGTTACTGGTTTTTAATATTTTCTTTAAATATATATTTTATTTAATTTAGGTTAAAAGGAATATTCTTCCAGCAATAATCAGATGTCAAGTAAATGAAAAGCCCTTGTGAGATATTCATTTAATTGCATGTGCTTTAGGGAACAAAACAAGTAGTGATAGGCAAATGTCATTGCCTGGGGTGAATTTGCTGAGAAAAAAATAGAATTTAAGGTTCAGAATTAAAAATTAGAAGTTCTGTAAAAGGTTTTTTTTAAAAACAAAAAAAAACAAAGATTTATGTATTTTGTAATTGACCTGGATATCTGATTGTTTAGGGGCAGATTTGCCAAAATGATATATTAGAGCTCACATTTTATTAAAAAAAATCTCATAGGAATAAATAGAAAGTTGTGGAAAGCTCTATTTTTATACTTTGATCAAATTGCCCTTTGGTGTACTTCAAAATAGAAATACAGTCTTTATAACCAAATTGACTATTTTATATGAATTGTTGATTGTACATTAGTTCTTGTTTTTAGCACATCTGCAATTGTAGTGCATGCTGCATGAAGAGTATACCTGCAATTTAATAATGTGGGGAAAGATCACTGTATAGACTTTTGCCTAGACCCACCACCTGTTGTAAGGCATTGCATTTATTTAAGGCATAACATATGTGATGTTAATGCAGGAAAGATGTTTTCATCAATCTGATACAGACACTGCATTGCAGCACCCTTTAAGGGCCTTCTGTCATTAACAATTAAAATAGTATCCCAAGGCCTGTCTGTCTCTCTGTCTGTCTGTCTGTCAGACCCAGTTAAATTGTGAAATCATAGAGCCAGGCAAACAATTGGAATGCCTGGCAAACAGTTATGTATATCATGGTATGTGGTCTACAATGAGGATAACTACATAGATTATTCCACAAATTAGAAATTGTATTAAACTACAGTTTGTGCTAAAAAATAAAACAAAAAAAACTACCAATCAAGGAAGTAAAAATATTCTAGATTCCTTGTTTTTACTTGTTTTTTGATTAGTATATGTCTGGAACAGAAATGGATTTTGCATAAAGCTGTTTTTATAAAACAAAATTATCTTCAGTGTATAAATCACTAATCTTTTAAAGTGTGGCTGAACAATATCATGTCTTTACAGGAGGTGTTTGCATTGCACAGTCATTGAAAATCCCCCGGGAGCCCAAACTAGGAGAATTTGATAAAATCATTAAACGCCTGTTGGAAACCCCTAATGCACGTGCAATAATCATTTTTGCAAATGAAGATGACATAAGGTAATAGGTTTCTCACTATAGCCCTGCTTTTGTTTTTTATTTATATGTCATTAACACAGCTAGGCAGAATGATAGCACATTCTCTTGTTCTTAGCGCATTTGATATTACTGTATTGCATGTTAGAATTGAGGTGTAGAAAATCTCAGCTACATTTAAACAAACAGCTTTTCTTGTCTTCCACTGGGACCTTAAAGCTTTATTGCTGTAACTGTACAAGATCCTGTGGATTAAATCATGAGATTAAATGAGATGAGGATGATAGATGACATAAAGTGTATTAGAGCTAGAATGAAACAAATTAACATGAACTCTAGACCCAGAGAGGTGTAAGTTACTTTTTGGAATTGACTTATTTTCTCTTCTTGGCAATTTACTATATCAGAGTAATCTCTCATGACTGGAATCAATATCAGTTTCTCTTTTATTTGTGATGTAGACGAATTCTGGAAGCAGCCAAAAGAAACAATCAAACTGGACATTTTCTGTGGATTGGTTCAGACAGCTGGGGTTCTAAGATTTCACCAGTGTACCAACAAGAAGAGATAGCTGAAGGAGCTGTAACTATATTACCAAAGAGAGCATCAATAGATGGTAACATTAATAGGATATTCTTACTTTGTGCTACTGACATAATGTTTACATACCTTTATTTACTAGTTCAGTTTACTTCATTAGGGATTGGTTAGTGCGTTTATTGAGTTAACAAATTTACCCCCCACATTTAATCTACACTGTGTAGGTTGTAAGATAACACTTGTGCCTGCTACCAGTTTCATCAGTAAGCTGCATAGCTACTGTACCACAATATTGTGTATTCATATCTGTATGTCCATTAATGTATATTCCATATTATGGACATAATGGTAAAACCAAGAGTCTAGGAATATTGCCAAGATTGGCAGAAGGACCTCTTTAATATTTGCAAAATGTATTTTTATGCTTGTGTCCCTGACAAAGACCCCCTTGTTTGGGGTTGAAATCCTTTGCTTTTTCTAAAACTTTTTGTTACAAGGAGTACCTTGTTCCTCTTTCTTTTGTATGACAAAAGTAGGTAATTTAAAACCAATCATATAGCCTTACTCTTGCCTAGTTTAATGTCCAATATTTTTTTTTTTCAAACAACACAGGATTTGATAGATATTTTCGAAGTCGGTCCTTATCCAATAACCGTAGAAATGTGTGGTTTGCAGAATTTTGGGAGGAAAACTTTGGATGTAAGTTGGGATCACATGGTAAAAGGAACAATCATTTTAAAAAATGCACAGGTAAGTAAAAATATACAGTAATGCTTTCAGATTATTATTTGTCACTGACTAGAGAGATCCATATCTAAGAGGCAAATTTACTAAAATTCACCCAAAATCCTATGAATCTATTCGAATTTCGATAAGCATTACAATCGTAATTCGATCATATTCGATCGAACTTCTATCCATGTGTTTTGTGAAGATTTATGGCTATTTAAATTTTTTTTTTTCATTCAAAATTTCTAAATAATTTGGAAAACTAACAGCATTATAAAATGTCATCAAAAGCTTTTAAGAATGTATTTCACATGTTTTATTTATTTCATTATATGCATCAGGGATGTATAAAGCAGGCACTGGTATTTGTAAAATATTTATCTCTTTCTTTTGACACCAATTACTTTAAAGATTTTACATTTGAGATTTGGACATATTGTACAATACCAAAGACACCAGTGACTGTTATCCTGACCAGTCTAACAGTAAATATTAATAAGATGATAAGGTTATTACAAATATTAAAATAGAACAAACTAAATGAAAACATGACCGAATATACAAAGCCTGATATTTTATTATAAAGAAGGAAAAATATTTTGCTAAAAATCATTTAAACATTAAGGGGCAGATTTATCAAGGGCTGAATATTGAGTTCATGGGAGTTATAGTTATAAAACTAATGATGGGCGAATTTGTCCTGTTTCGCTGAAAAATGTGCAAATTTCCAGCCGAAAATTTATTGAAATGCATTGAAGTCAATGTGCATCCAAATAATTTTGTGCGTGACTATTCTGACATGCACCCAAGAGTTTTTGATAAAACAAATTTTTTTGGCTCCCATGAACTTGAAATTCAACCAATCAAAATATTTTAACAAACTCAAATTTTTCAAAGTCAGGTCAATAGGATTGACCCACAAACTCAAATCGAATTTGAATGGAATTTTAAAAACTCGATTTCTGAGAAAAAAAACTTGAACGTCAGGAAGGCTGCAAACAACTCCAAATTGATCCCAGGGCTAAAATAACAATTCAGCTGGTTTTAGGTGGTGAACAGTAGTATGCGAATAGTAGTAATTTGAGTTCTTAAATGACCAATGTATGATAAATCTCGGAAATCAAATTAAATTTTTTTTAAACTTTTTAAGAATTCCATAGTCACATTTTTCAGTTTTGGCCCTAAAAAAACTTGAACATTAGAGTTTGAAATTAAAATTTTCACTTTGACCCTTGATAAATCTGCCCCTAAATAAACCCAATTTGTGGATTTGTGCAGTTTAGCTACCACTGAGTATAAGATAAGGTGTCATTATTGCAGAGAAAAAGGAAACCATTTTTATAAATTAGATAAATTTCTTAAAATGGAGTCTATGTGACATGGCCATCCAATTTTTTAAGCTTTCTAAATAATGGATTTCTGGATAATGGATCCAATATATAAAACATTTATATTGTGGGGTAATCATTCCATTCTTATTGTAGTATCAACAGCAGTATAGATAAGAGACAGAGACAACAGGCAAAGTCAAAGCTGGTCTGTGAATTTGTTTTGTACACATTTAGTCAAAGAGAAATAAAGTTTTTTTTATGAAGCAAGACAAACACATTTCTGCATAAACCAGGAAAACTGCCAGGCTAGGAAGAAGGGCACTGACCAATATTGTAGTAAACAAAAGTTCACAAACTGACAGTTATTTGAGATTCCCTGTGCAAATGGCAGCTTGCACCCGACTCCTTGGTCTCCTTGGTCTCATCTGTAAATAAAGGAAATTAAAAATGCTTTAACCATGTGCTACGCATGTGTTTTTTTCCTTCCCACTGTTTCCTAATTTTCATATCCCCATCACGGTTTGGATTCTGTTTGGTATTTGCCCCAAATCTTTCACAAAGGATTTGGGGTTGAGCTGAATCCTAAAATGGTGGAATTGGTGCATCCCTAAAAATTATGTTTTTGTCCAAAACTGAACACACTGACATTTATTTAGGGGTTATTTATCAAAGGTTACATTTCAAAGGTATGTACTCACAAACCGAATGGGAGGCTTTCAAACTAAAATTGATCACAAATGGAACTATTCACCCAAAAAAGGTCTTTTTGAATCAGAATTTCGAAGTTTTTTAACTTTGAAATTTGATCCTTGATAAATCTGCCCCTTAATGTGTAACACAAAATCACATTTATTTGATGAATATGGATATAAAATAAAAACAAAGCAGGACTGGGATTCATTTGCTGTTGCTAAAGTGCATCCATGGGGAATGCACGACTAACATTATTTTCACCTTTACCATCAACTGCATAATTACACACATCCCCCTCTCTCTCTCTCTCTCTCTCTCTCTCTCTCTCTCTTTATATATATATAGATATATATATGCCTTTCCATTAAAAAATCCACTCATGTCATCATAGTGAGTCAGATAGTTTTATCCTCCACTTGAAAATGAGCATTGTCCTGAAAAAAAATCAATACCTCATTGTAAAATATATATATATAAATATATATATAACTACATACATTTTCATTAACTGTCAACTCATATCATATATGGGAGGGATTATGCCAGACCCCCTGGGATAAATTGGTATGTCAACTATTAAGCTTTAGTGGGAGTATGTACTGTTCTGTGCCTTTTGCTATACTTAAAATGGGGAATTATGGGAAAAAGGTGCACAAGGTTACATTCTAAGCACAAGCACATTTTAAAATCCAAGCCACATGTCCTTTCTATCTTAGCATTTGTCAAAACTGGTATTATATTGATTGTATTACCAATACAATGCAATAACGATTAAATAAAAATCGAGGTAGATATACAAACAATAGAATTGTTTTAAGAAAACCCCCTCCAAAACATTAAGCACCCACAAGTCTGCCAGACCCCCAAAGCTAATTTTCCAGTACTAACAAACATTATTTAATTCCAAATCCAACAATACAAAGTTGAAAACTAGGACAACATGTAGCAGACAGGACACTTCTATATCTTACGTTTGCAGCACCAACTACTCAATCATTCAATTATGCAAAATTCATTTAATTACTGCAAAATAAAAAAAATATGGCATGATATGGCCAGGTGTCTGTACAGATGAAGATCCTTTTGTGCATATGGATAATCTACTGATATGTTGACTTTTGTCACCTAAATTATGTAAAGTCACTTTGTATATTTCCAGTGAACTACTGCTACAAGAAAATATATCTTAGTTAACCACAGAGTATTGTTGAGATTTTCATGCAAATCCAAAGGCAAATAAAAAATGGAACTACATCAACAGAAGTGTCAAAGGTGGATTATGTGTTTATATTTAGGGGCAGATTTATCAAGGGTCAAAAAGAAAATTCGAATTTAAAAAATTCGAATTTCAAAGTAATTTTTGGGTACTTCGACTATCGAATAGGCCAAAATTTGAATCGAATTGAAAAAATGTGACCGTTTGAATTTCTAAATACTGTCTCTTTAAAAACTTCAACTTTGACTATTCGCAACCTTAAACCTGCCAAGTTTCTGTTTTAGCCTATGTGGGTCTTCCTATAAACTTTATGGAGTCTTTTCGCTAAGATTGAAAAGTCAAAGTTTTTTCGTACGATTCAAACTAAAATGGACATGTTCGGCCCAACGGTCCATTTTCATTCGGGAAAAACACTTCTACTGGTCGATTTCTAAGTATTTTCACTTTGAAATTCGACCCTTGATAAAGCTGTGAGCAAGTTTTTACATTCACACAAATTTAATATTGCTTTTGAAAATCCTAAAAGCATTTAGAGACAGTGGAAGGTAGATTACAATCCTATGCCTAGGTCCACTTCCTTCCCTGTCCTGGTGTTAACTCTTACTTCCTTTGTGAAAAGTATTTTAAGGTAGTTACAGTAGGTAGGGTGAAATGCCAAAGGAATGTCAATAGAAATTCCTTAAGGCACATGATCTGAAGAAAGTTGTAATGTAGTCAATATTTGTAATGTAATTAACTAATTGATCCAATGGACTAATCATTAACGTTTATAAATCACCTAACTTACCAATAATTACCTTGCTTCAAATTACCTTGCTTCACCCAAATCACAGTGAGTCTGTAAGTGTGTTTTGCTGTAGTAGTCGCTGCCAATTAGACATCAGTAGCTTTTAAATACATTTATGACTCACTATGATGACATGAGTGGATTTTTTAATGGAAAAATGCAATCATTCTGTTTATGTATGTGATACATGTGCAGTGGGTACTTGTACATTTGTTCTTCAACCCAAATTAATTATGTAAGGTAAAAATTAAGTGCAATAAAAACACCTAAAGGCATACTCACAAATTAGATCCTAATTTAGTATTTCATTAGTGAGATCCACATATTCAAGGAAAAGTATGGCACTGCAGACATATCAAATGTGTTTCTTCGTGTCACTGTTCCTTTAAGGGAGGTTATATTTGCCTTTCATTCACTATTATGCCTCAAGTACCTTTCCATTAAAAAATCCACTCATGTCATCATAGTGAGTCAGATAGTTTTATCCTCCAGTTGAAAATGAGCATTGTCCTGAAAAAAAATCAATATCTCATTGTAAAAATAGCCAAAGCAACAAACAAAAAATACAAATGCAAACTTCAGCATGACTGAAGATTTATCTCTTTCTCAGTTAATATGTTGCAGAAGTTAAATGGAAAGATAACATTATGGTGCAATAGTAGAATTGTCCATGGATTAGGAATATAAACTAAAGCTCAGTGTCCACTCGGATATTGTTTGAACCTTGCACATTATTTTCCTCTTAATTGCAGGTAGGAAAATAGATATAGGCATGAAATGCAGTATTATCAATAGAACTTGAAAGATTTATACTGATTGGATGTTTCTCTCTAATAGTAAGGCACAACTAAGCATAAATACTAAACACTAATCATAAATAAATGTCAACTGCAAAATAATCCTTTAGAGTCAGGGTCGGAGCTAGGGGAAGGCAGACGAGTCACCTGCCTAGGGCACAAATCTGTGTGGGCGCTGGGCAGGTGCCTGGAAGTTTTTTGCCTAAGTCTAGTCCGACCCGTTCACTCCCCTGCTCCCCTCCTTCCTACTCCCTTGCCCTTGTCACTCCCTCCCCTTGTCACTCCCCCTCCACCCTCTTGTCACTCCCTCCCCTGTTACCACCCTGCCATTCCCTTAATCGCTCGTTCAGGTGCATGCGCACTTACGCCAGCGCGATGATGAAATTGTGCGCATGCGTGCGGTTAGGGATGGTGTAGCTGAGAGCCTAGGAGGCCATGTCAGCTTGTTCCGGCTCTGTGTTGAGTTTGCTAATGCTTAAATGTTTTATTAACCTTGAGGCATGGTGCTCAATATTAAAAAAAGCTTTTTATCAAGAAAACCCCAGGTTCTTACATTCTGGATAATAGAAAAAACAGTAGTATTCACGTTTTAGCTTTTCTTCTATTCTGAGAGATAAAATTTCTAGACTCTAATGATAAAAATATATATGATATAAACAACATGATACTAATAAAATATAGTATATGTGAATTTTTTGTTGTAGTTAGGCAAAGGACACACCATGGCAGGTAGAATTTCTAATTGTACATTATGCCCATAATCCGACTTTGTAGCCTTAGTGGTTGCCATAGAAACTTTGGAATCTTAACTACTTAATAGTCATGACTTGCATGTTACTGACATTATAGACATTCTATTTTTGTGCAACTTGCATTAGCTACTGTACATTTTTATTTGTGAAAAGTATATCTGAATCTCAGATAACTGGAATATTTTGCTAAAAGGCACTTTCTATAGTACTAATTATATAGCAGCCTATAACAGTGCTATCTGACTGATGTGCATTATAGGAGGTACTATGTGGGAGGGCACATATCTTTTGAAAAAGCACCAGGCCCAAGTTGGCACTCACACACCACAATTAAGTTATTAACGTATTATAATACCCATAATGAATAGTAATAAGGTTTATTACCATAATAAAGTAACTGTTGCAGATGTGGTGCCACAATTCAATTACAAAATGGGAACTGGGGCAAGCAAGGCTGTCATTGTTTAGTTGCATAGACCAAATTTATGACTCTGAATAGACCTGCAGCCTTATGCACAGTGGCAGACCTTAATCCTTAAATGGCTAACATAGTTTACTGAGACAGTTATTGCTAACAGTGATTTAGAAGAGTGTAATTGGTTCTGGCTACAAAACAGTGCTCCTTATTTATCAATAAATTAACTTGAAAAAACTGGATGCTTGAAAAGACTCAATAAAATAGTGAAAAAATTTGAATTGTACCATTTTTTAGATTTGATGTCTGAAAACTCAGATTTTTTGGATTATTTTTTTATCTTTTTTCCACTTTAAAACTCCAACCAGAAACAATCAGAATTTAGTGTATATTTATATACAAAGGAACGTTCAGTTCACTAATTGCATGTAACGCTCATCAACACATTGATTTGCTGAATAAATTATTTTGAATTACCATGAATTAAAAAAAACAATTAACAGATTCTAAATGTGATGTACAGGTATGGGATCCTTTACCCGGAAACCTGTTATCCAGAAAGCTCTAAATTATGGAAAGGCCATTTCCCATAGTCTCAATTTTAATCAAATAATCCGGATTTTTAAAATTGATTTTCTTTTGCTCTGTAATAATTAAACAGATTAATGATGACATAATAAATATTTTTACTGTATTCTACTGCCTGGAGAAGATTGCTTTGTGAATAGTAAAACAGTACCTTGTACTTGATCCAAACTAAGATATAATTAATCCTTATCGGTATTGGGTTTATTTGATGTTACATGATTTTCTAATAGACTTAAGGCATGAAGATCCAAATTATGTAAAGATCAATTATCCAGACAACCTGAGGTGCCAAGCATTCTGAATAACAGGTTCCCTGTTTGTACTATAAGTGCCATATGAAGCTACAAATTCAGTCTCAACTTTATATGGGTTGAAATACAGTATTTTGATGACTGCATAAGATATTTCTACTACTTAACAAATAGATATAATATAAATGGATCATGTAATAATTATAATTGTATTTTGGAGCACAAAACAGGATATATACATCTTTAACGAAAACTGAATTTTTTTGTAAAATTCAGTTTTGGCATACATATTGTAAAAATTAATGTTCCAGATATTTGCACTAATAACGTAAAATAAATAACTTGAAAGACACTTGCAATATCTATCCACTCTCCAATTTCAGTGATATGCTGACTTGATTTCATGACATTAATGGGTGCCGAAAGTGAATGTAATGCTTCAGTAATGCTTTGCCATGTCATAATATACTGGCAATTAATTAATTGTGATGGTGCATGACAAAGAACCATAAATGAATAAATCTCATGAGGAATAAAGAAACTTATGGGATACATAAAATGATAATGGAACTATTGATAGTTTCTTAATTATTGAAATAACTGGGCAGCATGCTATTTCTCTCGTTGAGGCAGTTAAATGCTAATACGATCACAAATTGTATTTGGAAAAACGTATTTGATGGTTTTTTCTGTACATGCAAGATGCTAGATGAAATAAATCAAATTAGGGTGCTCTCTATTGTTGCCCTTTTTGCCAGTGCTTGAAGTATTTCTGTTAACATTTCCTTTTTAAGATTCCAGTCATAATGTTTCAAATAATAAATTGTTATTTATTTTTGAAATAATGCATTTAATAATGCATTTCTAGCAGCTTGGGGACTTCTATTAATGATCCTTTTACTTTTACATGTTGTTTTTGAAAAACTTATTTTGATGTGCTTTTTTCTTAATGCACAAAACACTACAGAAAAAAATCAGTGGTTCTCAACAGGGTGCTTTCTGCTGTTCATTTTGGCAATACATTGTTTTTGTTTTAAAGGAGAACTAAAGCTTAACTAAAAAAGTAGGCTAGAAATGTTGTACATAATTTTTGTGCTTCTGTACCAGCCCAAGGCAACCACAGCCTTTTAGCAGTAAAGATCTGTCCCTCCAAAGATACCCCAGTAGCTCCCCATCTTCTTTTCTGCGGATTCACTGCACATGCTCTATGCTGTTTTCCCTTACTGAGCTTAGGAACTGACTCAAAATATACAGTACACATAGAATATAAATGTCACAATATAAGGTTGATTAGTAATTAATACAGATAATTACTACATGGCAGCACAGAATTTGCAGCAACCTTTAAGATTAGTTAATCAACAGCTGCTCAGAGCCCACTGAGCATGTGAGTGTCGCAGACACTTTCCAAGATGGTGACCCCCTGTGACAAGTTTGAAGTCCTGGATCATTGCTGCTATTGAGTAACTGAAACTTTAGGCTGGTGCAATCAGTTCAGTATATTAAATATGGCATTTTTCATATTAATTTTTAGAGTTTAGTTCTCCTTTAAGCCCTCCATTAATTTATTGTAATCATTCAGTGTATTAATTCATAAAAAGAACAAACCTTAAAGACAAGCACATAGTGCTATATCTGTTCCATTTGCAACTTAAATGTCTTCCCCCTTTGTTGTCCAGCAGCTTTTTTCTATAAACCGTATTCCAGTTTCTGAAGCAAACACATAGTTTTCACCAGGGAAGAGTAACAGTATATCATGTTTAGAATGCAAACACTTTTCACTTTGTTACGGTATAACCAGTATTTTCTGAAATATTTCTCTGCAGTTTTATAGTGTTGCCAACTACTTAAAGATAAAAAAAATTTGTGGGGAATTTAAAGACCAACATTTAACATTACCTTTTGGAAGGGTGTGCTGATATTTTTGTGTGCAAAGAACAGTGTACATACATGTTAATGCTAAGCTTTCATTTGTACTTAGTGAAACATTTGGAATAATGAAAGTTGATGTTCTGAACTTGACAGACATGAAAGTGTCTCAACCGTGATTTAAATAAAGGGTACAGCAACAGAATACCTGTCTGTCTTTAAAATCCTAACTAGAGATGAGTGAATCAATTTGAAAGTATATCAATTAACTGCTAATCTCAGAGGCTTACAACAAACCAATCAATCCATAAATTGTTTTCTGCCAGTTTGCATCAAATGAAGCAAATCCAAATCAAGGTGGAAATTAAATCAACTCCACTTCATTAACCTCTAAGCTTAACAAGTCATGTAAAGCCTTAATTTATGTAATTTTTTTACACTTACTTTTAGGAGATGCTAGATTTTTCATTCCTCTGTGCTATTGCAGATTTGGCCCTTACAGGGAACCTGTCACCCTAAAAAAATCTGCATCTGCATACCTCCAAACATTATGGAAATAAAAAGAGGGACAAAAAAGTTGCCAAGCTTAGCATGGTACAAATTTTTTAGCAACACACATTTTTGTGGACACACCCCTAATTACCATGTTCATTTTACAAAATTTGACAGGTTATGAAAGTTTGAATATATATTTTTTTCAGTTATTTTGCAAATGAAGGTAAATTGCCCTTTAAGCCGTGAGTCTAATTTTTCACAAGGGACCTGTTATTTATATTGTTACAATGACTTATTTGCTTATCAAGAAATGTTTACAAAACTACAGTATCTTATATTCTGTTGTGGCTGTTCTGGGCTTTCTGCCAATTAAGTTAGAAACATTGTTTCTTTTTCTGGCTGTTCAGTGCAGAGAAAAATGGGACTTTCCAGTACTAGAGGGACTGTGGGTTGAGCTGTCAAAAGAGGGAATGTCCCACTAAAAACGGGACAGTTGGGAGGTATGGTTTACGCTTTATATACTATTTAAATTTAGTTTCCTTCAGTCTGGAATCACATTATTAAGGCAAGTTATGTGTCAGCATAACATTTTGTGTGCCAGAATGGGGGGCCTAAAGCAGAGTCCTACACAATAAAAGAGCATGAAGAGGGAATGTGAGGAGTACTGTGACATCTAGGAAGTGCTGAATGGAACATGAAAGTTGCTTCAGGACTTCAGTGTTGGCTTCTTTCGTGACTATGGGTCTTTCCGCTGCTTCAGGACTTCAGTGCTGGTCCTTTCGTGACTTTGGGTCTTTCCGTCACTTCAGGACTTCATATGTTCGGCACTTCCACATTCTGCCTCCTCGGGACTTCATGAGGCAAGGCTTCAGAGAGGTCAAGGGGCGGCTGCCTTTAGCCCCGGGCCCAGGACACTTGTCCCCCCCTGATGGCGGCCCTGATCCTATGTAAAGTGAAAAAAGCAAAATCAGGGTTAGTAGTTTCTGTTACAGCACACTGAAAGTGAGTTAGACTGGTCCATTTATGAAGAAGGGTATTGAGCTCCACCACGACATCAAGTAGTGTTCCACAGACACCTGCCAAAAATGGTCCACAGTTTGGAAAGGGACTCAGGCTAGTGAAACTCCCTGAGATGCTTTCAAATGAAGGTTAACTGGAGATATACTTCAGTGGTGAAACTAAGCCTTTATTATTAACATGTACTTTACTTATATAACGCCAACATATTGCTGAAGCCTTAACATGTTGTAGCTACTAAGTGGGTATATGGATACTATATACTAGGTAACCTTTGCTATACCACTTCTGGCCTACTCTGATAAAATCTATTGTTGTGCTCAGGAAATTACATTTTCACTATTCAATAAATCTTCAATTTTTTAAGAGTCATTGGGGCTCAGTCATTTTATTACATATAACAGTGTTGAGCGTTGCATGTCAGCAGCATTCATCCAAAAGAACATGCTCTGTGTTGCTGTCAGTTACCTGAGCTTATGGACTAACTCACAATGTACTGCATAATTCAGATTTTCCTTATATGAAAGCTCAGAAACTGATGCAGTTGGTATCTGAATGTAATAATCAGCCCTGTAAAATGAAACCTCATTTTCTGCTTCATTTATGACTACCCTTAAGCTTAGCTTCTCAACAGCTGCCCAGAGCACATTGATGATGTGCTATATCACTGACATTCCTAACAAAATCCAACATAGTGCGGGTCATTTATGAAGTTCGTGCAGCACATAATTATTTGCGTAACTGTTTTTTCGAATATTTTCTCTGCCACCGAAGTTTGACCTAATTCAAATGCAGATTGTACACAAAAATATTCGCACAGATAGAAATGTCCAGGGGCAGGGGCGTGGCTACATAGCAGAGGAGTAAGATGTGTTTGTGCTGAGCTCCCCATTATAGTCTAAATAGGAAGCAGATCCTGATCCTACCTGCATGACGGGGAAGCTAAACAAAACGCATACACCTTCAAGCACCTCAAAAACAAAAGACTTGATGCATTTTTTCCCGCCGTCCCAAGAACAACAAGGAGAGGACAATATGGCGGACGCATCCACAACTAACTTGGGCAATGGCGCAACAAGTGAGAATACCCCGGAGGTAAGAGGAAACCTTGAGGATATCTTGACTATCTTAACTCAATTACCACAGAAGTCAGATTTACAAAACTGGGGCACTGACCTTAAAAACACAATTCACTCTGAAACAGCTGCATTAAAACAGGACATTACTTCTATCCAAGACTCACTAACAGAGCTGGAGGATAGAATTACAAAGATGGGTACTGATATCCACTCCAATGCTAAGTTTATTCATAAACATGATTATGCTATACTGGATTTAAGACGCCACACAGAAGACTTGGAGAATAGGAGCAGGAGAGGTAACATTCGCATACGAGGCATTCCTGAAAATATACCTAATAAAGCGCTAGGTGAACTAGCCATGAAATTGTTCTCAGAGGTGTTGAATGACGCAGATAAATCGGACATAGCAATAGAACGCATACACAGAGTTGGGACACAGAGAGGGACAACGCCCAGAGATGCTTAGCACGCTTTAAAATTAAAGAACGAATCTTACAAAAATCTAAAGATGTAGAAGGCATTCATTTTGAGGAAAACACTATACATTTATATCAAGACCTTGCAGCATCCACTATAACTCAAAGATGCTTTCTGAAACCAATTACTGCATCTTTAAGGGAAAGAGGCAACAATATCGATTAAATGCTCAAGTTTTTTGCTCAGTCCGTTTTTTCTGAATCTGGATAAATCGCTGCTCTTTAAAATGTTCACAAGAGTCTTCTCTTTCCCCAATGCTCAAAGCATTATGGGCCTTGTGAACATTTTAAAGAGCAGTGATTTATCCAGATTCAGAAAAAATGGACTGAACAAAAAACTTGAGCATTTAATTGATATTGTTGTCGGAGACACCGTTTTTCTTGAATACATATGTAAAATTAAACCGGAGTGCCAGACAGGAATCCCTTCAGGACTCGTGGTACGAGAAGTGAGAGCAAGCCTCCGCTCGCTCTGTCTTATCACCGCCGCCCAGACTCCCGCCAAGGAGGAATTCAGAACACATGGGGGAAGCGCTGTCAGAGACCGGGAGGGAGCGATTCAGCTACGTTTGTGTTGCATACACTATTCCTAAGTCTAGTAAGTGAAACCTTAGCCCGCAGGGCATTATACTTAAGCTCCGGCGATGCTACCCTATACAAAGTTTTTTACTGCAGATGACCTTAGGTGATTAAAGACACGGGACACCAATTTACTATGGATGTTATTGATGAGCATTCACTAAAGGCACCCAGATGTGAGTTCACACTAAAGTTCAACTCAACATTAAGGCTACACCAGCTGAAGCTCTACTGCATCACAACAACATTCCACAACACCTTTACAATAAATCGTTGACACAATATGCCTTAAATGCTGCAAAAATTTTAATTCCCCGCAAATGGAAATCCTCACTAACACCAACCCTTTTTGAATGGAGGACAGAAATAGAAGAAATCCGTAAATTTGAAGAAATACATGCTGAATCTCAAACAGCTATACGAAAACACTGGATCACTTGGACAACATGGACCCATTATATGGAGAAGGAAGACACGGATGGTCTCTCTACCAAGCCATGAAGCTCTTACTAATGACTGATTACATATAATAGGCTATTGAAGTATAGAAATATAATCTTAAGATCACTATTAAATACTTCCCTGTAAAGCTTGAGAGACTGATCTTTAGATTAAGATATTCAAGCCTGGCATTTTTTCCTTTATGTTATTTTTGGTTAACTCCCCCAAAAGTTCCCTATAGAAAGCTGCACTATATAAAGATTCAGACCCCCAAGGATGTACTGAATACTAGAAAGTAAGATAGTAGGTAACAGCAAAATTCAATCTAATTCATCAGGGTAACAAGAGAATTGAATGTTAAATAGAAATGTTAACATACTAATAGTGGCTATGTCTCTGTAATATGTAAAATATTTTTGTGCAACTTGAGCAACTGATATGTCTATTTTTTTCTGAAATATGGATGGAACAACTGGTTAAATGTAATAAAAATAAAGATTAAAAAAAAAAAAGAAATGTCCAGGGGGAGAACTCAAAAGATTAACTCAATGTGTGCTGCACATCGAAGACTGCTCCCGGTAGCATCAAAATCTGTGATAATTGTAGCTAGCATGGTGCACCACATAGAGTTAAAAACACAATATTTATAAGCTTTTGAGAAAGTGGCCGGAGGGCTACGAAACGCATTAAGCATAATCGTTCTAAATATTTTTGGCCGATTGCTGAATTGATGTTTTGTGAGACATTTTAATGGACAAATAAATATTGTGTTTTTAACTCTATGTGGTGCTCCATGCACTCTACAATTAAAATAAATATTCGCAGTTTGCAATTTTTGCCATATTTAAAAGCTCTTATAGACATTAGCAGTATGAAGAAAAATCACAAATCTGTTTGCACACTCTTATTCAGCTTTATAAATATAACCAGGGTCAGGGCAATATTTTCACTGTGCTATTCATTCTTCCCTGCGCAAAGTTTATAAATGAGCCCAGTGACCCCTGTATACAAATTTGAGGGCCTGAATCATTAATGTTATAGATATTCTGAAAATATAGGCTGTTGGAGTAAGTTCAGTATATAAAAAATACAAAATCAACTACTTCATAAAATTTTAATGCAATTCATGGCAGTCCAATTCTATATGAATATATTTTCTTTTCAGAATTAATATGCATGTGTCTTTCTATGACAGAAAATCTTGGAATGCAGTCAACTGAAACTGACACAGAGCTTGCATTTATTAATGTTGGTACCTTTACCTTCAAATATTGTGTTCAAGTCCACACTAAAATCACTTTGCCAACTGTTTGTCATCACTGTAATAATACCAATTTTAATAAAATGTTGCTCTAGTTTTATTGTTCAGTTTTTGTACCGTGTATAATGTATCATATGTTTCAGTTAGCCATTGTTATTTTTAGCTTATTGTATATTTAGCCATTCAAAACACAATTATTTAGGCTCAAGCATTAAGACAAAGTTACCATTCCATGTTCTAGGAATTGGCTATAAGAAAACACAACACCATTATTTCTTGTTCCATTTTCCTCTACGCATTGTGTTTGTTTTATATGAATTCCAAGTTTTAAGAAAAATCAAGATGATCAATTCCCCTAGCAGCTCAGCTTGATAGGCAAGATGAGTAGAAACTGCTATTTAACATGTCCATGCTGTCTTGCAGCAGAGACAGAGAAAATAAGTCACAAATGATACAAGAAAGAGAATAGATGAGACAAGTCCAAAAGCCATTGTAGTATCATCATTCTGGTCAAAACCTGCTCCACTAGTCCTTGTTATTCATAAAAAAGTGAATCCACATTGGGAAATGAGATTTCAATTGTTTTGAAGGATTTTCTAGTTGTGTTTTTCAATCTCCAAATCACTGTTATTTTATGTATCATAGTTTTTTTAAACGTGATATAGTTTTGCGCTGTACCAAAATTAATAAACAGTATTGCACTTGAAATCTTCCACTACTGAGATCTTTCATATGATATACCTTGAAGAAAAAAATATAATAATGTAACACCAATTAATATATGTCTATCTCTCTGGAACATCTTGCATTACAAGGAAAGTCAAAAAAGTCAAAATTATGAGATCCAATTCCAAAAGCAAACAAGCAAAATGATCAATTGATATCCTCATTAAAAATGAGTTCTATTGAAATTCTATACTTGAAAAAAGATAAGTAGAAGAGTTCAGTTGATATAACCAAAACTTTGGTTTGTTGGAACTTTGTGACTATGGATAAAACTCCATGACCCCTATCTTGTGAAGTTGCTATTGCATTAGGTGTTAATAATTTATGTGTGTATGTATCTGTGCATGTTCTGTGTAATATACTCTGGAATATGCACTGTAGGGAAATGTAATATAGAGGATAGCAAAATACATTTGGAGGAATAAAAAAGGTAATTATAATTGTGTGTGTGTTATCTAATTGCAGATACAACTGACCCTTTCATGTAACGTGCATTAGGTAAATCACTGGTCTTATTATTAAGGAATAATTCTGACACAATGCAGCAGTGTGTTTCTTTTTTTTGTGGGTGAGCACTTGCTGTGGTCCTCAATCAAGTAATAGAGGACTCAAACAGTCCTGATGGCTGAAGGTAAGAAAAGAGCGCCACAACCTGGATTAGTTTACTGGGAACTGAATTTGATTTGATGACCTTCAGATTCCTAAGACATAAACTTAAAAGAGGTATTGTATCTTGCCTAGCTGCGACCAAAACAGTAACCAAAAAAGGTGACCCTAGAAAATGCATTCCTTTGTCAATATGGAATATGACCTTATTAAAATAGTTCCTGATTTGGGTATTGGGTAGTGGTTTGGGGGCGAACCTATGCAACAAACAATAATATTCCTGTGTGACAACCTAGTTTTAGTACATGTCATTAATCCCCAGTCATCCTAGTAATTATCAAATGCAACACTCTAAGCATATGGGATTTGACCTTATTGAATAACTTCCAGACTTTGGCATTGGTAGTGGTTTTGGGGGAGAATCAGAACAAAAACAGTACTATTCCTATTAGACTCTTAGCTGTAGTCCATGTCAAAAATCACCAGACCTCCTTGTTATAATCACTTGTCTGCATCTCAGCATATGGTTTGTGGGGGGAGAATGGCCCAGGTTAGATGATATGTGGACCTCTAGAGGGGTATTAACTGTCCTCTAGTATTAACAGAGTTATGTCAGATTCAAGGGATGTGTTTTTGGCCCCAAGGTACCGCTGATCCATGTGTGGGAGAGAAGTGAATGACTTGGACAAGACCATGAATGGATCTCATATACATTATTAATGAGGATCTTGCTGGGTTGCATACTTTACTGCTCAATTTTTGTCTGGTTACAGATTGTCACCTTCAACTGCTACATGAAGTATAACATCACAGTCTCACCTTTGTTCACCATTTTGGTGCTTTAAATGCTTAACACAGAGTGCTGAAAGAGGAAGTGTAAAAATGGCATGTCCTGCTCATTATTCCTGTTAATAATTTTTGAACATCACAGTTTGTGATATTTTAAAAATAAGTTAATGTATTTGTTAGGAACACTTACCCTGGTGGTCCAGTAGACCAGCGGGGACACCCGCCATGCTGCTTCTCTTCTTTTTTCGCGTGCATTGGTGCTGGCGTGATGACATCAGCACACAATGGCGCCAAATTCAAATAGTATTTAATGGGACTTCGGCATAAAGTTTATTGTCCGTTGTTAGGTTCATCTTTTGTGAGTTCCTGGGTGCTAACCTGCTTTATCTTGTCAACTGATTCCTGTTGTGACTCCTGCCTGTTTTGACTACTCCGATTTCTGTGATCCTGACCCCTGCCTGGTATCTGACTATTTTACACTCCGTAATCCGATCCCTGCCTGTTTGACCACTCTTGACTGATCTCCTGGTTCTTTTTGTTTGAATTTTGCCCACACTGACCTGGCCTGTCTGACTACGCTTTTGTCTGTTCCTTGAACTAAGACCTTCTGCCCAAAAGACTTTGTTTAAACGAACGTGCCCCTCTGCTCATCCAGAACCATCACTTGGCTCCTCTCTTAAAAAGACCTGGTGGCATCCGATTAGCCAAAAGCTCCTCCCTAGGTGAAAGGCAGCTGTTAGAGGCGGAAGCAAGAGCCGAGACCAGGGAACCTAGCATCTGTTCTGGATTCTGGGTGCCGTTCATGACAGTATTATTTCTTTAAACTGAAATGTGCCAGATAAATATATTACAGTTGTTCAGATATTCTAAGTTGAGAATGATCACATGATGAGAGGAATATAGAAGACATGAGTCTAACAACAATGTTACAACTGACATAGAATAAAAAATATATGGCCTCAAGGTTCTGTCTGCATGAGATTATGTTCTAAAGAATTGAAGATCTCTTCAGGGAACTGTCACATTTACTTGAAGAGGCAGGCCTTCAGCAATCATTTAAAGATGTGTAGTGGAGCATCATGTATGCAATGGCATGACATTTCAGTGGCAGGCAGGTACATTATTGATGTCTTGTAGCTAGTTGTATAAAGATTCTATAAATTTAGAAGAGAAATGTTTCTCAGATGTCTGTAAGGATACAGGGCAGAGCGATATAGCTGATTCCACAAAATATTAATGTTAATATTTTCAGCATAATTCAGAAACTGCCAGTAAAATGATTTGTCTGGAGGGGCACGCTTTCCAATAATTATGGCAGCAGCTTTACAGGTTGTTTTCGTAAGATGAGATATCACACGTATGACCTGTGATTCAAATAGCCTGTACTCCATCAGTACATAATGTACTTTTAGAGGCTTATTTATCAAGGTCAGAATTTTTAATTCATGTGAGCATTTTAAACTCCCATAAATTTGAAATATGACCTAACTTTATTAATAAAATTGAATTTTCTCAGCTTAAAAGAATTTATTTGACTTGATTTTAGTTTTTTTCTCTGAAAAAAACTTGAATGTCAGGAAGGCTACAAACATCACTAAATTGATCCCTGGACCTCTCTCATTGACTTATACACCAATTCAACTGGTTTACGGTAGCACATAGTCAAATCCGAGTTCTTTTTTCTATTTTTCTATTTTCAGCATAATTCAGAAACAGCCTGTGAAATTATTTCCAATAATTATTGCAGCAGCTTTACAGATTGTTTTCAGTAAGATGAGATATCACATGTATGAACTGTGATTGAAATAGCCTGTACTCCATCAGTACATATTGTACTTTTAGAGGCTTATTAAATTTGAAATTTGACCGAAATTTATTAATAAAATTGAATTTTCTCAGCTCAAAAGAATTTATTCAACCCAAAAAACTCGATTTCAATTTTTTTCTCAGAAAAAAACTTGAATATCAGGAAGGCTGCAAACACCACCAAATTGATCCCTGGACCTCTCCCATTGACTTATACACCAATTCAACAGGTTTACGGTAGCAAATAGTCAAATTTGAGTTCTTAAAGGGCCAGAGTATAAAAAATCTTGAAATTTGAATAAAAAATTTAATGGATTTTGGATAATTCACAATTCCAATTTGAATTTTCACTTCGACCCTTAATAAATCTAACCCTTAATGTCTAATGAATAATGTAATAACGCCAAATGATTATTATTATTACAACCCAGTTGGAGGAGAGTGATAGGGGTTGTAATTATATTTTTGCTTGCATTTTCATTGGCACAAACAGTATCTTGATTATGCGGTATTACAGTACAACATTTTATCTATTTAAGCGTTAATAATATTATTTTAATTGAAGAGGGGATATTTGTTAACCTACTCCATTGTTCCATGTTTTATGCCTGTTTTCTATATTTCAGTTAAATACATAATTGCTTCTTTTTGCTTTTCCCTAAAATACTTACTGCAGATAAAGTGATAATTTTTTTATTAACTGTATAGGACGAGTTCTTAAATATAATTTCCTTCTGTGCACCATAAAATATTTACAGTGCTATGCAATATTTTAGTAATGGACAAACAACTACAATAGTTAAGAGCAGATCGGTTCTTCCTTCTGTAATACATACTGTATACGGAAAGTTAAACTATAGAATAGAGAACAATTATTTTCAAAAATCCTATTTATAAATGTACTATAAAATGTTTCTCTGCATTATAGAACCTGTCCTAGCAATACATGTATTCATAAATACCATGTATTTAAGTCCTTATTTAATCCCTGACAGTGTAATGTATTACTTCCTATCAATTTTAGTCATTGTTTGTCCTGAATGTTGCATTTGCTAAGGAAATGCTGATCTAGGAAATTAACATAATGAAACTATTTTTTTCTGTTTGGAATTGATTGTGGTCTGAATCATAGAGATTGCTTATTGTTTTGAACCTAATATACCATGTATACAAGTACAGCATTATTTGCTTGTAAGAAATCATAAATGCTTTGGTTTTCATACTGTTCAGCATTCTTACACTTAGGGGCAGATTTACTATTGGTCGAATTCGAGGGTTAAAAAACACTCGAATTCGGCCATGTGAATAGCTGGGGATTACCGCAATTCGATTGGTCTAACGATCGAATAGCAAATATTCAATCGATCGATAAAATCGTTCAAATTGATCGATTCAAGAGATTTTAACCATTCCATCAAATACTTTTATTCGATCAAAAATAACTAAACCCAATTCGGTATCTTTGATCTGGCGAACTACAGTAGGTAGTCGAATCTTTCAAATCATCTGATTCGATCGAATTTTCAAAATTCACTGGTCGAAGTGGTCTTCAAAAACATTAGAAAATTCTAAAGTTTTTGAAAATTCGAATCCTTCATGTGAATTTAGTAAATCTGCCCCTTACAGTATAGCAAGTTTTGGACTTTTAAGAAACGTATAAAAGTATATACGGGTAGGGGACCATTTATCAAGAATGCTTGGGAGCTGGGGTTTTCCGGATAATGGATATTTCTGTAATTTGGATCTTCATACCACGTCTTCTATAAAATCATGTAAACATTAAATAAACCCAATCGGCTGGTTTTGCTTCCAATAAGGATTCATTATATCTTAGTTTGGATCAAACTAAGTTTGATCAGGTTTTGGTTAGGAAAAATTATAATATTGTTATCTACCTAATTTAAATACTACCTACTTCCCAGGGGGCAGAAAATAGGAAAAAAGTTGGTGAAATTTACAGGAAAAAAACTATTACAAGGCTGTCGTTAAGTCACACACAATAGCTATATACATTAAGGGGCCGATTTACTAAGGTTTGAATGGTAAATTTGTATTTCGAATTTTTGTTTCGGTAAAAACTTGAACAAATTTGAATTTAAAACCACCAACTCGAATTTGAATTTGAATTTGAATGTGAGATTCGTCACACTTCAACAATGGAAACAGCTGGGCTATTTGCCTCCTAAAACCTGCTCAGTTCATATATAAATCAATGGCAGAGGTCAGTGTAAGATGTTAATTTCCTTCCTGACATTCAAGGTTTTTTTTGAGGAAAACTTGATTCAAATTCGGTTAAAATTTTCAGGTTGTTCCTATTTGATCGAATGTTAGACGTTCAAGTTTTTTCATAAATAACCTCCCATTTCAGTTGCTAGTGCATTCAAATTTATTAGAATCAAAAAATTCACACAATTTCAAAATCTGACCTTTATTGACATTATAGCTAATGACAATTAGGGGCAGATATACTATGGGTCGAATTTCAAATGAAAAAAATTTGAAATTCGACCATCGATTTTTTTTTAAGGGCATATTCAATTGAAAAAGGATCTAATAAGTCCATTTTCAATTGAATAAACATTGTTTGAATGCAACATCCATTCAAACGATTTTTTCCAAAGTCCTTCGAATTTTCAAAAAACACTCCTTAAAGGTTCCAGGAGTTCCCCCATAGGCTAAAATAGCAAATCGGCAGCTTTAAGGAGGCGAAGTGTTGAATTCAAATTTTTTTAAAGCAGTAAATTTGAAAATTTGAATTCTCAAATGTTTTCAATTCAAATCCAATTTTGTGCTATTTGATAGAAGTATCCAAAATTTACTTACAATTTTTTTAATTTGAATTTTCAATTCGAACCTTAGTAAATGTGCCCCTTAGAGATGTTAAGATACCATCATGCTTAATCTAGTAAAATTCAACTTTTCAAGAAGTGAGCCCACAGTCAGAGACTGAGGCTCTAACATGAAACAAGCCTGTTTGCATGGAAAGAAGATTAAGAAACAGCAATTCAGCTTACTGTAGCCTTAAAGGGGTTGTTCACCTTTGTTATGTGCTACTCATAATACTCTAAGTAACATTCCACCCAATTTGTTAAAGCAACTTTGGGTTTGATTTTAGACTTGAATAGCTGAATATGCATGTTAAAACACACCTGAATCTGCAAAACCTTCAAGGAGGCATCGCTGGAAGACTTGGAGAAGGCAGAACAACCTTCCCTAGGCAGTGTGGGGACCTTGATCAGTACTGGCATTACTAGTACTCTACTCTCATTGGATATAAGCATAACTTTACTTATTAAGTGAAGTCATGCAGCTTATTCACTTGCTATCATACTACTAATTGTGTGAATGTTAAATTCTACCTTTAAGATAATTTTAGATAAGTTGCATGCCATCAACCGAAAAATTGTCCTTTAGCAGGCTTTGAATGTTAAAGATTACAAAACAAAAAAATGGAACCAGATTTATTTGGAAGAGGAAAAAATATGTTTATCAAGTTGACAAGAAGAGAGAACCTTTTTTGAAATAATTTTTTTCTTGAGGTGAATTTTCTTGGCTCTGCAACAAACAGTCAATGGCTGTACTACACTATGGTGCCTATGGTCTATTCTTCCATACATTACAACTGTTATAACCAAAACGTTTCTCAGCATAACTGGGACATTGTGGCATATTCATCAAAGTGTAAAAAATAAGCTTGCCATGGCCACTGCAGGGAAATTCCACTGATCTTTATACAGTTGTATAGGATTTATTTGGACATTGGGTGAGCTTCACCTTTGCTGGAATGTAATGAGCTTTAGTACCAAGAAAATGACTTAACATCACGTACAGATCCAGGCTTAAATGTTTAGAGTACAGTGAGGTATAATGGCTGGTACTTTTTAAGACCAGGTTGACCATGTTCAGAACAATACTTAATTATGACTTAACAAGGCTATGACGTTTTGTAATTAAAAACAAGCTATTTCCAAATTATACTTCTAAATTATGGTATTTAGCATATATATATTCTTTTTGGAGGTATTGTGAAAATT
>CM044436.1:69302112-69314804 GCA_024363595.1 Xenopus borealis
ATAATAAATCAATCAGGCTGCTGCATATTCTTTAGCTATTACAGTTTTCTGTGTTAAGCAGAAAAAATAATAAAGCTTTTATTTTTAATGCTTTGCATATTTAATCCTTATAGAAGAGGTCTTTTGTTTGTGTTGTTCTTTTACCCATTAAATGTTTATATTTTACATTGCTATGCCGTACTGTACGTGATGTGAATGTAAACGTAACACAAATAATATCCTAGTTCTTCATGCTGCCGCATGGATCCACCCAGAGATCAAGTAATGATTAATCTGGCCTCAAGCTGTGATTCGGTATACTAGGTAAAACTGTCCGTGCTTGCTTTATTGTCACCCTATGTAAAGTTATAAGAGAGATTTGTGTAATAGTGCAATTTTCCTTTAACTGAAGTACTGTATATATGTGGCATCATTGCAAACAGGTCTCAGAGGGGAAATGTAAGACTGCATTTCTCCTAGTCACTGCTTTACACAGATCTGATGAGTGAGCCAATGAGATCAATTTTCCTCCAGCAGACATAGAATAAAGTATTTGTTGTTTAAAGCTGATCCATGATTGATTAGTTTGCTTAATGCAATTCATCAAGGGCACACATACTTTGTGAGAGTGTGCAGCATTTGTCATAACGTACATTATTATGTATATAAAAATATATTTTAATTATGGTCCCTATCAGAGAATTGTTTGCTATACCTCATAGCAACAATTAACCAAAAGACTAAGCTTTCAAATGGAATGGCAAGTATTGCTACAGGCAACTGTACAGTATCTTCAAAGAATTATACCTTTAATAAGTGAATGTAAAAAAAAAATCTGTTGAACAGAAGCATGAGCAGAAAGATATTTCAGGTTATTTTCTGTGTTAACTAGATGTTTTGATATAAATAAATGTTGGTACGGTACCACAAGAGAAGATTACAACATATAGTTGAAATATTTTTACTAATTTCCACCGCTGCTGTTCTTCTTAACAGAATCTTAATGAGAATCTTCATAGTTATATTCTTAACAGCACGTTTAATCACCTGATTCCTTCTCTACATTTCTTTTGATCTGTAGAATTTATTATGTTCTGTTATTGACTTACTACAGTCTTTTTAGTCACTTAATTAACAGTACTTTTATAAAACTGTTGTGTTATTTTCTCTAAGGCTTGTTCCAATGATGCCTTTAACAAGCTAAACTTTCTCTGAACAGATACAATAAAAGCTTTTCTATATGAAATTGCAAAGCCATTTAGCTATTTGATATACATATTTGGATTCTTTCAAACTATATGCACAGCTCATAAACCTTAAAGCACATGAATGTTTAGGAGATTCTTTGGCTTAGGAGAAACATATCTGCTGTAAACCTATTTGAAATTATTTTAATGCTGATTATATGTACTGTGAAATATGTCTGGAATAAAGCAAGTGTTAGAGAAAGGCACTCTTGTGTGGCAGTTGCCAAATTTCACATTTACATTTTAACTAACATATTGGCGTACCGGTGACGTTTTCTGTCTTTATTAACATATAATAAATGGTTCACAAAACTTCAGCAAATTTTGACTCCAAATTAATATATTTAAAAGAATGCAAAAAAAGAAAAAATAAAGAACATTTTTCTAAAGATATTTCTGTCAATGTCATACTAAAAGGAAACAAATGTTTGTATCTAGGCAATGACATTAGCTGAGCTTTCTATTGTCACATAAACCCCTTTCCTGTATGTTTGCATTTATTGTATTACATTACTTGCTTCGCTACTAACTTTCCTGCTTCTTATTATCAGGAGTGTTGTTGCTATTCTCAACGCTCTGCAACCACACTAAGTACTGGCTTATATTTTTTTCTGCCAACAAAGACATAAATAAATAATGGAGTCTACCTACAATGTGCAGTCAATATTGTTTATTGTAATCCATCTAAACACAATAATATCAGTGAATGCAGAGCTGCACAAAAACTGTTACAATAATGATTTATTATTATTTTGTTTAATATTATTATTCATTATAATTCATATAATTCATTTTAATATTTCTGTTTCAAATTAAATATCCAACTGAAACTAGAAAAACATGGCATGCACAGTTTATTTGTTTTGTAATAAAACTTTATTTTTATAACTTTTTACCATCATGTTCCAGCAATAGCATATGCAGCTTGCCATTGAAATTCAGACTATAATTAGTGTCTACATATTGAAAAATGTCTTTTGATTTTCATGGATAAAAAAATAACAACCTTGACCTGTCCCAGATTATCACTTTTTGCCTGTTCCTGCTTTGTTTTCTGTTTACTGGTTGCCATTAAATCTTCAACCTTCATGTCTTCACCTTCAATTATCTGCGGGTACACCCCTGGGCTTCCGCATACCCACTCCCCACAGAGTGGCTAACTGCATTAACAGCTGCTCCCCGCTGTTAGCCTAACAAACACAGAACATGGCCACTTATGTTCATTTGGTGCAAGACACTGATGAAAAACTACACTTTGTGATAACATATGAGGTTATAATCTGTTTGAAGAAGATAATTAGATGTTAAGTCACTCTCCCTAGGCAACTGAATAAAGAGAAGCTCAATGAAGATGGAAATATATTTAAAACTTTTAAAGAAACACTCATTATTATAACAGTTAAATGGATGGTTCATGCAAAATGATATCAAATATCATGTTAAAAATATTGTTTTCAGCCTTGTCATATATACATTATGAAAACACCACTGTTACATCCACCAGTGTTTGAACATTTGAAAGAGTTTATAAGAATACTTAATAAGTGTGATATAAGGGCATATTTATTATTGTTGTAATGCCCCTAAAACTGTGTTGAAATTATTTTGTAATTATATTAAGTTTGCTCACAAAATATATTTCATTAGTTCAGGACACAGTTCACTGAAGTTAACAATTGCTTATTTTATTTTTTAGCTAGAGTATTAAATATAGTTTTTATATGCACTTTAACCATCCAAGTTAACTTGTGGTTTGTGTTTTATCAATGTGAAGTAAAGTCAACATGATCATGAGTTTCTTTCATACAATCCCCTGACTCCTGTAGTTTTGTGATTCATTGTTGACATACTGACACTATCTTCAACCATTATTGCAAAATAGTAGGCAAGCATACATTCATTCCTATGTTCTTTATTTCCAATGTATACTTTTAACTACCAAATAATAGAAGTTGGAAATAAAAGCACTCCTGCATACGCTTTAGTGAAAGACATCAGAACAATACATTTACAATTACAAAATATTTTCATTGTTCATTGCCACTGCCACAGTTATAGAAATGCACAATAATTACTTTATGCCAAAGTGGAAAAACCATCCCTGAACAGAGCACAGGGTCTTCTTTGACACCGCTTGTCATCAACATACAATGCTGCTTTGACATTAACTTGAACCATTGCGGTTGGATGTCTGTGACTTTACTACCCTCATCGGTTTATGCCAGTGAGTTCCCTTCCACTTTAGTTGAAGAAGCCACTTGGATCAGTGGTGACACATTTTTTGAATTTCGAATTTATATGAATTTTTTTATGCTAATACATCCAAATAATACTGGAAATTTGAATGGGAGGTTATTTAAGAAAAATGTAAAACATCTAAAACTCAAACTAATTTTAACAACTTGAAAAGTTGAATCTAATTTGAAAAAAACCCTAAAATTTCAGGAAGGCTATTAACATCTTCAAATGTGTCACTGGACCTCTGCCATTGATTCTACATGAACTCACTCAGGTTTTAGGTGGCGAATAGTCAAATTCAATTTGTTCCCAGGGTTAAGGTTTGATAAATCTTGAAATTCAAATTCGAATTGAGCTTGGCTTATTCCCAATTCGAATTTGAAAGTTTTGAATTTACTGTTTGAACCTCAATAAATTTATCAAGGGTCAAATTTTGAAGTGAAAAAAACTTTGAAATTTGAATTCAAAAAGACCAACCAAATTTAATAAAAATATTTTTTTGTTCCAGTAGTTCAGTTTTCGATCAAATAGTTCTGTATTCGATTGAATTAGAATAGTTTGAATTGAAGTAATAGCACATTTTTCCCCAAAATGTTTAATTTTAAAAGTCCACCAATTTACTCCAGATAGGTTCTAGGAGGTTATCCATAGGTTTTAGATGGCAAATGGTCGGATTTCAATTTTTAAAGAGATAGTATATGATAAATTTCAAAATTCGAATTTTCCAATCTTACGCAAATTTGAATCGAATTTGGACTTTTCACTAGTCGAAGTGCAAAAAATAATTCGAAATTTTTTTTATTCGAATTTTCACTTTGACCCTTGATAAATCTGCCACTTAATGTCCAGTTGCCTTTGACTTAATTCTATTAGATACTGTATATGGTCTATTCGGCCTGCAAAAACACTATTTACTAAGGAATTTCAAAAGAACAGTGAAATAATCATTTGTAGAAGTTTCTGTAGAAAGATATATAAAATGCAAACCTCAAGTTAGCTCATCAGTTTATTTTTTTTAGCAGTAATCTGTCCAGAACAATAGCATCTTTGAACAAAGCAATTTAAAACACCATTGTTATGAGGTCAGGAACAGTTTTAGAGTAATCTGACAGTTTGACTTTTTTTATGTTTTTATTTGTGAATGTTTCATGCCTGGTAGAAGCTATTTAATAGGCAGTTGTTTTTGACCAAACTTCTTTAACTTGTTAAGTAAAGGGGCACCTTATTACTTTTGATAAACATGGTAAATGCATTGTAAAATTGGTTTGCCTTTATCTGTAAGTCATTAATAGCTCAGTTGTAAAAAAAAGCAATTGAGTACTTAGCTGAATTGTTTTTTATTCTGAAAATCATTTTATTCAAAGTCATGAACTGCATTTTAATGTGTTTTTCACTAAGAATAAACAAAAGGAAAAGAAAGAAAGTCACATAGCTAGGTTTTGATGGCTTATATTAAAATCCACAAAATTTAGGCTATTAATGAGCTAAAATTATTTAAAATACATTCTGAATAAATGTGTATATTAGGCATGTATTTTGAAAATAATCCTTAAAGGGGAACTATTGTGAAAATGTAAATTTAATAAAAGCTTCATCATAATGAAATAACAAACTTTCTAAATATAACAAATTAAAAAGTCTGTACCATTTCGGAAATAATCAAGTTTATTTTTACTTTCCCCTCTCAGCATCAGTCTTTCTTCATTCTCTTTTCATGTTGAAGTTGGTTCTCCGATATTTTTTATTGACAGTTACAGTAGATCTAATATATCTTTTAGGGGGACTCCATTTCCTAGCATCTATATTAGGGGCATGTTTGCTAGGGGTTGAATTTCGAAGTTAAAAAACTTCAAAATTCCACCATTGAATTCTTTATAAAAGCCATTTCGATCAAAAATGGACTGAATAGGTCCGTTTTCAATTGAATAAAAATCGTTCAAATCGTTCGAATGCATTGTTCGATTTGAACGATTTGAAAGATTTTGGAAAAAATACTTCGATTTTCCAGGACTTAGACAAACCACAGCTAATGTTCCAGGAGGCCCCCCCAAGATGCTACAATGAGAATTCAGCAGCTTTAAGGTAGCAAAGTGTCGAATAAGTATAACAAAATAACTGACTTTGTCACAAACTCTGCATGTAAGAAGACAAGATTCTGGGGATTTTAAGAGAATAAGCTGTAATATATCTTGTAGACAAAAGCCTCCCAAAGGCTATATTAGTTCTATCTGTCATTCAAAATCAGAATTCTAACTCCTACGATGAAGCCTATATTAAATTTCAATAGTTGTCTTTTAACTTATGAAAAACAACCCCAACCTTGACAGTCTATTTCATTATTTAAGTCTTCCATCCCTCTAACCAGTTTAGTTGCACATCTCTATACTCTCTCCTGCTCATTTATATCCATCTTAAGGACTGGAGTCCAAAACTGCACTGCATACTTCAAGTGAGGCCTTGCCAGGGACCTATAAGGAGGCATAATCATGTTTTAATCTCTTGAGTTAATGCTGTCTTTTATGCAAGTCATAACTTAATTTGCTCTAATAGCCAGAATGACACTGCCAATAATTAGAAAACTTGTTATCTACAAAAACCTAATTTAAGGAAACTCCCAGCACACTGCCATTTACTGTATAAATTGCATTTATATTATTTTTGCATAACCTTTCATTTATCAACATTGAACCTCATTTTCCAGTTTGCTGCCCAGTTTTCCAACTTAGACAAATCACTCTGCATAGTGGCAGCATCCTGCATGGAACCTATAGTTCTGCACTAGTGATGGCGAATTTATTCGCCAGGGGCGAATTCGCTGCGAATTCCCGCGATTCGCCACTGGCGAATAAATTTGCGAAACGCCAGCAAAATGACGCGCGGTTTTTTTCGCCAATTCGCGAATTTCTCTGGAAATTCGCAAATTTTTCGGCGAAGCGAAATGCGGGAGATTTGCCCATCACTATTCTGCACAATTTAGCATCATTTGCAAAGATAGAAACAGTACTTTCAACTCCCATCTCCAGGTCATTATTAAACAAGTTGAAAAGCAAAGTACCTAGTATAGAGCCCTCCGCTAACAACACTGGTCCAATTAGAAAATGTTCCATTAACCACCACTCTTTGTAGTCTATCTTTTAGCCAGTTCTCTATCATGGTACAAATACTATGTTTCAGGTCAACATTCCTTAATTTAACCAGTAACCTTCTGTGTGACACTATATCAAATGCTTTAGCAAAGTCTTAGTAAATCACATCCACTGCCAGCCCGGAATCGAGGTCCCTGCTCATCTTCTCATAAAAAGAAATTAAGTTACAGTAGTCTGGCAAAATCTATTACGCATAAAACCATGCTGGTACAAACTCATAGGGCTGATTTACTAAGGGTTGAATTTGAAGTGAAAATTCCTTCGAAATTTGATCCTCAAATTTTTTTGGGGGGTCAATTTTGATTGAATATTCCATTTTCGATCAAAAAAGAGCTGTAATCAGTCGAATGAAAATTGTTTGAATCGTTCGGATCATTCGATTCGATAGATTTTCACCGAAATCCTTAGAATTCTCAGAACTTAGGCTAAAATGGCAATTTGGCAGATTTTACCCGTTCAATAGTCGAATTCAAAGGATTTTTAAATTCGAATATTCAAATTTTTTCAATTCGAAACAAATTTTGGGCTATTCTATAGTCAAAGTAGCCCAAAATTGATTTGAATTTTTGAAATTAAAATTTTATTTGAATTTTAATTTGAGCCTTATTAAATCAGCCCCATGGTATTATGATTTACTAAGTCCAGCATCTTATCCTTTATTAACTATTCAAAAAGTTTTCCTACAGCTGACATCAGACTAACTGGCCTATCAGTAGCTAAAAACATGGTAATTGTACTAGAAATAGCCCACTAGTAACCCCTCCATCATCATAACATAATATGCACAACATTCCATATTTTTAAAATGGAAAAAAGTTGTTGTAATAGTGTTTTAAATAAATCAGTATGATGGGACACATAAACTGTTCTTTAGTGATGGGCGAAACGGGCGCGTTTCGCTTCGCCGAAAAATTTCTCTGGAAATTCGCGAATTTTTCGCCGATTCGCGAAACGAGTCGTTTTTGACGCGCGTCGCGTCGTTTCCGACGCGTCACGTAATTTTCGACGCGCGTCGCGTCAAAAACGACGCGCGACTCGTTTTTGCGCGGCTAATTTTTTTTGGCTAATTTTTTTGGCAGTTTCGCAAATTTATTCACCAGCGGCGAATCGCAGGAATTCCCTGCGAATTCCCCCCTGGCGAATAAATTCGCCCATCACTACTGTTCTTCTTTTATATATTACTTTCCATTCAGCACTTCCTAGATGTCACTGCACACCTATAATTGTGTAGCATGCGCATAGGCATAGGCATTAGGTCTCCGACTGTGGCACATACACAAGATTTTACCTTAACAATATCCACAATATAGTGCCTGCCTTCTTGCTGTAATTGTGAATTCAAAGTAGGAAAGAAACAAGATTTGAATAATTTATATAGTATAAATAAAGTTTATTTGGCTCAACTAACATGACAGAAAAGGATTAGGAATTATTTCCAAGGGTCACAGGCATAGACACAGTCACTGTTATAATTGTGATAATTGTGCCCTGATAATTTTGTCATGGAAATCATGACACTAAACAGAATAACTTGACATAGGCTGTGTGTCATATAGTATTCATTTATTCAAATGTAATGTAATGATTTATTACATAGTTTGGCAAGTTGCATCTTATTCTTGATGCAGTAAGCAAACTTTGAGATCAATTTTAGCTACATAAAGGCACTTTGCTGTTAAGTGACATTTTGATTTTTCGGGATGCTCTGCTCTCATCGGATGTCATCCCAGCAAAAGATATTCATCCTGCTCTATTTAGAAGTTTGATGGTGAAATGTACAGTTAAAATACAAAATTCATTTTGTTTTGGTGCCTAAAAACATTTACCAACCTAAAACAGTTCTGCATCTGCATAGACTTTTGTTTTAATATAATGATGTGTATTCCATGTCTGATCTAATGGAATGTATGGATAACTATTTTTAAAGTGCCTTAAATCTTGTAAACTCACTTACATTATATATGCAATAAATAAATAAAATATACACAAGTATTTGCAATATAATGTTAATAGGGAAGCAGCTGCTGATTTAAAGGAAAAGTATGTCATTAAACTTTTAGTTCTGTTTCAATAATAGTGCACAATACAGGAGAAGCAAGTGACATGTACTAACTGGTAGAGATGAAATGCGCTATTGAAAGTACATGACTTAGCATGCATTAAAGAAATGCTTGCATGATTTAAAGTTAATCAGAGGGAACAATAATTCATTCAAATGTATTTATGGAGAACCTTACAAATATGTTATAGCAATATACAGTATTAAAGTATAATGCTGTATAACAATTGTGTTGCATATTTAAATAACACTGTTGGTTTTAATTGGTACTGTAACAAGATGGAAACTTAACCAGTATTACAGAAACACCTTAAAATATATATATATATATATATATCTATATATCTATTGGAAAATAATTACTATTGGATGCATACTGAACAAATTATATAAACTAAAAAGCATATACATAGTACCCAATAACACCCTTGTAGAGTTACCCCAATAATTAACAAATAAAAAGGTAAATTAAATTTAACTTTAAATTAACTTTTAGCAGGATTTAGTTCCCATAACCTGTATTAATATTTTCTTAAAATATTATTCTTTGATAGGTCCTGTATACTTAAATAACATAAGTAACATAAAACATAAATGAGCCATTTCATCTCAAAGAATAACAGTGCTTAAAGGGGTGGTTCACCTTCAAGTTAACTTTTAGTATATTGTAGAAGGGCCAATTCTAAGAAACTTTTCAATTGGTCTTCATTATTTATTTTTCATAGTTTTTTAATGATTTGCAATTTTCTTTGCAGCTTTCAAATGGGGGTCACTGACACCATCTAAAAACAAATGCTCTGTAAGGCTACAAATGTATTGTTATTGCCACTTTTTATTACTTATCATTCTATTCAGTCCCTCTCCTATTCATATTCCAGTCTCTTATTCAAATCAATGCAGGGTTGCTAGGGTAATTTGTACCCTAGAAACCAAATTGCTGACACTGCAAACTAGAGAGCTGCTGAATAAAAAGCCAAATAACTAGAAAACCACAAACAATAAAAAATGAAAACCAATTGCAAATTGTCTCAGAATATCACTCTCTACATCATACTAAAAGTTAACTCAAAGGTGAACAACCCCTTTAAATAAATTATATATAGAAATGTTTGACCAAACTGCAGGAGCAATAAAATATTAGGAAACTAATTGGACTGGACACTGAAAGCTAAATATATCCCCATGGGTGGAAGGTAAAGATGTATTTAGCACAGATAGTAGGCGTAGGCCTTTTTTGCATTGCCGCTTCAAAAGTCAAAACTTCTAATTTTGGCAGCTGGATATAGAAAGGTTTGTTATAGTGCAGAATAAATACCCACCCAAGGGTGACAGGCCAGGTGCTTAAGAGTAGAACATCGTTTTTTGGAAACATTTGAAGACCATTTGCCAAGTGCAAAATGGGAAAAGTCAAGGACAGTTGGTCTGGATGATACACATGCCAGCCACAATCACCTAAAAAAACTGGTTCCTTTAAGAAAGAAAATCAAATATTACAAGGTTTATTTACATGCCACGTGTATAGTGCAACTTGCCATTTTACAGACACAAATAACAGTTTTTTACCCCCAATGCACCCTTTTTACCCAGAATTACAGACTTGTGGATAGTTGAAACTTTTACCCCAATGCAGACTTTTTACCCAAAATTACAACCTCATGGGAAGTTGCCATTGCATGTTAAAAGTGGGAATTATGTAATTTATTTAGTTTGAAGTTAAAATACCATTAACATGTGATTGTTTGGAGCAAGTTTGTTGTGCCTATCAATGCAACTCATTGTGGAACTTCAACCATGTCAGTAGCCCAGTGTAGACATGGTTGCAAACTATCATCACAGCCGACAGGGTGAGTACATTGATACTTAATGTAACTATACAGAAGTGCTAGAAGTTAGTTTGAAACATTTTTATTGAATCAAGTCAAAGTCATGACTGCACTTGTACAGTACTTGTAAATGACCCTTTATATTAAAAAAAACAAATGTAAAATGCTACAATATATCCATCATAAATTAGTCTTAGGCCACCTTTTATAGTTCTATTGTTTTATAGGAAATAAAATATATCTTCTCTTATCCTACAGGATTAGAACGCATTGGACGGCACTCCAATTATGAACAGGAAGGAAAAGTCCAGTTTGTGATAGATGCAGTATATGCAATGGCTTATGCACTGAATAACATGCACAAAGATCTCTGCCCCGGATATATTGGACTCTGCCCACGAATGAGGACTATTGATGGAAAAGAGCTTCTCAGTTATATTCGGGCAGTTAATTTCAATGGTAAGTTTAATAATCAGTATGCAATAAAAGAAAATCAAGCATACTTTCTCCACACACAACACTAGATAATATGAATATTTTTATTCTTTAATTGCATATTCTTTGGACAGAAACTTGAAAAAACCACACACAAGTGAATTGGCATAATCTTTTTGTTAAATATTTATCTGCTTTTAATGTTAGTTTTATAGCATCATTCTTTTAATGAGTGTGAAAGACCTATTCTGATGAGAGATTTATTCTGATCCTAATTGCTTTACTATTAAAGCCATCAAATTGTACAGTATTTTGAGGTCAGTTTCTCAAGTCAAAGCCATTTCATGCAAACATTTGCTCATATTGCTATTAATACCCTTCATAATTTAAATGAATAAAAGTGTTAAGTACAAGCATTTATTTTAAATTAGACTTAGCACTCCAGATCCTGTTTATTTCAGATTCTCAGCAATATATCAATGTATTTGCTTCTTAAAAAGCTATGGTCCAATAAAAAAGGAATGTTTTTTCAGTAAACCACAGCATTTTAATAATAAAGAAAGGCTTGATGCCCAATCTGAAATATGTATGTATGTATGTATATACTGTGTATATATATATATATATATATATATATACACAATCCCAGGTAATCAGTGATTCACTATGCCGGGGTGTGGGTGCATGCCACAATCTGTTGCTTCTATTCTGACATGGAGGCCGCACTCACAGGTTTTATAATCTCACAATCTTTATTATGAAGTTAGCAAAATTTCGGCTATATCACAGCCTTTGACCTGATGGCCTATGGAGCATTTTTTCCTAAAAGAGTAGTTCAGCTAGCAGAGAAAAGGCTGCCACCTATATATTTCATGGGAATGACATGACAGCAACATAACTGGTGCTTTTCAGCCTGAAGATGTTCTAGTGATGATAATTTAATGAACAAAGTTTGAAAAGTACAACTTGCACAGGCATTTCCTAAATGTGAGGTAGCAGGGGTTAATTCTAGAATGTATTATTTAAAAATACATTTTGGAGAGTTTTTCAGAGGACCTGAAAGGGGCATCAAAACAACAGATTCTTCAAGGCTGCAGTGGATGCAAAAATTACCAGCTTAACTCACTAGATCTCTTTGAGAGATTTTTTTACAAATAAAATAAATAAAAGAATATACAAGTTTCTATGCCACTACGGGTTAGATTTGTTTTCAACTAACTCTATATGCCCATATTTTTAAAAAGACTTTTCAGCCCTACCACTGCAGTTCGTCACATGTCCTGACATCATTGATTTATAGCTTAGTTGAAGCCCAATCAAAGCAAATTCAGCAAACAAACATCATATAAAACAATTGTAAGAAAAATGTAGGAATAGAGTTTTCAGAGTTGAAATTCTGCAGGTTGCCTGGTATTAATTAGTTAATATAATTTAAGACAATATTCATCATTGTATGAGCCTTTTGGATTAATTACCCAAGACCATGCAAACATATTTTCTCCTCTGGAATGTTGAATTCCCATAGAATCCTATGGGGAATTATAAATGGGTTTTGTTTTCAGTGGTTTGAATAATATAATAATCTTCTGGGTGATTGTTAAAATTAGAAACAGTCCCAATATACAATAGTTGACAATCATGGCTTTGCACATGGCTGTGTAAATTCTTATGCTTTCCAGGAATCTAATACACGCAGGCAAAAAATTATGTATCCAGAAATCTATACCTCTCCATTTGGATAATTTTACAAAAAAGACCCATTCAT
>CM044436.1:69324758-69339374 GCA_024363595.1 Xenopus borealis
TTTTTTAACAAGTGGTTCCAGGAGTGGTTTCTTTTATTTAGCCATGCACCTTGTGTTTTATAAAGATTTTCCAAGGAGGGGAACATCTTAAGCTGAATCTTCAAAAAGTGATCCAAAATGATAACAAAATGTAAAGAATCTCTCATGGGCAGCAATTATTGTGATTAGAGTCGTATATAATGATGAGATTATTTATACTGCTTGAAATATTGCCTAATTGGTATTTAGGGATTGGAATTTTACATACTTAAAACATCATCATAAAAAACTGTAGAAAGCTCAGCAAAGAAACATACTGTTATTTACAACATACAGTTTCAAATAACTTACTCTCATCTCAAACTTTTCTGCGATTTGTCTACAGTGTTTTTAAGCAGTGATACTTGTTAATTTGTTGAATGGAAATGCTAGGCAAGTACCTCATGTGGCTTTACTAATCAGATAATCGACTTTTGTATACACTAAATAAAGCTGTTCGGAAAAAGAACAAAAATAAACTGCCACTTGCATATGTATGGAGTGAAATAATTTGGCATTTTAGAGGGTGGATGTTGTTGTAAAATATTTAATTTAAAAAGCTTCAAATTATTGTTTTTCACAGTATTAAAGCGATTGGAATTTTACAACAGAGGTACAGTAAATTATTATTTGTGATGCAACTCACAAGTCAAAACAAAAAAGAGCTTTTGTTTTGTTTAAATTGTAAATCAATGTGTGGCTGTGAGTAAGTGAAAAGTATTCAGAAATTCTCACATACTGTATGAAGATCTTACCACATGTCCTCAGTAAAAAAATTGTGACAGTTTATTCTACAGTATGTTAAATATGACTCCACAATCCCAAAGAAATTAAAGGAGAAGAAAAGGCATTTGTACTTGTGGGTGCCAAAAGTTAGGTACCCCCAAGTGATTGTATCTACTAACCTGACACCCCGGGCCAGTGCACCAATCAGGAGAAAACTGCACCAACCCAGGGTTCTTCCTGTGAGCACCACAGAGCAATCATTCTTCTTCTTTCTTCAAATTTCCTGGGCAGACACGTGCAGTAAAATGAACTAGCCGAATTCTTAGTTAAAGTTTGACTTTTCACGCTACTGTGGATCTGTTTTGGCTGTGCAGAGAAATAGGGAATTTCCCCATTCAGTGCAAGTAAATATGGACTTTTCCCTGTTCAAAAGAGAGAAATAGGGACTTGTATATATATATATATATATATATATATATAAGCAAAATATCCAGGTGATTTTTTTGCTATAGCATCTCTACTTTGGGTACCAAGAAGTTTGCATTTAAGGTGCATGATGTGGACTGCATAAGGATATCTAGTAGTAAAAGGAGTAAATTTCCATCTCAGCCAGGTAATCAAGAGGTAGTTGAGCATAGAGCTGCCTGTAGAGGTAAGCTCTAATACCTGGAACTTCTGAATGTTTGCAGTTTGTGAGGAAGCCTGAGAGTCACCAAGTAGTCTGTAAAGCCTGAGACAAAGTTTAAAAGAGCCAAGGAGCAAGATCTATAGAAAGTCAATGTACAATGGACAAGTGCAGAAGTACAAGAGAACTTAAGGGGTGCAAGAGCTGTCATATGTAGTGAAGGGTGAATAAATGCACAAGGAGCAAATTCACAGCAAATTTTCAGGTTTCACCAACTGCAAATAAATTTGTGAAACTGTGGTGAAAACTTGCTGGCAAAAATTTGGCACATCAAAAATTATTTGGACACTCGTCAGAATAGTCACGCACTTAAAAACTGTTGTGTGTGAAAATTATTTGAACACCCATTGACTTAAATGCATTTGGACAAAATAGGCAAGCATCTAATTGTCGCAAGTCAAAATTCTAACGGACATCAAAATTTGTGTTTCTTTAATATTTTGTCGTTTCGCAAATTTTCCGGCAAAGCGGAAAGGGATAAATTCACCCATCACTAATAATATGAAGCCAGAAATTGGAAATTGCAAGTTTTTTGCCATAATTTCTGTCAATTCAAGTAATTCATAAAAGCGAAGGGTCAGATTACTCAATAACGTTTTATGGAACAAGTGTAATTGTACCTTAAAAGGCCCTGCAAAGAGACAAGCAAATTTAGCTTTATTCACGGTTAACAGTATTTCTGATACCAAAGAACTATATGTATCAAATCCAGGTACAAACTGAAGCAATGTAGTCACTAAAACGCATATTTCAATGCATGCACCATGAATTACAATGAATAAAGATTCATATAAATCAGTTCAATTTATCTATTTCTGTAGTCTAAAAGCCTTGTGTTTTTTTTTCTTGAATTCTTGAATTTTTTATCTAGAAGTTAGTGATTGTAATGAATGCAAATTGTTAGACTATCTCTACAGATGTAACCGTCTTTTGTTAAAATATTGCTACATATATTACTGGATGGATAGTGAATGTATAAATTTGTAGTCATCAAACATTCTTTTTAAAGTGCAAGCCATTTTGGAAGTCTGTTGTGCTACATGGCTACTAACTGTTATTAATGAAAACCTTGTGTTGAAAACAAATTCACAATATATATCCTGTATCATACCATTTTTATTTTTAATACCCAAAGATATTTTAATACATGCAAACTTTAACAGCATGTGTTTGAGCCTATTTTCACTTGGCCAGTCCTAGTAGGAGTCCACAAAACATTAGGATCTTTCTACCTTAAGCCTACTAGAAAATACTAGAAAACAATTTCAACATTAAATAAACCCAGTAGGCTGGTTTTGGTTCCAATAAAGATTAATGGTATCTTAATTTGAATCAAGTACAAGGTACTGTTTTATTTTTACAGAGAAAAAAAGAAATCAACTTTTAGACTATTTGGATAAAATGGAGTCTATGGGAGATGGACTCTTCATAATTCAGAGTTTTCTGGATAATGGGTTTCCAGATAATGGATCCATACAGGTGTTTAGAACACTGTTTTCCAGTTGAACTAGTGCTCTCTGTACAGTTACCACATTTGTGTTCAAACATTTGTTCAACATTTAGAACTTCATACCATATGGCTACCAGATTAGTGTGTAGGATTCGGTATCACATTATCTTGCATCTTATGAAGTATTACTCTAATGAAGAAAAAGACTGCATACATCAAACAAATATATTACAGTGCATTTACTGTCGTTCTTTTTCTTTATAAAATGTTCTTTCCCAGTGATTCTCTAAAATTACACCAACACTTATCGAAACCACTATTGGTTTTTATATGAAGGAGTAGCCAGCTCAGTGATACAGTTCCAGAAATAAATCCAGAAAATATTAAAATTTATTGCCTTGACTATACTGACAATAGTGATGACAGAAAAATAGTATAAAGTGACAACAGCATCAGAAATCATCAACTTATTATCGATAATCAAATGACATTTTTACCATCTGAAGTTAAAACATTATCTGTTCAAGCCTTTATCAAATGACAAGAAATGCATTGCCTCATATATGGAATTTCTATCACCTGTAATGAAAAAAATCTAGAATGGTTTGACAATATGGTAAAAGTATTCATGTGACAGTGTAGTCTCATAATTGCTTCCCTTGCTACTAATCTGTGATGTGTACCATAGTCCTTGTTTGAGGTTAAAACAGAAAATATAAACATTTTATAGAAAAATAAATACATTATGAAGAGATAGAAAGATAGATAGATAAACACTCCCATCAAGGTCAGCTTTTCTTCAAACCTTTCATAAGCTTTACCAGCTTAGTTTCTCTCTATACTCTTCTATACTCTTCTCAACTCCAGTCCAAAACTGCAGTGTATGTTCTAGATGGGCCTTACCAGTGCTTTGGGGACAATTATCCTTTGCTTCAATGAAACAATAACCCTTTTAACAGTTAAAAAAAAGCATAGTTTCTTATAAAAGTCATGAAATACATTGGAGTACATAAGGAGTTTTAGCTCTGCAATAGCATATTCATTAACCTACAGTATGCTGCATCTTTTTCTTTTTCCAAACATGGAACTAGGACAGCTTCTTAGATAGACAGAGGGAGGGCTGAGAAGGGCTCAGATCCTATTGGTTAATGGGGAAGTCAAGTGGCACATAATAATGATGTTTGGGTTTTTTTCTCATTTTTTAGGAACAGAATAAAAGAAGTTCCAGTGCATGATTTTTTTTGGTGAAAAAAATTTGCAAAACAGAATACATGACGTGAAAAATGCCACTTAATTGCATCAGGCAAATAAATTCTAGTTACATCCCTAGTTACAAACCCCATCTGAAATAAAGCAAAACACACAATGTTTTCTTATAATGTAAGGTGGCTATTGTGCATTTGTTAGTACAGGAATTTATCACAGATTTGGTGGAGACTTTAATCCCTGAAGAAACCCAAGTAATGCATTATGACATCAGTATTCTTGCAAAAAATGCTGCATTGTCAGAAAAAACATGGCAATTTGAATCCAAAATGCACTTAGTCTTTGCTCTTAAATTGGCCTTCATGCCTCTTTTCACAGACTTTTCAGCCTACTGTCTTTTTGCTTATTTTGCTTATGCCAGATATCTGCCATGTTGCTTCTCCTGAGGGAGCTCTTTTAGCATAGAGTTGGACATGTCATGTAAATGGAACAATATGAATGTGGTATTAATTCCATCATAACTTTTTCATACATTTTTACAAAAAGCACAATATATTTATTAATATTCGAATTTATACCAAAGCAATTATTTATTTTACACCAAAAAACGATTCAGTGTAAAATTAAATCACTTACAGTAGATCATATTGGCCTTCAAAACACTATAGAATACAGCATATAGTATTAGTGATGGGCAAATTTATTTGCCAGGGACGAATTCGCGGCAAATTCCCGTGATTCGCCACCGGCGAATAATTTCGCGAAACGCCAGCGGAAATTCTCCTGGCGAAAATTCGCAAAAAAATAGTATATGTGCAATAATTATTTGCTGATAAACCATGGATATAATGATTTTATGTGCATTGTGATTTAAATGGGGGCACTTTCAACTCTAATTACATGGCTTATAATTTACACGACTTTACATAAAGGAACAACCATCTTTAAATGATTATCTAGAGTTAAGGTTTGTTGTTCGTTGGTTGTTATTCATACTTTTTCTTTTTTGAGAGAAATCAATATTAAAAATAAGACTAGTAAATTACAGATGGTGCTTGAGTTATGACTTTGGAAAACACAGTTGTTTTTTGTGATAGGTCTCCTGTAAGAAACAGTAAGAATGATACCTGCACTGAAATAAAAGATGCATAAGATTTGCAAGCTATCCTTCTTCCTTCTGATATTCTCGATCATGTAAAAGAAGTAAAGAGGCTTTCATGCAGAGCCAGGGATAAAAATCAGAAATGTTTTCCTTAGTAATAATTATTTTCATAATTAATGAATAAGACTGCATAGCTTTAAATTTGAATGGAATGACGCAACTTCCATTACTTTTATGTTAATTATTCTTCATAACAGAACATTCGCAATAGGCTAGGAGCATGTATGGGCACAAGTAGCTTTGTGAATAGCATTCATGTGCACTTAGTTTTGTTTTCATTGAAATGAGTTACACTTCTGCTTGCATTATTAAATGAGAGTAAAAGAACGGGGATTTATCAATGCATATTCCCTGGTCCACTGTCTCATAAGTAATCCAATATCTATGCAAATACATGTATTTACAAAAGCAGGTGTTTTTAGTTACAAAGTTCTGATCATAAAATTAGTAAGCCACCATACCACGTCAATGAAACCCCGTCCGACAGAGTGAAAAGTAGCCTGGCGATAGAGCGCTAGCAATGGTCTCTTTTGCTAACGAATTGACTCCTGTGCCTGTTAGTGAATTGGAGAAGTACCTGCAGATGGTAATGATGGCCAAATTTTCACAAAGTTACATTTGTTTACACAATTACGAATATCTTTCCATTACCGACTTTAATTACATTCCCCCAAATGTATGCAAAGTTAAAAAAATTAAAGCAGAGATCTTATATGCTAGTGTGGGTAACTGAACTGAATTAATTTAGTACCCCTCAATAATGACTGCTCAAAACTGTATCAATAAAAATATTTAGAGCCACTGACAAAGAAGTGCCTATTAGGTGCATAGGATTATCAACTACATATATAACAATATGAAGAAAAAAGTTATTTTTAGGGATGGGCAACTTTATTCGGCAGGCTCCAATTTATGGTGAATTCCCACGTTTCGCCGCCGGTGAATAAATTTGTGAATCAACCACGAAAATTCAGATGCTGGTGTCGAAAACCATATAAATGAGACCATTTTGCGAATTTTGCATAAAATTTACTAATTATTTGGTGAAGCGAAATGACACATATTCATCCATCACTAGTTATTTTATGTTCCAATAAGTAAAATGTCCTTATGGTGCTAGTTGCATATGGTTTTATAGCCTGATTCACAGCCAAATCTCTATTCTAATCAGCCAGTACTACACACTCAGACATCGATCATTCTCAATCCATGATTATGTCATCCTTTAGAGTAATGTCCATTATCTTTAAAGGAGAACTAAACCCTAAGTTCAGCTTCTCAATGACATCAATGATCCAGGCCTGATCCAAAATTGTCACAGGAGGTCACCATCTTGGAAAGTGTCTGTGACACTCACATGCTCAGTGGGCTCTGTGTATATGTTGAGAAGCTAAGCTTAGGTATTGTTACAAATAATCAAGCACAAAATGAGGTTGGTCTGTAATATAAGATGATGCTACAGAGCTGATTATTAAATTCTGATGCTAGTTGCACTGGTTTCTGTGATTCAATGTAGTAATTATCTGTATTAATTACTAATCAGCCTTATATTGTAATATTTTTTATCTATGTGTACTGTATATTGTGAGTGGGACCCTAAGCTCAGTAATTGACAGCAGCAAAGACCATGTGCAGTGAATCAGCAGAAAAGAAGATGAGGAGCTACTGGGGCATTTTGCAGACACATATCTTTACTGCTATGGGGCTGTGGTTGCATTGGGCTGATGCAAAAGCCTAAAACATGATGAACAGCATTTCTAGTTACTTCTTTAGTCAAACTTTACTTTTCCTTTAATCACCATTGCAGATCATGTGCTGAGTTATATCTATCTATATACAGCTGTACTTCTTACTGACTCAGAAATTAGCTTACCTGGGTTTAATCATTAAGTACTACCCAGATAAAATAAGTGACCACCTTTTATAACAAATGTCCAAGAGAGCTTGATTAAGACATAAAAGCTAATCTAATGCCCTGGATATGAGCCAACCCAAAAATAAATGTGATGAACCCATCAAGTGTGTTACAAAGTTCAGACTTTTGGAGGCAATCCTGCTTTAAAAATAGAAAAGTCTCCTGCATTTTTTACACTTTTAATGACTTTGCAGGGTCCAGGATTTTATGTCACTGACATGAGATTGAGGAATGTCCCTGTGGATTGGGTTTCTGATTAAATTTTGCTAGCAACATCTGCTTCGCCCCTTTAGTGAATCTCCCCTTTGAGTCTCCATTGTGAAGGTATGTAATAGGTGGGGGAATAATTCATCAGAGAGGTTTTTATATAGGACATCTGGACCTGGGACCTTACCGGAGGCTGTAATTAATAGCTTGTTGCAGTTCCTGTTAGTGATAGGGGAGTCAAGGGAGTTAAGTCATCAGTAACGATAGATTGACTTTAATTTCCTCCAGCTGTTGTGGTGGTGCTGCATTCCATTATTGCCCCCAGGAGCTCACCTAGGGCTGGCTCTGTAGTTTCCCTCATAGGCTGTGCAGGGAGTGGGGATGGCCGTGGTGATGACTAGGTTCTTCCCAAGAGATTGTGGTTGTGAGTTTGCAAAGCATTCAGTGTGGGCTGGTACCTCTGCCCTGGCTTTTTGTGAATGTTTCCCCATGAAAAGTGATAACATGTGGGACTAAATTGCCTGTTGAGGCTTATGGCTTAAAAATATTCATAGAGGCAATACATTGACAGGAGTGTGTGTGTCTAAGTGTGTGTGTGTCCAGAATGTGTAATCTTTTAGCACAGTGTTATATATTATTCAGCTCAGCATATGGTTGTCAATAGTGATGGGCGAATTTATTCGCCAGGGGCGAATTCGCGGCGAATTCCTGTTATTCTCAAGATATTAAGCAGTATTCCTCATGTCAGTGTAGGAGACACTGCTGATGCTGCTTATGGGAGGAAGAACTGGAAGTCCCCATGGCGCTGGGTAATTTAAAGCTTAAGTCTGCTGGCAGGAGGGACTTGCACTACCTCAGGCCCAATAAGGGGACGATGCTGGGCACTAGAGCACACTCACCCTTAGAGGTGTCCTGCAGAGGTTGCCCCAGTGTGTGGGCAATAATTGGGAGCGTGTTTGGAGAGGCTCCAGTTCTCCTGCTTTGACCTACTCAAGGCCAAGGCTTCTGTTGTCCAGCTAGGCTGCTGCCAGAGTTTTTGTGTGGATGGACAGTGGACAAGTTTAAGGGGTAAATATGCTCCTTATGTAAGTTGCTGGCAAGTTTGTTGGGGTGATGTTAGTACCAGCCCTGGGAGCCCCAAGGAAGTGCGTCCACCTAGCTGTGTGGTTGGTCATGCCATATTTAGTATTTAGTATAAACTGAATTCTTAACATTCAACATATATTCTTCCATTGGCTATTTGTGATAGTACCACAGGGTTCCAAAAACATAGAGAAAGTTTTTTTGTTCTGTACTTCTGCCTAGCTTTCTGCATTTTTATTTACTGTTGCTGTCTTCATGAAGTCTTCTAATTGCTGTGCTGTCTTGCTACTATATCAAGATAGCTCCTGCCCTCAGCACCTTCTTATTGCTCTGACAAACACACAACAGTTATCTTATCTTTGTGTCTCTTTAGAAGCATATTTGTATATTCCTATTCAATCTGCAATGTGTCTTTTTGACACCAAAGCACCATATATTCTGAGCAAATATGTCATGCACTTCAAATCATGTCAGCTGTATCACTCTTTGATAAATATGCCTCATATATTTTAACTGAACCTCGTGAATGCTGTTCATGTATAAGGTAAAAAAAGCACTTTGCAATTACAATTAGTCTCTATAAATCTAAAACAGCCATTCATCAGTATCAGGTTTTGCTGTCTTACGGGTTTACTGTAAGCCCAGGGACTTTAAACATGCTTTAGTTTTTCATAACAACAACAATAATATTAATCCTTTGAAATCCACTTCAGTTTTTCCATGAATATCAGAGTAACAGAAACAGGTTCTCAAAGGAAACAGCAGGGTTTTGTACAGAAATTGATAAAAGCAAATGAATTTACATCCTTTACATCCTTTATGCTAGGCATTAATTGTTTTATTGGTATTTGTATGGGACAATTAAGCTCAGCCGGTCTAGTTTAATTTACAGAATTTCCTTTATCCTCATATTGAAGTATTTTGTGAACATTTTAGAAAAATGATGATAAGCGTATCACATAGCAAAGGCTTTTTTCACATGATTATGAATGTTGTAGGCTAACCTTTGGAAGCTCCATTCTTTGATATGATATGACGAAGTGATGTGTGGTTGCAAGAGCACATATATGAATAAGTTGTCTCTGAATTTATAAATTGATAATAAGACAATACAAAATACTGACAGGTACCATAGATTTAAAGCAGTATAAATAAGTCTGGATTATAAATGTCTATAATGTGCTGAATTGCACCCAGCAGCATATACTGTATATCTATTGTTATACTTGGTTTTACAAATTGCAGGCTGGTAACTCAATGGCTTAAAAGGTGCAGTGGAATTCTTACCTTTATTTCTGTGGGATATTTGAACAGATACTTTCATTAAGAACCCCTTAATTCCTTGTTTTTAAAGCAAATTCTAATGGAACAAGTTACAGAACTTAGTTATGTCCCAGACTGAGCAGTAAGGAGAGGAATGTTCCTCCTTTAGTGCCCTTTCATTTGCATTGGCTTTAATAAATAAAGCATATTTTCTTCTCTTATAGAATGTCTGGGAGAGGGCTATGGGATCTGTGGGAATTTTGGGAGTAAAACTTTGAAGACAGAGAGGATCATCTGATATGTGTTGGTATTTTGTATGTATAATATCTAAGCACAGATAGTTGAGCCCTTCACAGATTAGGAAAGAGGCAAAATATTATTTCCCAGTCACAGTTTTTCCTGTTGGTAACTGTAACCTATGGAAACCTTTATCTCTATATTCATTTATTCATCATTCCATTTTTTGTCTGAATTTTTAATCTTCCAGAGGCTTTTAGACAGTACTGGGATATAAGCATTTAATAACAAATGGAGCATATTTTTCCAATAAGCACTTACAGATCTGTGTTGCTCTAGGTTATATTGTATGCAGGGTATTTACAATATAACTGCTGAAAGGTAGAAAATTGAATATTTAAATGAGTAAATTCTCTCTAGCCATGCTATGTCCAGTGTTCTGGCAGAAAAAATGCCACACAATGTCCAGCTATTTCTTATATCCCACCAGTTTATATATTTTGATCCATTGCTTCAATTAATTGAAAGAGAAAACCATAAACATTTCCTGTTAAGGGGATGCATTCAAACCCTTCAAAAAAACACAGGTTACAAAAATATGGAACCACAATCCTACCTGAAATGTATACAATTTTTTTTTTGTCACTTCTGAGTAAAGGGAAGAACATGTGATATTCTGTTCATTGGCAATAATGTAGAATACATTTACTATATGGAATAATATATTGTATGCTTCTATGAAAAATCAGTAGGAAAATGAAATAGGTCTTGAATAAATTCTAGGTATTTAAACTTTGAGATAGATAATTATGACCACAAAGCCCAGTTGTGGACTCATACATTTCCCTACAGTTAGCTGAAAGTATAACCTCTTTCATTAGACATACTGTACTACACTCCTTACACTTACACATAGTTGCTCTTTGCACTGCTGCCATTCTTCCGCATCCTGCTGCAAATCAAGCACAGATGCCCCTATTGACACAAGAGAACCCTGGTACTACTACCAACTCTGAACCATGTGGTAGCTTTAGGATTCCCACAGTTCCTTGTGCCAAAAGAATAAGGTGACACTCTGTTGCAAAATGCTGGAAATTATGCCAACCAAAATATGTTAACACAATCCCAACTAATGTTTAATACTTTTGGCCCTGAGGAAGCCAAACATGGCGAAACATATGTAGGCGAGCACAGAGGAGGAGACTGGATATGTTGGAACAAAGCGCAGGCCGTGATAGTTCTGCTATTCAGATTGATACGGGTTTGTTGTATGCTTTTTAAGCCATGAAACCCTAACCCTAGCCCCAGAAGGAGCACAATTGGAACTGGACAAGTGGAGCAGATGAGTATACAGTAAATGCGGCAGACGCCGCAAAAGTGCTATGATAGAATAACAATATGCGCTTGGAAGTAATGCCTTATTGATGGAAACTGCTGCTGATACGAGTTCACTGCACGATGTCCGCTATCCTTAATGCCGCTTTGAACCGAGCGCATCAGACCACATAACAGAATGCTTCAAACTAATGCTAAGCGAATGACTGCACATGACTGCAAGATAGCAAATGCTAATTTTATAGGTTGTGAATGATATTTCTCAGTGTATGTAATACAATTTTGCAATCACAAACCATTTTTTGAGACAAAATATTTAACAAAACTGCAGAGCAGGTGTTTGCAATGTGCATTTAAGATTCCCAATGTAATAAAAGTGTAATCAAGAATATTATATTGTGACAGGCACATTTTTTATTCACAAAGTTTTGCATTTTGCTAATTTAATTACATTACCAGCAAAGTATTCTATCATTGAAAAAGTCAAAATAACCCACAATAGGAACCATAAAGCTGAAATTTGTATCACTTTCCCTCTATTTAAGAAGCCATTTCTATAATATGAAACCAATATCCTATGTAAAATTGAATGTCAGGAGTTTCAGGCTGGTTTTTGTTCAATAACCTAAAAAAGTCAAATAGGGCTTTCCAATTGAAATATGATTTGGTGATCAAATTGAAAAAGTTGAATGATTTGAATTGCTGTTCGATTTTGATGCCATTTTTTCTCACATGGATATTTTTAAGAAATGTTATTGGCAAATTCAGGGGATTCTGGTTTGGGAGTTTGGTCGATTTTATTAATAAAGTAAGAAAAGTTTTACACTTTGTAAAATGTAAATAATGTAGATGACAAAATTCCCAAATTATTTGCAATTTTACTCTTATATAAATTATTCTTCAAGTGTAACTCCTGACAATCATGAAAGCAAAAAACATGTTCCAAAGCTACGATATAAGGGACCATCTGCTGACTTTCACATGATTTTAGCTGAAGTGTTTTTGGATTCAAATTGTTAGCAGCTTCAGAGTTGAATAATTTTCTTTTGAAATTTTTTCCCTTTAAAACTTGAATTTTAATTAATAAGGCCCACAGTGTCATAGATTTTTAGAAAACTGAGATGTATATTTTTTCAAAATGGAGTTGTATATTGTTTAGACCACTTTGCCAATTTTCATGTAATATAAATTGTACACTCCGTTATAAGATGTTTAATAGTACTTTTTGACAACTGCCATGCTTTACAATGCATGGGCACAGAAAAAAATAATCATGTGTTTATGGAGTAATGCCCTGCATTTTTGTTCTGAGCAAAACATTGTTTACATTGACTATATGTTTATGTTTTTTTGCATCAAACTGTGTTGTTGAATATCTACTGTCACTTAAGGTGTGTATTGTTTACTCGAGGATAATTCTGAACAAGGAGTTCTACACAGCCCTAAAAAAAGTATTCAGATAAACATCATAACACAAATGCTTTGCATAAAATGAAAGACTTTCTGCATTTGTTTCTGTTTTGTATATAGGTAGTAAGTGTGAGGCTATCCATTTGTGTTGTTCAGATGCTTTTAGCTCTAATAATGTATTCTACATGTTAGTGTGGATATAACATTTAGACTGTAATAGATACAAAGAGAATTGCAGACAGATGGCAATAGTAAAATACCAAAGACTAAGAGTTTAAGAGATGCACATTCTACACTCACTCCTGAAAACATTCAAGTTTTATAAAAAAGGAACTTACAATAAAATAGGTTGCAAAAGAAATGGTAGGCATATGGTAAATGTCAAGATCCTGCAGAGTGAAGCATTCTCACAACTGATAATACTGTAATAATTTATGCACAAAATGATCTGCCTTGTACTTCCTCTCAGCCCAGTTTAAAATACTTTTTATTTGGCATCAACGAGGTAAACTAGGGTGTTACTCTGAAAAGGAAATCTTAAGGTTTTTTTGTACTAATGTTGGGTTATGAGACTTCGGGGAACTGACTGTTATTAAAAAAATATCCATTTACAAAAAGGCTGTCCTTGTTAAACTTTTCTAACTAGAAGATTCAATTAGCAAAGAGAAAAAAAATTACATATGTTCTTGCTCATAAGGTACAGGTATGGGACCTGTTATTCAGAATCCTTGGGACTTGGGGTTTTCTGGATAAGGGATATTTCCATAATTTGGATCTTTATATCTACTAGAACATCATGTAAATGTTATATAAACCCAATATGATGGTTTTGCTTCCAATGAGGATTAATTATACTATCTTAGTTTGGATCAGGTACAACTTACTCTTTTATTATAACAGAGAAAAAAGAAATCATTTTGAAAAATGAGGATTATTTGGATAAAAAGCAGTCTATGGGAGATGGCCTTTCCACATGTTGAATCTTTCTGGATAGCAGGTTTCCAGATAATGGATCCCATACCTGTACATTAAAGTCCTTTAAATGCGTAACTGAAAGGTTTTTGTTTTTAAAGCAACTATATTGTTTTTTTTTGCCAATTTAGTCACCATGGTTCTGGTTCAGTGGGGTATTTATTGGATATGTTTTCACGTTTGCAAAGAATGTCAAAGGCCACTTTACAATCTTAAATTCAAATATTGCCTATATAAAGATCTTTACTAAGAGCAATGTTGTGCTCATACTGTTTTGTAATGGGTAGTTAAATATAGGGTAAAATACTCTAATGCTAATGTGGAATTAACAATTTTGGAATTCTTGATCACTGAATCAGGGTCGGACTGGGGGACCTGGAGCCCACCTGGTCTGCCATCTCAGGCTCTCTCCTTAGCCCCTGCTGCAAGCCGACTACTGAAATAGTCTTCCATATACCCCACTCCCACGTGCTTGTACCTTTTTCCATTCTGTGAAAGGGACTGGGGCAGGAGAGGGAAGCTGGGGCAGCAGTGACAGGTTCGGTGCTCTGCCAAATCTCCAAAACATACCTATGCAAGTTGAATAATAAAATATCAAATACGTGGAGTATTTATTTATTAACTTATTTACTTATAAAGCTATGAAATGATTAGCTTGACACCAACAAAGAGATAAAGCAAGGACAAAATACAAAGTAAGAGAAGAAGAGAGATGTGTCAATTAAAAAAAATTATATTCAAACCATTATTTAGAAGGTAAATAACAGAAATGAATGTCAGAAGAAAAAATAAACATTTGAGGTAGGAGATATCTATATATGCCTGCTGATGTTAATGGGCCTTCTGGGGAATGGCACTCCTCATACCCCAGTTGTTGTACCACTGTCAAAAAAGAATTGGCCTTTACTTTATACTGAATAAGGCAGAGGCAATTTGCTGTAATCCAA
>CM044436.1:69345475-69362044 GCA_024363595.1 Xenopus borealis
GCACTATTAACTGATGCATTTTGAAAAAAAAATATTTTTTCCCATGACAGAATCCCTTTAAAAGGCATATTAATAAATCCAAGAAGAAGAAAAACAAACTGCTAATGTTGTAAAACATTTTGTTAAATTCACAGTACAAATAAAGTTTTGGACACAGCAATATATTTAAAAAGAGGTAAAGCAAGAGATATATTTATCCAAATAACCCAGAGGTAAAGGCAAATTCAAAGTCATCAATTTATGCACAATATTTCCCTGCCATGGACAACTAGGATAACCCTTCTCAAAGCATATCTCATATTCATGGGAATATGGTGCCCATGTATGGCACATATGTACGCATCAATATAATTTACTTGCCTATAACATCAGTTTCCAGGTATTACAACAGTGTACAATTGAAATGTAATAAAGAATAATTTAATGACAAAGAAGAAATATTTCAGTTGTTTATTTCACAGATTCCTATTCCTAGTGGTTGGAAGGCATTTATGTATAAAATTCCATGTCCTATTCCATATAATTTTTTCGCCAGCGAAAAAACGAGTCGCGTGCCAAAAATGATGCAATGCGTGTCGAATACAACGCAACGTGCGTCAAAAACGTGCCACGACTCATTTTGTGAATTGTTCTCCAACTTGGAGGCAGGGGTATACTGTTAGTTCCTATGGGCTGAAGAAAGCCGGGAGCAGAATGATATGAGCGGCAAGTGGTGTGTCCACTTACCGGAGCAGTGCGCCCACTTTCCAGAGCAGTGTGCTCACTTACCAGAGTAATGCTCTTATGATTTTAATGAGGCCCATCAATCAATGAGGAGTCAACCGGGTTTTATCCTGGAGTTCTGGCAGGCCAGTCCGACCCTGCATAACTATGGTCATAATAGCTCAGTTCATACTATATCCCTCTGCTAAGAAATTGTGGTTATGGTTGAATTTTATTGATTTATATCATATTTACTTACCTCATTTAGGTTTCCCTTTTAAGTAATTTTGTAATTATTCCACAAAATGTTAAATTTGTTCCTCTCTTTAACCTCAAATTTAAAATAACAATAGGTTGCCAGGGTCAGAAAATGGATTCATTTTGGGGCTAGATTTGTGTGGTTATGATTCTGTCATTAACTTTGTGCTTAGATTAATTTATCTTTATCTTCCAGTTTTTCAAACAACTTCCTTTTGGATAGTTTATATTTCAAATTGGAATGTTAAAAAACATTAAATGGTTATAAAAAGGTAATAGAAAATGAAATCCTAGAATAATAATTACTTTTAAGGGTAACTTCACATTGATTTCAAATTGATTTATTTGTAATCAATGTGAAGTAATTCACCTACACTTCCTACTTCATATCAAAGTACTTATATGCATAGTTTTATGCTACTATCTTGACCTGAACAGTACCTTGAACTGTTTTATTTAATTAGGCCTTTCTTCCCTTTCTGCCTTCAGGTCATAGTTTTCCAGTATTCCCTTAATATTTTGTTTAAGGCTGTTTGAAACTAATGTCAAATTATGGTATAGGAAAAACCAACCACACTAGTTTGCATACTCACAGCAGTGGGTATATTCTTTAATTAATGGTAATTCTATAGACGCATACAAATTCATATTAAAATATCAAATTTTAAATATTATTACATATGTTTTTGTGGTGTTCTATACCAATCACATGCTTCAAAGTTTACTTTTTACTTTTTTATTAGGAAGTGCGGGAACACCAGTGACATTCAATGAAAATGGGGATGCTCCTGGGCGGTATGATATCTACCAATACCAAATAACAAACAAAACTGCAGAATACAAGGTTATTGGACAATGGGCCAACCAACTACATCTAAATGTAAGCAATGTGTAATCATTAAGCTAGTATTAAAAAGTTGCATTTATATTTATATAAATAAATTGACAAACTAATAGCCAATCAAAAAGTTATAGACGCACTTACTGTTTTGGAAAACTCCATAAGCAATTTTTCTTTGCCATTGTTTTTATCTTGTGAGGGCAGCAATGTAGTATATCTATTTTGTATTGGGCAAAATGGCTACTGTCCAAAAAGATATTGTTTTTTGGGGTTTATCTACTGTTTAAGACATGTATGACCTATTGACCCATTAGTGCAGAACATGCCTGTTACTAATATAAGATACTAACCTGGAAGAAGATAACATCAATATTCTAATGCACTATTTACCATAAATCCACTACAGTGGGGTGCAGTTATTTGCTTTTCAGATATCTTTTGTTTTCACTGCATAATAAGAAGCTTGATTTAACTCCAGTAAATATTTGATAAATCCTTTTTAATTTGCCTAAATATTAATGTTGAGGTGCTCTGCTTTCTTCTGTGTCTTAAATGTAGCTATAATCCACAAATTAAGGCATTTTAGTTTGATAGTTGTTGATAGTACCTGTTTACCTACCAGCGATGTACTCAATGCCACCCTTTTTTAAATGTACATTCCAGAAAAGTCTAACAAATACAGTCTTTTGCTGGGATCCATTGATAAACCTATAAACATAAATATGTACTAGTTAAGGCTGATAATAAATTTCATATTTTAAAAATTAGTAGAATCACATTAAATATAATTGATTTTAATTATTTAAAATTCAGTCATTAAAAAAGTAGTTGTAGGTTTGAGAACAAGATGTACAAAGTTAAATCTAGGTACAGCATAACATGATTTAAATATAAAACTAGCTTGCAAAGAAAAAATTCCGTAGGTAATCAGGAGAAACACATATACAATTAAATAGATATTTAGAAAAACTTGAATTACCTCACCCCCCCCCCATGCCTAGGAGAGTTATTAATCTTTCTAAATTTGGTCATTTATCGCAAGTGCTTATTTTTCCCTCAATTGCTAGCATATTCATGAAAAAAAAACTAAATTAGTAAACTCAATTGCATTCAGTTGCAGAAAAAAACTAAATTTCAATAAAAATTGAATAGTTCCGTTTATTGTTTTTTTTTTTTACAAATTACTGTTTATAAGACCTTGACAATAATATAGCTTTGAAGTTTAAAATACACCTCCTGCTTTCTATATTATCTATATTAATAAATTTCAAATTATTCATGGACAAACAATAATATGTACCCATTACTTTTTCAGTATTTTCACAGTTACATACAGTTACATATTTTCTCCTGTCAAAACCATATTACCTATTTAAATAATACTACATAGAAATACATACATGATTTATATGTTGGCAGGTACTGTACTCCATCCTGCCTCTGTCTTGTTCTTTAGTACAGGGGCATTACTATCATTTTAATGAAATGTGCAAAAATTTTCAACTTGGGCAGCTCACATGGAGAACGGTTATAAAATTATAATGGTTTGGAACTTTAGACTATTAAATAAATTGCATTTCTTTTCTCCTTTGAGACTGTGTGGAAAAGAGGGAGCCACACGTCTATTAGTAATCCGCCATTATCAAACAGAAAATGTTGTAGGTTTATTAATTAGACAGCTACTCCCAATCTCCCAATTTGGAAGTACTCATGCCCCCCCCATGCCTAGGAGAGTTATTAATCTTGAAACTTGGTGCTTGTTCACTTTGCCTGCACAGAGATCCTACGTTCAGTCAGAGCTTTTATCTCAATTGCTTATTTTTCCTTCAATTGCTAGCATATTCATGAAAAAAAATTAATTATTATACTTAATTGCATTCAGTTGCAGAAAAAAGCTAAATTGCAATAAAATTGCATAGTTCCATTAATTTTTTTTACAAATTAGATTGTTTATAAGACCTCGACAAATAATAGAGCTTTGAAGTTTATAATACACCTCCCACTGAAAATACACTACCCAAGCTGTCAAATTTTCTCAGATGTTTTAGATTTTTTTATATTGTTAAATCCTAAACATTCAAATTTAAAAAATATCATTCATTCAGCTTTTTATGCAATTTTCTCAGATTTTCATTAATCAACCCCTGACATCCGAAAAGACTTGAATTGCACTGAAATGAAAAAGGCAACTCCTTGTAATTGTATTCTTTATGATTCATACTTTTTATGTTAAACTCATTCATGCTATTTTATTCACTCATAAAAGAGGGTATGAAATAATGTGTATCTCATGGATACATTTTCTTTATAATTCTTATTACAGTATTTGCACAACATTTGTGGAAAATTGTTATGGTGATATAAAAGGATTTTCTATCACTATAAAGCTTGAACAAAATATTACTGGCTGCAAAATGTGTTGGCTTAAATACAGTTTAGATCTCAGAGGAGGTTATAGTCTCTTTTGGGATAGACTCAGGTGTTCAAATAAACTGCCAGATGAGGTCCATTTATTTAATTTTTATATTTTTCTCTCTGCTACTGGGCAATATCTATAAGACTAGAATCAATATTCATCATGGAAAGAATTTTTTAAGAAATACAGATGCTTATAAAAACATATGCATGCAAAACAGTTAATTATCTGGTTAAGCACTACTTTTAGCAATCAGAAAGCCATGCACTGTATGGAGTAAAAGTCAAATACAACAAAAAGACTGTTGTGTTCATTTTTCTTTTAGACAGTGCCTTTCAAAAACCATCCCATGTTGACAAATAGTGTGTTTATTAAGCAATTGAACAAAAGTGAGCTGGGAAAACTCTTATGGACGGCTACATAAAACACAATATTTTCAATTCAGTAAACCTCTGCTAGGGAAAACAAGTAGGTAAAAGTGGGTAACTAATCCTCTACATTTTCCACTGACAGCAACAAACCGTAGAAGATAAATATATTCTCTGCAGATGCATGAAAACTTTATACATAGGAAATTTTTTTGTGTAATAATTTGCTTGTCAGCAATCAGTATTAAAGGCATTGCTTACTTTAATATACCACATTCTGAATGCAAAAATGATTGATATGGCACTGGATATTTAAAAAGTAAATATCACATATACTACCTTGTAAATATTAAAAATAGGAATTATTAGAATACTGTACAATGACCCTAGATTACTTACTGAATGATCAGCAGATGGCATTGCTTTTTATATATTATCTATAAAAGCTCTGCAACAATTTGCCTGCAATCTCAGTGATTTTGTAAGTAATTGCGTTACCTGATGTTTGTAAACCATTTTTGCCAACCTGACTGTCCCTTCTCAACCTGTCAATGAGTTTCTGCAGCACAAACAGGAAGATGGGGGACTAGACAGGTAAAGTAAAAGCACTGGGCAAATATTTTATGGCAATAGCATGCAATGCCAATGTTATGATAGATGCAAAAAAGGTTTAATTTCTAGTTTCAGAAACTCTTTAAGCTATTTGCAATGTGGATTTATTGAATTATGGCTAAAGTTTTGTCCCAAATAAATACTAAACATTAGCCTAAGTCCTAGGGACAGATTTATCATTGGTCGAATTTCGAATAAAAAAAAACTCGAAATTTGACCATGTGAATAGAAAGAAGTCAAATCTTGGTCGAACAATCAAATAGTAAAAATACGATTGATCTATTCAATAATTTGAATCAATCGATTCAAACAATTTTAACCCTTCGATTGAATGTTTAATATTCGATCTAAATTCACCAAAAGCCCTGGGAAGTGGCCAATCGAGAAAAAATTTTAAAGGGGAAATTCGACTAGTTGAATAGATTTTTCTATTCGATTCGATTGAATTTACAAATTCAATGGTCGAATTTGCCTAATTTGCATATTCTAAAATTCGACCAATCGAATTTTGTAAATTCGATCGAACTTCGAATTATTCACATGAATTTTGCAAATCTGCCCCCTAATATCTCTAAATTTAGAGGTAATCAAAAATTTTCAAAACTGAAGCAAATAACTATCTTACAAGACCCTAATATTTATGGTCTGATAACAGGAGAAACACACACAAAATAGTGGCATTGTCAGAAGATTACTTATAGATTTCTAACTTTTTAGCAGCATGCAATGCAACCTTGCAAGGAAATTTGACTTTAAGGGGGTTATTTACTAGAATCCAAATTTTTCTCATTATTATATTAAAACAATGCACAAATTAAATCAAAACAATCTTGTGTGTGAAAAGACCAGAAACAAATTCATAAAAATGTTCAAATTGTATGTTTTTTGGGGGGGGGATTTGACAAAAATTTCAGATTTTTCAGATTATTGCCGGAAAATCACAAAACCAGCACAGATCAGGGGCATCTGCCATTTATGTCTACATGACCTCTGCAGGTTTTAGATGGAGTATTTTTTTTATTCTGACTTTTAGCAGCTGCTGGGTTTAATAAATCTCAAAATTCTAGTTTTTTTCCCTTTAAAAAAAGTTTTTCCCCTTTAAAACTCCAATCAGAAAAAAACAGACATTAATAACTAATCACCTAAGTCTCGTTATAACTAAATAAACATTTTAGTGTAAAAACTCAGAGAAAGATACACCCTCTTAACAAAATCAGTAAGGAGAGGGAATAATAAATGGGAAAGTGTTTTTGGTTTGGGATTTGAAAGAACAGATGAAATTAAAGGGAAACTGTCATGGGAAAACATGTTTTTTAAGGGACTGGTATTTTGAAAAAGAGATCTAGAACAGTATTTGTAACCAAGCATAGTTGTGCAATCCACTTGCAAAATATAGATGTTAATAGACAAAATTGATTCTTGGAATGACTCTCTTAGAAAAGATTAACTATTTGTGTGAAATATCTCTGTGAGCCCCAGTATTTCAAAGCAGCTGAACCGTTACAGCGTTTCTTTGCAGAAAAGCTCTGAAATATTGCTTGTCAAAGTGCTGTGAGCTCATCTGGAAGTGACATCAATCAGAAGATCAAGGTTCATTTCACTGCCCCCTGTGGGAAGCTAGAAGACTGGCTGTGGGCAAACCCAATCTACCACAATTTCAAAGGCTTTGATCAAGTGCATCAAAATGCATTTGTGGTTCCTTAGTGTATAGGACCACATTAATATTTTCCACAACCTTTTTTATAGCTTTGTACACTACCATATATTACACTCTTCCGTGTTTTTGTCTACTAGTTATATAAAGCAAGCTCATTGTCCATAATTACACATGTGTATTGACCTTACAACTTCAGTTCAGACATTGGCTAATATTAAATAATTTATTTTCCTGCAGAAATGAGACATCACTGGATATAAAGTATTGTACCTTAAAACAAGGATAGGCTAACTAATTTACAGATGCAGTCACTTGGATTTGTAAGTTAAATGCGACGTGACTTAACTCATCTATCTCATTTATCCCACTTAGCACAGAATATTGTGTCACAGCATCCCATCCAATTAAAGAGTTCACCATTGAAAACAATGGAGCTTTGGTATGCTAATGAAAAGGTTAAATGCATTAAATGAGTTAAGATAACTTTAGATAACACAGTTTCTTCAATTAACCCTGAGTCACGACGCATTTAACTTACAAATCAAAGTGACTGCATCTGTATATGCTAAATTGGTGCAGAAAAACAAAATCATAGGAAAAATATCCAGTGTGCCACACATTAGACATAAAAAACAAGTTAATGAAATAAAACATTCACTTGATGAAGGCAGTTTTTTAAAATATTTTCCTGACTGTCAATAAAGTGTTACTAAATACAAAACAATTTCAGCTGCTTGGAATCCTTGGTAATGTAATAAATGGTGCACCCAGTCAGATTGTAGCATTTACTGGGAACATGTGTAAAACTTATAAGTTGCTATAGGCTATTATACTCCAGCAAACTTTTCATTCTTTAAACTTTAAATTCACCTGTTAGTTATATATTCACAATTGTTATAAAACTTAAAAATGAGTCTCTATTTGTTAGTCATCTAATGTAAATAAATACCTGCCCTAGAAAAACAGGACTAAATTGGATGCCATATTGCACACAGATATCTTATTTCATTTATAAGTTTATGGAAAAAAATCTTAAATAGTAAATGTCAAATTTGCAATCTTCGCTTATATCGAAAATAATGTGCACTTTATATGCGCATTGTTATTTCTGGATTCGATCTATAATATAATGAGTTAAACTAAGCATAAACTTTTCTTTGGAACAGTTGAAATAAATAATATCTTAACAAATGACCGGATCAAATAATAGAAATATGTGCTTGCGGTTTTTCCAGCTTATCACATTTTACTTAATGACTAAGAGGGGCTTTTTGAAGTTTGGTACTTTTTTCGCATTTCATAAATGTCAGCTTTGCAATATAAATACCATCCTAACTTTTTCAAACTATGCCATTAGTAGTAAAAGAACTTCCTTAAATATGAACTATTTTCGCGAAACGAGTTGTGGCACTTTTTCGACGCGCGTCGCGTCATTCTCGTCTCATCGTTTTTGACGTGCATCGTGTCAAAAACTACGCGCGACTCGTTTTTTTCCCGCTGCGAATTCGCCCATCACTAATGAGAAAGATAGCTATATCCATTGTTTATACAATGCTTATGTATATCAGATCTGGACAGAGTTACTGGATTTTTAATACCAACTATGCTCTAAAAGTCTTCTGTGTCCACTTTTTAGCAGATCTATTTATGTTTTTAAATATTGTATTTTCCTTTACTAGTTTTAAGCAAAATTAGCAGGCAATGCCATTGCAATTATGAAATATACCCTTGATTTTTCTAAAGCTTTTTGGTGCAAGAAAAAAAAACCATACATTTGGGCCAATTCAATATTGGTTGCTAACACAAATTGTTCTTGATGCATTCACAATGCAAATAAATGTTCACAAAGTGAAAAATGTTGTCTTTGCAAAAACTTTGCCCCTCACACTACAGTAGGATATTGATTGCAAATGTTATAGTTTGTGATAATGTGCAGTGTATGTAATAAAACTTCTTAATGTTTGCTTCAAAAGTTTACACAACACAATTAAGATTTGCTATGCAAAAGACTAATGAAAAATATTAGATTGCTATATGCAAATTTTTATTAGTGTTCCCATCTCCCATTGACTCCAATGTATCTTCTGTGGGGAAAAAAGAACAGCAAAAATACCCATAACTATGGGATACCTTGTCTGAAACCATTCTAATATTTTAAAACTTTTTTCTCTGTAATAATAAAAGAGTACCTTGTATTCTATCCTAACTAAATGGCATTAATCTATATTGTTGTCAAAACAATCTTATTGACTTAATTTAATGTTTAAATGTTTTTGAGAAAACTTTGAGCATGGAGATCCTGCAGAAAAGGATCCATGACTGGATTCTAATGTGTCTGTTTCAAAACAAAACAGTCTGTTTCAAAAAAGAATGGTTGAATAGAAGTGGCATTTATTTACCAAAGGGCTAATTGTTTTTTTTTTTTATTAAACATTAGAACAGAAATCTACAATATACGCTTAATGAATTCACCAGCTATGTACAGTATACGTTTTTGTGCTTTATTGATTTAATTCACTCGGCAGTACTGATCTGTTCTTTATACAATTTTCATAAAAAGACAAACAAGCAATACCTTCAGTTATTTTATTTGGGCTGTTTTTTTCAGACTAAAATAAACTGATACAGATGTGTTGGTAAAGCACACACAAGTTGCATATCTGCATCAATGGTGCCACTTCTGACTTACCAATGCATGTTTCTTCAAAAATATCATTAGCGTAGTTTTCACTAGTGGAGTCAATTGTGTGAGTAGCCACAACATTGTATGGGAACCCTGCAAGTATCACTTCCTCTAGGCAGATTAATTCAAAGACTACCTTGTATCCATACACCCTGATCTAAAATAATCTCACTATCCTAGTGTGATATGTCTATAACCAGTAAAGGGGTAAAAATTTGTGAAACAGAACTTTTGATGCTGGCGACCATTTTGGCGCCAGTGAAAATTTACCAGTGTTCATTTAAAATAGCTGTGTAGTGCTGAAGCATTTTAATAGAACATTGCTGTGACCATTTATACTACAAAACTAAATTTCTGCTACAATGTGTTTGTACGCATTACAGATGAGTCAGTTTCAGTTATTTGGAAACTAACTTTTTTCTGCAGTAAATCATTATTAAAATCTTGCTAAAATTTGTATCAGTGAAAGTGTAAAACAAATCAATATTTAAAAAAATAAGCATTCAAAGCACACTCGTTACAGATAATGAAGGGCAAATTTGCAGAAAATTTCCACATTTCGCAGCCAGCGCATAAATACGCTGTTTAAATTTGCCAGTCACCATTATGATGCAAACAAAAAATTACCGTGCGTCCAGTGACTGAAGTGTGGTAAATTGTCGCCAGCGTCAAGTTTGAGGTAATTTAATGCACTTCAGTCAGTGGTAAATTTTAGTTTGCATCATAATGGTGACTGGCAAATTTAAGCAGCAAATTTATTCGCTGGCAGTGAAACGTGGAAATTTGCTGCAAATTCGCCCTTCACTATGGGGAAAATTTACTATTATTACCCATAATTAAACATTTTATTCGATCAGTCGAATAAATCATTCGATCATTCGAATAATTTGTACGATTCGAACGATCGAAGACTTTGATCGTTCGAATCCTATTAGATCAGGACTTAGACTCAGAAGCCTATGGGAGGGTTCACATAGGCTTCTATTGCAATTCGGTAGGTCCAATCTGGCGAAGTAGCCAGTCTGACCGAATAATTGAATATTCGATCATTTGAATCTATTCGATCATTAGATCATTCACTATTCGATGATCGATTATGCCTAATTTGCATATTTGACAAATCGAATAGATCCTACGATCAAATATTCCATCGAATTCGATCGAATTCGATTTTATTCACTTGAATACATGTGAATTTTGTAAATCGGCCCCTATGTGTAACGAGTGGGCTTTGAATGCTTATTTTTTTAAATATTGATTTGTTTTACACTTTCACTGATACAAATTTTACCAAGATTAGTTACTAAATGATTTACTGCAGAAAAAAAGTTAGTTTCAAAATAACTGAAAGTTACTGACAAACGTGGCAGAAATGGAAGTTTGTAGTATAAATGGTCACAGCGATGTTCTAATAAAATGCTTCAGCACTACACAGCTATTTTAAATGGACACTGCTGTGTACTTATAAAATGTTTAACCACTAAACAATACAAAAATGGGTTTATAGCTAAGATTGTAGTTAAAATATATATATCCTTGAGAAAGGTTCCCAGGAGCAACCGAAACGTCGGATTTCTATATGTGTGTTCAATAAATACACTTATTTCACCACATCAACTGAGTGCTGATCCCTTGGTATCATATATATATATATATATATATATATATATATATATATATATATATATATATATATATATATATATATATATATATATTGAAGCACATATATTTATATTTATGATATCTACCAGTGCTACAAGCTTACTGGTTTAATGTAGATGTGAAATAACTAATACATTTAAAAAAAAATACCACAAGTATTTACAAGTATTTTCTGAATCCTTGTTGAAATATATTGCTGAATAGATGGTCCTTTTGGTGTAACTGACCATAATCTTTACAATTTTACATAGGCAAGAGCAGATGGAACTACATAAAAGATAATAATTTCTACATAGTATGCATTATAAACAGCAACAAAGTGTGAGTGAAGTAATCAGTATGGACACTTTTAGTTATGTAAAGGAAGTTATATTTGATTGCTATTACATGCATGTGATTTCATTTTTTAATGTACTAGTTTAATTTGAAAAAAGTCAAACTGCAGAAATGACTTACTCATGAAAAGTGAGATACAATGTAGCCTTAAACATATATTTTTTTGTAGAAAGGGCTTCCTGTTGTTATAAATTGTTTTACCATTGATCTGTCATATATTTTTATCAAGATTTTTGGAAAGTAAAATGGATATGAAAGGATTCTGAGTGATGTGTTCTTTGTTTAGGTGGAAGACATGCAGTGGACAAGCAGAGAAAATGCACAACCAACCTCAGTTTGCAGTTTGCCGTGCAAACCTGGAGAAAGAAAGAAAACAGTGAAAGGAGTTCCCTGCTGCTGGCATTGTGAACGATGTGATGGCTATCATTATCAAGTGGATGAAATGACCTGTGAACTTTGCCCTTTAGATAAAAAACCAAATGCTAACCGCACTGGCTGTCAGCTAATTCCTATTATTAAACTTGAATGGCACTCTCCTTGGGCAGTTGTGCCTGTCTTTATAGCCATTCTAGGAATTGTGGCAACAACATTTGCAATTGTCACCTTTGTACGATACAACGATACACCTATTGTTAGAGCATCTGGCCGTGAGCTCAGCTACGTGCTGTTGACAGGGATTTTTTTGTGCTATGCCATTACTTTTTTAATGATTGGCACTCCAGACATGTTTGTTTGCTCGCTGAGACGTATTTTTCTTGGACTTGGCATGTGCTTCAGTTATGCTGCATTACTAACAAAAACAAACAGAATTCATCGAATATTTGAGCAAGGAAAAAAGTCTGTCACTGCCCCAAAGTTTATAAGTCCAGCATCTCAGCTGGTAATCACTTTTAGTCTTATATCTGTTCAGTTGGTTGGAGTCTTCATATGGTTTGTTGTAGATCCTCCACATATCATAATAGACTATGGAGAACAAAGAACACCTGATCCAATTAATGCTAGGGGAGTACTTAAATGTGACATATCTGAACTTTCTCTCATTTGCTCTCTTGGATACAGTATTCTTTTAATGGTTACATGCACTGTTTATGCCATTAAAACTAGAGGGGTTCCAGAAACCTTCAATGAAGCCAAACCTATTGGATTTACTATGTACACCACCTGCATCATTTGGTTAGCTTTTATCCCAATATTTTTTGGAACAGCTCAGTCAGCAGAAAGGGTAAGTACTAATTAACTTGACTGCTAATTGTTTTTGGAGTGTGTTTATATATTACATTCTGGGATGTAGTACTAAATTCAAAAGGTTACAATTCATATTATTTATAAATTATATATACTGTATATATATATAGTGCATTTTAGGAAAAGTAAAGTAACTTTGTCTGTACCATACATTACATTACATTGAATGTAGTGTAATTTTCTCAGTTTCATCATATTTATTTGTTTATAAAGTTGAGATAAACACTACTGCCTGTGGTTTTGCAAATATTTTAATCTACTGTAAATCAATAATCAGTGACAATATTTTCAGGATGTCAGTAGTATGTTTATCTAATTTGAGTTTGTTTCACTATGTAAATTGAAAGTTCGTACTAAAATCAAAGAATCATCCAGAGCCATTGGTAGTTTGATGTTCTTTTATATGACAGAAACGTTATATTATACCTTAGACCATGTTTGCATTTGTCAGTTTAATAAAATACAAAGATGCCTTTTCACATAAAAAAAATCTTACTTGTGTGGTGGTAGATGGCAATGGCATCCCTAGTGAGAATGGTCAGCTGCAGTGGTATATATACCCATCCTCCACAAGCTCCCAGGTACATTAAATTATAAAAAGAAAACTTTGTAAAAAACAATAATTTTGTTAATCTGGCATGGCTTCTTAGTTGGTTACTTTAGAAATAGTAACCTCTCTCTCTCTAAAGGTAATTTACCAGTACTGGGCAGATTTGGACCTGGGCAGTAACCCATGGAAACCAATGAGATGCTTGTTTTCATAGTTCTACCCTCAGCTGTCTTAAAATCCCTGACTGATTGCTGTGAAATACTGCCTTGAGCATATTTACTTAACATTGATAAATGAGCCTCACTTATGTGACTACAATTACAAAGTAGAATTATATCATTGATAGTACTGAAATTAACAATTAAATTGATATAGATCTTAATAGGAACACATTTCAAGTATATAAAATGGTCTGCACCCAAATGATTAAATACTGCATTTGCATAATGGAAAAAAATATAAAACAACGTCTGTCAATGCCCCCTTCTGCTTTTTCTGACTACTTTAACTCACAAAACCCTACCCAGAAACACAAGGTGCATCCATAGATTAACTAGTGACGTCTATATTTAAGGAGTATTGAAAAAACATCCCCCTTCACATTTTCCCATTATCTGCTCATTGATCTTGTCTTTAAAATATTTCTGTACTTGCCAACATCTGAAAATTCCTTTCATGTATAATTTACTGGAGTCCCTAGAGAATTATGCTAACCTGTCAGCTAAAGCATGTATGACAGTGTTTTTATAATTCTGAGGCATGATCATTACAATGTGATAGGACATGAAGCTCCCATTAATTAAAGCTATCATTTTTTAACTCATTGCTATTACGAATAATTACTGATTGGTTGCTATAAGTCACTGTTCTGGAACTGACACTTACTGATACTTTCACACTCTCTAGGTAAATAAATGATTAATAAAATTACAAAATATATATATATAGCTGTGCTGTATTAAAAAGTATATGCCACACCCAAGCAAATAATTATTTGTATGATATTTGTGCTGATTAAGCAAAAGATGTTGAATGAGGGGATGTGAAATTGTAAAATCAATCAGGGTTTGCTAAACCACCATCATGTATATGTAGGAAACATACTTGCATCTGGTTCATCCTATTGTTATGGGTGTTACAGCAACAATATTTGATAATATGAAGTGTCTTTTCTGTAAAATGTACTCTAAATTGGCAAATTTAAATATGGACTTCTAAATATTTGATTTAATAAATCTGCACATCATAAAAACCATTTAGATTGCCTACAGTCAAATAATCAATGGGTTTCATTCTAGACAAATCACCCTTTTAGAAACCAAATTCATCATAACCACTTCCACAGATATGTAGACATTCTTATAAGCTCATTGCATTGCTGCCACCAAGGTTTAAAGGCTGTACCTTTCTGTATTTATACAGAACTCGTCAGATGTTCACAGGTTTCAGTAAGGCCTCTGCTTCAATTTCATCTAGTTGCTTAGCAACTATCTCTCTTTAATTATGGCCTATCATACAGTAAGTCACTGTCCATTTGAAGGGGGAAAACATATTCATAAGTCATTGACTGAAGCACTAGGTGCCCGTTTATGTTATGAGTGACTCATTCTCCCAGGTTATAAGTTAACTACATCAGATGTAGATTTCCTGTACCAAGGACTATAGGTTCTGGAGATCTATTATTTTCATGTGATTTATAAGCTGAACCTTTTAGTCACAGAAAATAAATTGAGCTGTAAAATTTTGTATTAAAAGACAAATCTAAAAGGAAATAATTTTACACACATATATATATATATATATATATATATATATCTTCCAGAAGAACCAGCAACACCGGGATATTTCTCAAAACAAGAAAAGGTGTGTTCCAGCCAACGTGACGTTTCGATCCCCACTGGGACCTTTCTCAAGGCAAACAAACCCTAAACTACATGTGATACATATAGGGCCAATCATGCAAATGCAGTTAAGGAATGATGTCACATTCAAGGTATTAAAGTGATTGGTGCAAGATCTGAAAGTGACCATGTGCATATAATTTCATATCAATTAGTAAAATGACCAGTGAAAAATTGTATATTCATAAAACCAATCAAAGTAAGTGAATTATCATCATAAGAATACTCTATTAAAATTACTGTGTAAAAATTAATTACCATTTAAAACCAATTCCATGTATCATTCTAGATAGCGAACTACCTATATCCATAACAGTTATATAAAAAAGAACAAAGTTAGCTACAACAGTATTCTATATTACTGACTCAACCTAAGGGGGCCTCCTTGATACAATCTACCCTAGTTGCCTGTACCACTTATTCAAACATCAATTAACAACAGAATATATGAGTTATCATATGATTATTGTGCAACATATGGATATAAATAATCACAACCCCCATGTACCAGAATAGGTGGAATAATAGGGGGGAACATTGGTGCACAGACAGGCTTAGAGGTGGATGCCAGGGGGAAATCTCCTCCTGCAACAATAATAACCAAAATACCAAACTATTAAATGTCCCAACCTATTATCCAATTATTTAGGTAAAAAACAATTAAGATGTAGGGCACTATTCAAGCCCCGGGGAGATACACAGTCTAGCTCAAACGTCCAAAAAGCTTCCCTTTGGAGCAATAATCTATCCACATCTCCCCCTCTTGGTAAATCCGGAACACAGTCTATGGGCATACATTTAAATGATGAAGCCGGATGTTTCACTTGTAGCCAGTGTTGAGCAACTGGCTGCTTTGAAATATCTTGCTTTGATTCCTTCCTCAGTTTTGGGACCAATGCAGCCCGAATGGTTGCACAGTGCATACTGATACGTTCTCTCAATTGTCTATTAGTCTTTCCACAATAGAGGAATAACTTTCTCCAACAAGAACAAGTGGCTACAGCAAAATATCCTACAAATAGAAACCCAGTTTATCTGTTTAAATCTGGCTCCATGATCTTTGTCCCTGCAACTGGAGTTGGAAACAGTAAACGGGATGTAAAGATATCCAATACAAATCTCTACACAGTCGGCTACTGCTCTACAGGGAAACAAAGCTGCTGGAGTTCTGCATGGCTGGAAAGTAAGGAGGGGGCTCCCCCTGCTGTTCATGAGTATGATTCTTTCTCTGAAGGGCATTTAGGGACTGTCTGACAATGTCTTTCCACAGACGTGAATGAAGGGAGAATTTCACTGCATACAGTCAGGTTTCTTGTAAAAATGGTAGACATTTTT
>CM044436.1:69364052-69378833 GCA_024363595.1 Xenopus borealis
CACCTGAACAAGTGAGTGCTGATCCTTTGCTATATTATCTATACATGTCTTGATCGTGCAACACCTATAATAAGATTGATTGGAGTGCTGGTACTGTGGGACTTTGTATATATATTTATATACATATATATATATATATATCATGTTTTACTTAAATGTTTTAACTACATGTTTCTTGTTGAAACAATTCAAAGAGAATTTAACTACCACATATTGGACTACTTATTTAAACCTCAAGGTCTCAAAAGAAACACATAGGTCACTATTATTGTTCCCTAGAGTATTTTCATTATATAAACACAGCTCTTTCAATAAAAATCACCAGTGGCATGATTAGGCATAAGATTTATAAAAAAAAAAACAAATTCTGGACTGATTCGAAGTAATCCATAACACTTGTAGGATTTATCATCCTGAATAACAGATCCAATAACACTAGATACTAATGGAGTTAAACCAGAAAATGGGTCCTGAGGCCTTTGGCAATTATAAACTTTATAATTTATCAAACTGATGGAACTGGACTGATCAGTCAGTTGAATCAACTCCTAAAACTCAACCTTCTTTAGAAATCTAAAACGAACTTTGAATCATTAGTGCCTAAGTGTCACTTTGTATCTACTACAACTGTTTTATATCATGTAGGATTTATGAATCTTGGGTACATGAACAGCTCTGAAATGCAAAGTATATAGTAATGTGTTTTACAAAGTAATTCAATACAATTATCTGTTAACACTCCTGGTAATGGATGCACTCAGATGCATAAAATCAATACATAATATGGAGATGAAAAATGTGTTCTTTTTAAATGAACAATGTGTACAGCAATTTAACAGTTAGGTGATAATGCATATATATATATATATATATATATATATTCCCTCCGATTAATAAATCACTTATTTGAGTGCACCTTGTATAAATCAGTTTAGATGTGTTGTTTTTCCACTTGCCATTTTTTGTTCAGCAGCAGTATTCAGTATTCCGTATTCTATTATTTACATTAGGTGGTATAATTACTGCTTTTAGTTTGTCATATGGGTTCATGGATATTTTAGCTCTGTTACATAATGCACAGTTCTTTGTATAAAGAACTAAATAATGGTTGTATATGCTAAAAGATTGCTTCTGCACTTTTCCATTTGTCTTTGGCATTTGTTAAATGGCTTTGATTGATGGCTATTATAACCACAGGCAATATCAAACAATTTCACTTTAGCTATACACATAATTGTTTATTCAGATTTCTTCACAATGTATCAGAAAAAGAAAAAAGATCAGAAGATTGCAACTGCAGTCATGAAATTCTAGACTTTTTTATACCCAGATTATTCTTTTTTCAGAATGGTTTAATATAATCATGAATAATGCAAACTGGGTAATGGCAGAATTTTGAGAATTATTAAATGTCATCTCTTATATGGCATGATGAGCCAAAGAGATCTACCCACTTGACTAACAATTTCAAGAGACTTTTTGTTTTGGCATTAAGATTTAGGAGCTTAAGGGAGTGCTTCACCTTGAAGTTAACTTTTAGAATGTTATCGAATGGCCAATTCTAACCGACTTTCTGCATGGTTGTCATTATTTAATAGTTTTTAAATTATTTGCTTGGTCTTCTTTTTCTGACTATTTCCTGCTTTCAAATGTTGGTCACTGACTCATCTATAAACAAATGCTCTGTAAGGCTACACCTATTGTCTTGCTATTTTATTTACATGTTGCTTCTATTGTTGGCACAGTAAACAGTTGCCATCCTTGGTAAGGAAGAGGACCGTCATTGCATGCTTATCCTTGTTGTGTACATTTACTAGAATATGTAAGGTTCCTTTACTATTTCTAAGCAATTTTGTTATAATGGATTTTATATTAAGTTGTGATGAATGTTACTCAGTGGTGTTACACCCTTCTCAAATAGTTGAGCTGCCTATAATCAGTCGTTCTAAGATCCTTTCCACTATACTGCAGTTGTTCTTCATGCTGCAAATTTCTTCCAAACATGGAAAGCAGACATCATCTTTGATAGATGGGGGAGCAGGGGGGAGAACTCCATACCCACTGGTTTATATATAAGGCAAGCAGTGCATAATGATGACATCAAAACAGAACATATGGTAAAATTATATCATGAATTTGCAAAAATTTTAAGACAACCACTATTCATGGAACCAGGTTGAAATTGAATACCTTTTGAAGTCAATGTCAAACAATGAATGCTATGATCAAGCAAGTTTTATACCCATTTACATTTAATTTACACTGTATATTAACATACTTTTTAACTTGTTACAGTATAGCATTTTGCTATAGTATACAGCAATTGAAATGATTACAAAATATGTATAAAAAAGACTATAAAACGGCAAAGTAGTGCATGCAGAATTTCTTATCTGGGATTCTTAGAACCTGGGTTTTCTTAATAAGGGGGTTTATTTTATTTGATTACAGTATTTGTCTACATTGTCTACATCAACATGATGTCAACAACATCATGCCAGCTAAATAAAATAGATGGCAATGCTTTATATTGCTTTTATTACAAAGAAATTAAAAGAAAACACACATCAACTATCTGGATAACAATTTTCTCATAAATAGGTTACATACTTATACTAAAAATATACTTTACTGTTCTACTTTGAATTCATCTTTAGGTGCTTGCTTAAATGAATATATACATACTGATATCCAGTAAATATATAAACAGATAAATTCAAATTGATTTGAGTATCTGTGCACATGGCACATCATTGATTATATTGGGGAAAAGCTATGTGCAGCTTCATCTGTCTATACAGTCTGGCTTAAATGTGTTATTATAAAGACAAAATTTTTGAGCAGCAACATTTATTCTCATAAAGACCCAATAAATATACTGAATGAGACACTTTACAGTGAGCAAAAGCATGTGATAAATATGCATCAAGAAAGCCTGGTGTCATTCAAAATTTGTCTTTTAACCAGAACATGGCTTAGTCATCACACCCCTTAACATATCCAAATGGACGTTTTTAAACAGTTTATACTGTTATAAGATTAAAGTTTTTGCTCAATTTTACCAAGTTAATGTCAAATCATGGATTCTATTTTGGTGTGACTTTTTTATTTTAAAAAATAAATCAAATACATTTGGCTCTTTAATGTGTACCTAAGGGCTAGCTTAGGGCAATCTTAGTTATTGACATGGACAAAAGTCCACAACACACAGCTTCACAATTTAGTTCTATAGTTCTATATACAAATATTTTTTAGCAAATTACATTTCAGTGCGAACAGTATACTTTGATTGTGGCAATATAATATTGAATACTAATGGATTCACAAAAGGTCAAAATGAGTGTTATTTATAGCATGCTTGAAAAATTACATCAGAATTAACAATTGATTCAAGAAAAGTTCATATGCTTGACTTAACAAGCAATATTTTGCTATTAATTTCCAGTGAATTGTGTGCTGTATTTAATAGCCATTTGATATTGTCACATATTATTAGTGCAATCTATAGCACTTAAGACATTTGGGTTGTCACTGACAGAGTAAAAGTCACTTTTTCCAGAACTCTAGCTATTCCTTTTCCTGGGAAACCTAGATATAATTCCATGACACAGAACGTAGTGCAGACAGGAACTGCCCAAGACACAGTGAAAATGTGTTAGTGGCTGTAGGTAAGGCTCCAGCTTCTCATAAAGGTATTTAATTGCTGCCCAACAGCATCACTACTCCTCACTACTTCTTCCTCTATTAATCCATCTGATGTTGTTTAGTAATGCCTACTCCTGAGAAGTGTTCGATTTCATAGTAATTATCACACTATTTTATTCTTTTAATGCTTAAAAGTTTTTTGTGAGTTAGGCTTATGTCTATTAGCACATACCAAAATACTTTGATGAATCGTTCATTAAATAAATAAAAAAACTGTGCTTTAAGGAATAACAACCTTTTGTGAATTGGTCCCTATGTCTCTAAAATGGCAGTTGGGCAGTTAAATTAGAAACAACATAAATTATCCTTTAATTATAATGTCAAATCAGTACAGGTATTTTGAGTCACTATTTTACATCAATGTCAGTTCCATGAATTTTTCTCCAACAGTTCATTCTCACATTCTGTTAAAACTGACAGTGTGGAAGGGAGTAAGTTAGATTTAACCTGGCAGTTTAGCTAGATGTGATGTATTCCTCTACACCACTGCACGTGTTTGATTTTAGATCTATATTTGTTACATGTCATCTTGGCTGAACAGCACTTAAGATTTCTCAGACAACATCTACTACCCTAACACGAGATTCAGGGAAAGGCTTTACATTAACTATAATCAATTTTCTTTCTTTAATGCCTTCTATCATTTATTTCAATGAATGGTCTTCATGCTGCCAATCTCTCAATTAAAATAGCTATTTTCCACTCTGGTAGCTTGCAAATGTCAACTTCTCATTCCTGAAAAAAAACTATGAATCACAAATAAATTAAATTCAGATATCATCAACTATATTCTAACTGTCATGATTTGTACTTCATTAGTTCTACGCATCTTCTGTGTGCAGCACATTGCTTAATATCTTTAGCAATATATTTTAAATTCATAGCAAAAGGGTATCAGTGACTACTGAAACAAATGGTTAAATGGGACAAATGCTTTGTAATTTTAGCTGAGTGGTAACCATTGTTATGTTCTTTATAAAAAGTGTGAATTTATTAAATACTTTCCTAATTGAGAGAATGTAGAATGTAGAATCCTAGTCATAGAGAAATGTCTTGTTCAGCTAGGCCACATATGCAAATTTTTATTGCTCATACACATAACACTAGTCTGATTTTTGGAATGATGGTGGACTCCTTTGACATGTCGCTTTTACTTGTATGTGTTTGGTGTATTCTGGAACATAAAGATTTGGCATCATGCACTCACACACCCATGCATTTACACCTCATCCACCCTTAGATCCTATACATATGCTTTAATTGTGCTATTTACAGCTGCAGGCTGTCAATGATGTGTGTGAATGGCTATTGATTTGGCATATCATTCTAAATTGCATTTTATGCTATCACTACAGAGAAACTAGGTAACTGCTGGGAATCCCTCAGGAACCCCCAGTTCTTAATTTGATAATTCAGTGCAAAAATGAAAGAAACATGTTAAACATCTTAAAGAAGTTTAATACAGACATATGTACTGTATGTGAGAAGTGCCCTAAAGCAATTTTAAAGCTTTAGTTTGGAATGTGCAGTTTCTGCCCTTGCTTTCCATGCTATATTATGTTTGTTTTTACACTAGGCTGTTGTCTATTCAAGGGATTGCTGATTTGAATTGATTGTGTTTGGAAGAAGAGTTGCTTGTGACTAAAGCTGGCCATACATTGCTTGTGTTGATGAAATTGAAAAAAGAGCTGATCTTTCCCCGACGTGCTGTTCCCACCTTTATTTCAGTTTTGCCCTGCTTAGTGTAAGAACAAGGGAAATGTGGTGACATTTTGTCATGCCTTAACTAAGGTAATTTCCACTGCATAAAGAACTCCATTCCCTAATTGTTGCCTATGCTTATAGCTCTGAAAGAGTTTGTATATATCTACTACTCATCTAAAAACTGATTCCTTTAAATTTTAAAACCAATTAATTGGTAATTAATTTCAAGTAACCAGTAGTGATGGGCGAATCTACCCAGTTTTGCTTCACCGAAAAATTAGCGAATTTCCAGCAAAACTTCATTTTCGACGTGCGGCGCATCGTTTTTGTCGAGTCGTTTTCAACGCTTGCCGCGTCATTTTCATCGCGTCGCGTCAAAAACAATGCACGACTCGTTTTTTTTTTAAAGCAAATTTTTGCCATGCAAATTTTCGCTGGCGTTTCGCGAATTTATTCGCCAGCGGCGAATCGCGGGAATTCGCCCATCACTAGTAACCAGATTTAAGTATAAATAATTCAAAACAACAAAAAAGACCAACTGCAAATTCTAATAATTAATTTTAAAGATGATGTCCAGTTTTATCAATATCCTGCCAAGGTAGCAAGAATTTGCCAAATAAATATTTTAAAAAAGAATGCATTTACAGCAATGCTTAGTAATATCAGGCAAAATGATCAGTTAATGTTTCTCAATGTATCTGGAGAAATATTTATTTTCAGGAACTAAAGGGGAACTAAAGTCTAAAACCGAATAATCTTAGAAATTCTGTATTTTATATACTAAATATAAACATGAACTGCACCAGAAGCCTAATTAAACAAATTATTTATGCTTTCAAAGTTGACCTCAGGGGGCTGTCATCTTGTAACTTTGATAACAATCTTTGCACATGCTCAGTGTGATTTGGGCTTCTGTTGGGAGGTTAAGTATAGGGGTCATTCATCTTAAATTATCAAAACAGCATAAGTAAGATAATATCTGTCATAGAAGCTGATACACAAGACTTATAAATAATTAGAATATGCAGACTGTACTGGGTCCTGTAGATACAAATCTCTTCACAGATCTCTTCGCATCGCTGCTCGAGTTCTGGGTAGTAAGGTGTGGGGGCTCCCTCCTGCTGTTTGAAAGTATGATAGTTTCCCTGTTGAGAAGTTAGGGACCATCTGAAGTTTCCTATCTGCAGCAGTCAAAGCAAGTAAATGAAGGGGGAATTTCATTACATACAGTTTTCTTATGAAAATTGGTAGATATTTTTTTTATTAAAGTATATTGGAGATAGATTTCTTTTCATTAAAGAAAGTAAAAATGGGATTCTATTTTTTTGCCATTACATCCCGTTTAGTACATACCCTATTTAGTGAATATATATACAGCTGAATTGTTGTAATACAAAATAAGGATTGTACCCCACTGGCCCTTTTGCTGTAAATTTGAAAGCAGAAAAAGTGACAATTTTTTGTGTAAATACATTTTTTTGGTTCTCCTTGGTAAAATTCTTAGCTGTGCTTAGCACTGGGTAGAAGCAATGTAAACTCATTCCCAAGTGCATATTTAACTTATGGTCAAAACTATTAAAAGCAAGTGAACTGATTGTACAATATGCACATTTATATTTTAGTATGTTATAAAATACTCTCACAGCTTGGATTAACTTGCATTTTCACTATACATTTCCATTTTAAATAAAATATACTGTACCATGGTGTGTTGTGTGCCAGTATATGCTACTACTATTCTACTACTTATCAACAGCCAGTGGCATTGTTAAGACACACTTATGAAAGCTTAGCTCAAACAAGGTAATTAGCATAACGCTTGTGTATGCAGTCAAATAATCAACGCTATGCATATTAATAAGATAATGGATTGATATTTTGCTCTGGAAGGAGCTAAGTGTTATAGAGCGAAGTGGATGATAAAATGTTAATCGTCTCTAGTGCACATTTCAGCTTACAGCCTATATACTGTCATTAGCTAATATGCCATGTTAAGCTGGTAAGTGAATAGAGACCTTACATTCTAATAACTACTTCTTTATATCATTTACCATGAATGCTATTAATTATAGGTAGTAAAGGTTTAAAAGCTTAAACTTTTGCAGGGCTAATTATTGACAGTATAGATACAAAGCTAAAATGCTGTGGAGTAGTAATGTTCTGTTTTCATTGTAATTGAAAATTTTCTTTGACGTTTATGTCAAAGATAATGTATGTTTTTAAGTATATCAGCTTTCATCTGTACAGTTTTTGGCAGATTGTATATGCGACATAACAAAGTGTGATACACTAATTGGAACAAATTATATTTTTTGAGGTGGTAAATGACACAATCCTAAGACATCACTGGTAGTTCATTCATTACTAAACAATGCTTGGAAATTATATAGTGAAATGTTCAAAGTGTTAGCTAAACCATAGCATAATTATAATTTATTTTTGATTTTATGTATTTCTACACTTACTTTAACAAATGTGTTAATAATCCAGTTTCCCATGACAAAGCAACATTTGCACTATTTGTTATAAAGCGTACAAGTAATGATGTACAGGTAATATGGAAAATGGTATCCCCAATCCAGTATAACATAGCAACTAAATTGCAACTACTTTAAATCACTGTGTTGCAGAAATATTGTTTAATACACATACAATTGCAGTGGTCTAATTAAATCACTTGGACCTCTTCTTGGAATTTCCTTTTATCCAGTTTGATGTACAGTATGATGCTGAATAGCCTACATCTCTCATTTGGCAAACGTAGCCTGTACAAATTAGCCTTTATTAGCTGAAGATCAATGAGGCACAATTGTAATTTGCTGTATCTTGTCAGAGACCATTTTCTTCCTCTGTGTTCATTTTCCATTTTAAATTAAAAGTGTATAAGCATTCACATTACACATATAACTGTTAACTGATCCACAAATAATTAATTTAAAAAGAGAAAAATCACATAAAAAACCTCATCAATTATCCTCAAAAGGGGTAGAAATTCCTTTGGGACTTCAAAATGGCAATAAGATAAGTCCCTGGATCAAGTTTTTCATTAATCAGTGGGTACCAACACCAAAAGCTAACCCATTATGTTATTGCAATTGTTAGACCTATGCTTGGTATGTTGATTCTGCATTGTGTTTAACAAATTCTCTCTCTCAATATTAGTGGACATCAAACTGACTATTACTCCATATAACCTCAAAACACAGATGAAAATCATATCCTATGAGATGGTAATGTTCACAATTAAGTTAAAAGGAAGATATATGGTCGGCGCTATGATATCTTGTACATTTTGGGGTATATTTATCATGCTGTGTAAAACATTGGTGACAAATAGTGATGGGCGAATCTACCCTGTTTCGCTTCGCCGAAAAATTAGCTAATTTCCAGCAAAATTCGCGAATTGGCGAAAAAATTCGCGAAACAAGTCACTGTACGTTTTTCACATGCGTCGCATCGACTTCGACGCGTCGCGTCATTATCTACGCGCGTCGTGTCGTTTTCGTTGCGTCAAAAACGATGCGCGACTCGTTTTTTTTTTTTATGCCAGCACTAGTGACAAACCTTTACCAGTGATGTTGCCCAAAGCAACAATCAGATTATAGCTTTTTTCTAAACATGTAGGTGACTATTAAAAGCAAATTGCTGATTGGTTGCTGTGGGCATCATCACTAATGATGTTTTTCTCAAATGTTTTACACAGGATGCTTAATAGTTGCACTTGTGTCTAAATCCATAGCACTTTAAGGGAACTATTTATTAAGCCTCTATTTTTTCTGGTCAAGTTTTATGGGGAAATATTATAATTTTTAAAGGGAAAAAAACTAACTTTTTTATATTTATTATGCTCCAAAGCTGCTAAAAATACAAATCCAAAAATCATCCAGCTATAACCTGTCAAAATCATGTAAAACCGAATGGTAGATGTTCCTTTTACAACTGAAAGGTGAGTTTTGCATTTGTGATTTTTGAGGGTTTTGGGCTGTTTGACACTGGTTTTTGTTTGTAAACCAGAAAGTTCAGGTTTTTCCCTACACAAGTAAAACTTGCTTCAGAAACATTACTATTGTTTATACATGCATAAATACGCTGCTGTGTAGCTATGGGGGCAGCTATACAAAGGTGAAAATGCTCAGGTTACACAGCAGATAGCAGAAAACATAATTTTATCTGTTATCCATTATTTATCCTGTCATATAGCGTTTTTTCAATTTCTACCATTGCTACTCAGCAGCTTGTTTATATGAACTACAATAGTATTTCTGAAGCAAGCACATCAGTTTTACCAGTGTATGGTAACAGTACATGATATTTACATTACTTTGAAATACTATATTTTTCAAAATTTTAAATTTTCATTTTAATGTTTATGCTGTACATAATTATTTTCCCTACCTCTCAGCGGAATGCCTATAGCATTTGTATTCTGTAGAAGAATGCTATCATCCCCACCTACACTGTCTTAGTTCATCGATTTGTAATATTCACTGTTAACCTTATAATAAAATATATAATATGTGAAGACACACTATCTATTTTTATAAAGGTCCAAAGTTCAAACAATAGAACATCTAACAAATTATTTGGCCAGAGTTTGCATAATCTGTAATTAATGCAGTGGAAACAGTAGCTTGCATATTAACAGCACTATACAGACAGTACAAGGAGCTCAGCTGGATAATATCAAATACAATATTTCAAATATGTAGGATTTTTTTTCAGGAAATGTTTTAATGAACTGTCACTTTTATTAAACCTGACAGTTGTGCCAGTTGTGTCACATGTTCTTAAAGGAACAGTTCAGTGTAAAAATAAAAACTGGATAAAGAGTTAGGCTGTGCAAAATAATAAAAAATGTTTCTAATATAATTAATAGCTAGCCAAGCCAAAAATCAAATGTATAAAGGCTGGAGTCACTGGATGTCTAGCATAATAGCCAGGGCACTACTTCTTGCTTTTCAGCTCTCTGAATCAGTCAGCTGAGTCAGTCAGAATGCTCTGGACCTTGGGCTTTCAAGAAAATGGATCTTACGTAATTTAGATCTGCATTCCTTAAGCCAGTGATCCCCAACCAGTAGTTCGCGAGCAACATGTTGCTCTCCAACCCCTTGAATGTTGCTCCCAGTGGCCTCAAAGCAAGTGCTTATTTTTGAATTCCAGTCTTGGAAAAACATTTTGGTTGTATAAAAAGCAGGTGTACTGCCTCCTCTAGTCTACCAGTCCACATAGGGCCACCAAATAGCCAATCACAGCCCTTATTTTGCACAACCCAGGAACTTTTTGCATGCCTGTGTTGCTCCCCAACTCTTTTTATTTTTTAATGTGGCTCACAGGTAAAAAAAAGGTTGGGGATCACTGCCTTAAGCCTTCTAGAAAATCTGGTAAATATTAGGTAAACTCAATAGTTAGTTTGGATCATATACAGGAAACATATCCATATACAAGAACATATTTAAAAAAAAAATCTGGATAAAATGGAGTCTAAGGAAGATGGTCTTTACATAATTCGGAGCTTTCGTGATAACGATGGATCAAATACTTGTACATAAGCCATTTAATTAAGAGAAATATGTTGTGTCTTTTGTACCATATTTATGTCTGTCCCCTTAAGCATGCAGTATATTGAAGAGACACCTGCCACAAAAGTCCTATGTCTAGGAATTTATAATCTAAACAGAAGAACATTCCTATAATTAGAATAATCAACTATACCCTGAGCAAGCCAATTATTATCATTTTGATTGCTGTCTATTAATCTACACAGGAAACACAAATCTATAGAATCCTAATTAAACAAAAACAGTCACTTTTATTATTGTTTCAGCTTCAGAATTAGCTCATAAGGCATTATAATGTTATCTAGATTCACATGCATGAGATTATCTTCTATGCATTCAATTTTGCTCTTGCCTTGCTCATTAGAAGGAAGTTTCAGGCAAAATACATTGACTGTGCGTGTATGTTTGCCTTGCCAACGGCTGCCCCACAGAAGTGCAGACATTACAGTAACCAGCTGTTACATATTTAAGCCTCAATCATTTTATGTGACAGAGTAACTTAATTATGCTCTGCTTTGAGGTTGCTAAATAAAATTATCCTCTGAACAAGAACACTTCATTTAATATTTTCTACATCAAGTACTTGAACTGTGACACAGAGCCATATGTGAAAAATAATTGAGCACATTTTAAAATTCATTCTATTGGTCTGGTAATTATCGTTGTATCAGTGTTTCCTAATTTCTTCATAATGTAGATCTGCAGTACTAAAATTAGAGAACAAAAAATATCTTACCCTGTTGAAAAGCTTTTAGTAATCTGTAAGTAATTTCATTATTTTAGAATCTTAATCAGAAACTATGAGATTAAAGGAAATTTTTAAGTGTTTGTCTTTTTAACAGTGCATTCATGTTCTGTTAACTAAAGGAATGCTGGAGCTGAAAGTGGTTTGGTTGATGAAAGAGCAAATTGTGTATTGTGACAGTAAGTAAGGATTCAGGTATAATTTAGTAATTTTTTTAGCAAGTTCAAATAATGGATTTTGCTTCTATATGTGAACTTAATCTATTCAAGTGATAACTAATAATTTTCTGGAAAGGCAGATTTTTGGCATTATTTTATTGTATCCATGAAAGGTTGTTTAAGTATTAGACAATTTATTGCACATAATAAGCTCAACAGTACACATTTGGAGAAGGCAACTTGCAAACACAGTATATAGTAGAATTCCTTCCTCCTGAAATCAATTGACTGTTCATATATGATTCAGTCTGGGGTAATGTACAGCAGTGGTTTCAGGATTTGTGGAGATGAATACAATGGCCTTTGAGTTGTCTTCCAGATATTCAGATATGGGTTGAACGTATGTTGTTAATATACCCAACATTCACAGCCAATAGTATGCAACACATCTGGCCTGCAACTAGGAGTGAAAGTTTCATTAATATCTGAACAAAGAGTATGATAGAAAAATGTATACACCAGTTATTTAGCTATTTTTGGTGGGATGAAGTTCAGTGCAGCTTGTGTTCTAAGGCTCAAATTAAATATGGAAATATGATGCATTGTACCCGTTATTAAATTTAACCAAGGCATAGAATGAAAAGAACTTAGAACTGTGTGAAATCATAACTTAAATTGAAATAGGTACACATGGTTAATTTCTGCATTGGTTCCATTTGTTCGTAACAAGGTACATTATTTCCCATGCCCCAAGCAATGGCAGTTAAGCACTATTAGGCAAGGATTCTTGCTTGAAATCAACCATGTGTTCTCTGCTCTGTTAATATTATCGTGGGCATGCAATAATAAATCATCGACAAAAATCTTTAAAGCAGACTACACTAGCATTAATGAACAAGAATGAGGAAACGATTCACTGCTCCTACAGGCATTGAAATTGGTTTTTTTTTTTTCATATTTTGCCATGGTTAGATTTATGTATATGTCTCACTTGCATTCACACTATTCAGATCATGTTTTTATGTTATTTTTAAGTTGAAAAGAACAAGGCATAGGAAAACTGTCTACTGCATCTCACTTGCTTCATGTGTTAATTAAACATATTGTTATTCATCTTCTGTAACATCCAACAGGACATCAGTTAAAGAAGTTATCTATATATCTATATATATATTACTAAATCTTGAATATTATATTTATAGTAAGCTCCAAATTTCTCCCACAGTGTCCACAATCCAAGAAAATTATTCTAATTTTTAGAAATATTTTTTTTGTTATAATAAAACAATACTTGTACTTTATTCAAACTAAGCTGCATGAATCCATATTTGTGGCAAAACAATTGTATTAGGTTTATTGAATGTTTATGATTTAAAGGTGTTGGGTATGGAGATCCAGATTGCAGAAAGATATCCAGGTCCCAAGCATTTCAAACAATAGATCCCATACATGTACTTTCTCTTTAACTAGTTATGTGAAGTTATAAGAAAACATATATGTAAAGTTTGATGGCTTGAATATTTGGAAGAGCATGGGAAGATGCAAAATTTCTATAATATAAGTTTCTAAAGAAGAATTGTCAAATACCTTATCTGGGGTAAGGTTAAGAAAGCATGTGAGAAATCAGGGATCTTCTAAAAAATACAGGTAGACAGACTGCTCACATTTATTTTGCACACAACCACTTAACAATTCATGCATCTTAGCAACTTCAAGTTCCCCTGATATTTCAAGTTATCTTATAACTCTATTCTTGAGCATACTCCATTTGTTCTGTCTTATATGGGTGTATATGAGTAATTTAGCACAGGTTTCCCTCATAATAGGTTAGGGGCAAACAGTTGGAAAATCTATTGGATCATCCCTGTACCATACCCTAGGGAGGTAGAGAGAAAAATGAAGCACAAAAGGGATCAAAATAAAACTTTAACTTCTACCCTTTGGACACAGAGGGGAATACAGATGCAGTCACTTTGGATTGTAAGTTAAATGTGTCGTGACTTAACTCATCTAACCCATTTATCCCACTTAGCACAGAATATTGTGTCACAGCATCCCATCCAATTAAAGAGTTCACCATTGAAAACAATAGAGCTTTGGTATGCTAATGAAAAGGTTAAATGCATTAAATGAGTTAAGATAACTTTAGATAACACAGTTTCTTCAATTAGTCCTGAGTCACGACGCATTTATCTCACAAATCCAAGTGACTGCATCTGTATGTCAACACCCTCAAATACAGTAAATGCTAGATGATTGGGTTGTTGGTAATGTAAATGTTAACATTTCCTCCAAGTGCTATATGTACCCCCCTCCTATGTATACCCAGTAGTGGTAATAATAAACTTGAAAAAATTGGTAAAGGAAGAGAGAAACAAGGCCAGAAGAACCTATTTTGGTTTGTCCTATAACCCAACTTATTTTTACACTTACAAAAGTCTCTTTTTAAATGGTTTGTTGCTGAAAAATAACTTTTTACAGTCTCTGAAACTTCTGAACAAAGGGTAATTAAAAACTTTCCAAATCTTGTCCTCGCTTCTGCATTTTAAAGCAAATTAAGCTATTACGTGAAAAGCTAAGCTTTGATCATGTATTCCACTTAAGAATACATTGTTATCACAGTGTGTTTTCCGAACAGATGTAAGAAAATTAGGATATGCTAATGTATTTTTCCTTCTCACTTTCTACAGAATATTTAGTATTTCATTGATACTTAGGTAAAACATATTTAATAGTACTATAATAATGTATTTGATATGTTATCATTTTTCTGACAGTAGTCCTGTTTTAAATATGTTTCATGAAGTGAAGGATTCCAAAGGCAATTGACTTTAAACAATGGTGATATTTCTAGTAAATGTTCCTGATTTTGAGATTTAGTATAATGAACTTATTGCTATTGCTACAGAGG
>CM044436.1:69380218-69408397 GCA_024363595.1 Xenopus borealis
TGGCAGTCTCTTGTGCCAAAACATGTTACACCACCTTTGACCAAACTAGGCAGAACTAGCAAATTGGCACACTACACTAATATAGAGGAGTGCAAGTAGTCACAAGCATTTTGTGCAGAAAGTTTGAACAGATACAACTGAATTTTTGTTTATTGATGGTTAATGAGGCTTACGGGTCTACATTTTAACTATGGTTAGTTATTTCAGGCTATATAAGTGAAATTAATATTTCAAAGCTTAAAGTACTGATGTTATAGCTGAAAGATGTTTTGAAAAGGTCACAGTGCAATTTAGAAAAATGCTCTTACCTTATTTATGGTAAAATGCAATGGCAATAGATTTTAGGACAAAACTGAAAATTTCTATACCATATAAAATCACATTATGAATATTTAAATGGGTTTGAAACTTTTACGGTGATTGTATATGTAATTTTTTGTAAAATTAACAAATGTATAAGTTCTTTACTACTGGCTTTATTACTTGACCACTACTCTGTCTACTGGTTCTTTCATCATTAACTTTAGCCTCAGAAAAATACAATACACTGCAGTGTCAGTAAGCAAAGCTGCTGAATTTCCAAAGACACAAACACTGCTAAAATAATGTGCTAATATGATTTATTAAAATGTACTGGCTGATATATCAAACATACAACTGTTTTTTTGCACTTCAAAAAGGTAGTTAAAGGTAAGATACAAGCCAAAGTCATCATTCAAAGGCAACTCTTTTAAAAAGTTTTTTTTTCAACCTGTTGAAATTAGCAACCTTCTTAGTAAAAAAAGTTACATGTGAAATTCCAAATTGCACTTATATGGAGAAGGAATTTATAACCCCACAAGGTATTATAACTATGGTAGTGAATGCTGCTTTCCATTTTAAAGGCAGCTGATTTTATGGCTTTGCCCCAAATGCTTTGCAGCTGAACAACTTTATTTGAAGGCAAACACATCATGCATCTACATTGAATAATCAATACCAAACAGAAAGCTCTGCTAGAATGTAAACCAGGGACCACCAAGTTGCTGATGACTTTCGATAACTTCTGGGGCAACAAGGCAGTGGTGAGGTGCCATTCAATTTTATAATTTGCCTCCCTTTTGTATGTAAAAAATTAGTGATGGGCGAATCTATCCTGTTTCGCTTCGCTGAAAAATTCGCAAAAAATCGGCACGTTTTCGATGTTCATTTTTGGTGCACAACTCGTTTTTTTTTTTTTACGCCAGCGAATTTTCGGCTAATTCGCGCCTGGCGAATAAATTCGCCCTTCACTATAAAAAATCACAACTGTTCTATTTAGGTCAAGTCAATTACAGCCTCCTTATATAAACCATACTCTTGTCTCTTTTCCAGTCCTCAGAAATAAGGTCCAAACTTTTTGATAAATTTTGATAAATCTGCCTCAACACGTAGCATTTATTAGTACATGTTTTAAAGCAAGCTAAGGGGATTGTCAATATTTCTATTTTTCTTAGTGATTCAAGTGTTTTTGCACTGAAAATCATGAATTTTAATAACGGTTCAAAAAATACCTATGCATAGGTGAACGGTGTGGAGATCAGTTCCTACCGTTCCCCACGTAGATAGGCAGAAAACCAGTGGGGGTGATGATGGAAGGAAGGGATCTGAGATGCGAGTAGAAATTCTGGCATATTAGACTGTACAAACGCGGTTTCATGCTGCTATCACTGCAAACCAATTTTAGTCTCCAGTACCACCATGTGATGTTTTTATTATATGTATATTTTAAGGTTATTAGCCTGCACTGCCTAGACTCAAGAGCAGTGTTTCTTTTTGTAAAGGGTGCCTTGGGGTTTTAAATGGATATTTATTAAAGGTTAAGTTTTAGTTACTTTGTAACAGTGCGAATCTGAACTGGGAAGCTGGCAACAATATCGAGTGACATTGTTTGATACTTGTCACTATAATTTGTTGCAATTATATTATGAGTTAAATCTTAATATGACAACTTTTTTCACATATGAGTGATGCCCCTGAAGTGAGCACCAACCATGGTTTTTTGGCATGCTACCACAATCAATTTGGACAAGGTCTTGTGGTAACATGGGTGTGGTTTAAAGTGGGTGTGGTTTAAAAACAGGGAGTGGTCAACACTGGTTTCCATTATCGGCCCTCCACTATGTAGGCCAGAAAAATTTTGTCCTCCCAGTAGCACAGTAGTTGGATGAAGGGAGTTTAATTCATTAATCCACCATACCTCCTTCTGTTTTTGTCAGGGGGCCAGCGGCTCCCACAGGGAGGTAGTCAGGATCGTAGGAGGAAGTCCTTCCAAGAGTCCAAGGCAGAGTACAGTTCAGGATAAATCAAGAGAATGGTCGAAGTCCAGGCAAGGGTCCAAAATGGCAGGCAGCAAGGAATCAAAGTCAGGAAACAGGCTGGAGGTCAATTACAGGAACAAGCAGGATTAAAGGAATACCCAGGAACACAATACAAGATTGAGCTATACTTGGGCATCGAACTCGCGTCTTCAGCGTTCTTTTATTTTTGAATTTGGCGCCACAGCGTGTGACGTCATCGCGCCGACGCCTCGACGCCGGCGTCCTTGCGCCCACGTGTTCTCCTGGGTACCGCCATGTTGGATCCTGCGCCACACCAGCGCTGAGGTAGGGAGCGCCGATCGCTCATGACAGTTTTAATCTTAATTCATGGGCCCCTTCTCTCTCCAATGGGGGTGCCATTTCAAGTACCATAAACCACAACTTGGTGTATGTTCTTTTTCTTTAAAATGTTTGGTGAGCAGTAGTCCCATGTTTCCCAATTTTATTGTTGATTTATATTGTACCCGACAACATAAACCTGACAAACGGAGGGTCACTAACAGCAGCCAATCAGATTTGACCTCTTCCACTGTCTATACAAGGAGGTGCAGAGGTGGCCAATACTGGTGCATTTTTGGTAGGTTAGAGAGAGCAGGTTTGAGAGAGAGATTTGCGTTTTATTCAGCTAGTGGAGTTAGTATAGTAAGTGCATGTGGAAGTTGTGAATTTCAGTTTACTGTTTTCCCTATTCTGCTTGCCTGCTCACCACCCAATAGCCCTTGTTAGGGCTACCTGTCTTTGTCTGTCTGTGCTTGTGTGTTTGTATTCCTTGTAGGTACACACTTGTAATGAGGGGATTTAGTTGAGGGTTTTATTTTTTTCTCCTTTCCTTCCCCCAAATATCCAAACCCCCCCTTATTTATTTTTTTAAGTTTAGTTGTGCCTGATATGATGGGCCGTGGGATATGGGGGAGGGGTCTGGGTGGTGGTGGTGGTGGGAAGAAGGGTGGGATAGGGATGGGAGACAGAGCAAGAGGCAGTGGTGCTGGCCATAGACATCCAACCCCACAAGACCCCAGCCCACGTACTATGCCCAGTTGGGCACTGCACCACTGACACGTGGACCAGCAGGCATGGGCAGGGGAGGCACATATTGTACACTGCACACTAGTGCACACTAAGTGCTGGGGAGGGTGCTAGCAGCAGCGCTCCCCTCGTGCTACAGGTACCTTCTACTGGGGTACAGGGCAAACCCTACACGCCCACTTCCTCCTCTGCTATGGATGAGCCACCCCTGAAGCTTACCCACAGTTACACTTCAGTGCAGCACAAGTGATGTCAGGCTGTGCTGCAACTCCTCTCCCTGGGCAAGATGAGTCGTACTGCACCTGAGCTCATGGCCGCCTTCCAGACTCAGGTGCAGAGGTGGATAACTCCCCGCCAGCTCCAAGCAGGTAAAATTGTTTGCGACAACAGTCGCAACTTGCTGCCCGCCATCCTCCTAGGCCACCTGACCCACATGCCTTGCTTTGCACATGTCCTCAACCTTGTGGTTCAGTGCTTCCTCAAGAGCTACCAAGGGTTGGGTGACATGTTGGAGAAGATACGTAGGGTATGTGGCCATTTTCCCAGGTCCCCCACCGCGTCTTTGGCACGGATGCAACAGCAGCATAAACTGCCACCCCACCGACTCATCTGTGACCTGCCGACGAGCTGGAATTCCACCCTGCACATGGTGGAGCGCCTCGTAGAGCAGCACTGGGCAGTCAGTAATTACCTGCTGGAGCACAGTGCCAGGGGTACTCAGGAGGCAGATTTAGGGTACTTCAGTGAAGAGCAGTAGCAGAAGATGAGGCAGCTCTGCGACACGCTTTGTTAGCAGGGACAATGCATGTGTTAGGGATGTGATACCCCTGGTGTTCCTTCTCAAGTGCACGTTAGATGGCCTGCTAGAGGAGGTTGACGTGCCTGAGGAAGAGGAGAGTAGGTCCTGTAGGCAGGCAGAAGGGGCTGGGAGGCAGGAGGAGGAGAAGATGGTGCCCGCTGAGGTGCATGAGGGAGAGGAGTACTGGGTGCCTGCGCAGCATGGGGAGCAGTGCACACGCCACCCAACCACCCCAGCTATTGTCCACGGCTGGAAGGGTACAGAGCAGGGGCAGGTTGAGCCAGATGACCTGCTGCAACTGGAGGGCAGTCAAGAGTTTGGTTGGGAGCACCTCTTTTACATAGCTGCCCATATGCAGACTTGACCCTGGAGCAATCCCCGGGTCTGTTCCATTAAAGACCAGGATGACTATTGGGTGGCCACTTTGCTTGACCCACGGTACAAGGGAAAGTTGGGCGAGTACCTTATACCCAGCCAGAGAGAGATGAGGGTGGGTCAGTTGAGGAGGGCTCTGTGCTAAAAACTAGTGGAGGCCTTCCCCCAGCCTGATATGTCTCAGGCCTCCACTACTCCTCACACCCAGCAGAGACGGGGGGCCTAGCAGCAGCAGCAGCAAAGATGAAGATTTCATGGGTGTGTGGAAGAGCTTTTTCAAGCCTCAATGGGCAGCAGCAGGCCCGGTCAGTACCAAAAGCCACCACCAGTAGCGGTAGAGCATATTGTGGCTGACTACATGGGATCAGTCAGCGTGCAGGACTCCATTCACCCTGATGATGACCCCATGCAGTTTTGGGTATCGAGGCTTGACCAGTGGCCAGAACTGGCACAGTTCACTCTGGAGGTGCTGGCTTGCCTTCCTGCCAGTGTCCTGTCAGAGCATGTCTTCTTTGCCGCAGGTGGGGCGGTCACTGAGAAGTGGATATGGCTATGTACTAGCAGTGTGGATATGCTAGTATTCATAAAAATGAATGAGGCCTTGTAGGAGTTCCAAGAGAAAAACCATGGCATTACCTGGTATTATGAGCATGGAGGAGCTCAGGAACCTCATCAGGTACCTCCACCAGGGGAGGGATATGACAATCCTAATTGGGCCCTAGTTACTAGATTGATTAAAATGCAAATTGAAGAGCTGCTGAATAAAAAGCTAAATAACTAAAAAAAAACACAAATAAAAAAAAAATGAAAACCAATTGCAATTGTCTCAGAATATCCTTCTCTACATCATACTGAAAGTTATCTCAAAGGTGAACAACCCCTTTAATGGTTTTGCCCTCCCTATACTTGCCATCCCATCGATGATAGTTTTCCTATAGTTACACAGCACTTCATCCTATATAATTTGTACAGTACAAATGCAAGTGCTGTATTACTCAAACTGAAATTCTTTGATTGCCAGCGGAGTGGATCCAAGATCCTGATGGAGAGGCAAAGGGAGAGGCAGACGATGATGCCAGAGAGGAGGAGGCAGCAGAGCCTGCTGCTGCGCCGGCGAATCCTCCAGCACCTCCACCACCATCACCATCAGGAGAGGAAGAGGTAGCAGCAGCAGCAGATGCTGATACTCAAACAGAGGAGCAGCAGCAGCACCAGTTCCAGCACCTTGACCTCCTACCTAGCACGGTGCAGCAGGTAGCCTTCCTGACAAGGGAGGTTCTGGAGATCAAGGACCTGCTGCACAGCAGGAGGGAGAGTCCTCCTCCCCATCCTGCAATCTAATTTTATTTTAATTACATTTTTTTGTTAAATAGCACCATTGTGGTTTAATTTTCTATTGCATTTGCAATAAAATTTAATTGCAAACCTTTGTTAAAATCTGTATACTTGGAGTTTATTTTTCATTTAACTACTACTTATATGGTACTTGAAGTTGTTTGGTTAATATAACACAATTATGGCAATTTATATTTAGACATAAATAAATGGTTCATTGGCATAAATATATGGTTTATTATTAAATATCTGAATCTAAATTTGGGATACACAGCACCCTGATATTATGGGGCAGATTTACTAAGGGTCGAATTCGAAGGGTTAAAAAAACCCTCAGATTCGAACATGGGAATTGTATGGGAATAAAAATCCTTCAAATATTAAATTAGAAGGATTTTACAGATTGGTTGAACGATCGAATAGGAAATATTCAATCGAATGGTTAAAATCGTTCGAATCATTTGAATCGAACGATTTTTACCATTCGATCTAATTTTTTTATTCAATCAAAAATAATGAAACCCAATTTGGTAGGTTGAAACTGGTTGAAGCAGGCCGGGATTTGTGGAAAGGCCACCTAGGCCCGGGCCTAAAATTCAAAATTCGATGGTCGAAGTGGTCTTCAAAAACATAACAAAATTCAAATTCAAATCTTTTTGAAAATTCACTCGAATTTCGAATCATTCATGTGAATTTGCCCCTATGTGTTCAGATGAATTATTAATATTTGAGCCTGTGTTAGTAAGCTATTAAAATTAAAAAAAACTATATGGTACTTTTTGGTTCAATAGCAATATCAGTAAGAAACTGGCACAATGTGAGCACTTTTTTTCTTTTGAAATGATAGGAGTGCTCTAACAATGTGTGCAGGGAGGGCATGTGTGTGTAGCAGTGAAAGATAAGTGTGAATTGCTCTTCCCATTGAATCCAAAGCAAAGCATGCCATATATTCATTTATCACAGTGTACAAAGTTTAAAAGAAAGGGAAAAATGTTTTAATGGTAGGCCCAAAGCCATGTCTGGTCTGGGAGTGAAAATACTGCCTGCCATTCAAATTACACAGAGGCCCAAATAGGCCCCATCAGTTCAATAAATTGTGACTTTCTGTGGCACCTGATAGCAGCCTCTCTGGCACTTGCCAGAACATACAGATTGCCAGTCCGGGCCTGTCCAAAGCTGAAACAGGGTCGCCAGGTGTAATTTTCAAAACCAGCCAAAGTCAGCTACAAAACCAGCTCAAAAATAGCCAAGGGGAACTTCAAAAGTTCAAAATAGCCCTGTCTGGTGAGGCCTATTGGCACCCAAGGGAGGTAGTCAGGACCAAGGAGGAAGCTTAGGGGTTAAAGTACAGAACAATGGTACAGGAAAGGATCAGGCAAAGTTCAATAGGCAGGCAGCAATAGTTCAGAAACGAGTCCAGGCAGGGCCAAAATTACTGAAAACAAGAGCATACAACACCCAGGAACAAGAACAATAATGATCCTATAATTGGTTGCCATCCTGGCTTCCTGGGCGCCTTTAAATATTTGAATTTGGCGCCAAAACGGGCACCGTGACGCCACTGCATCAGTCGCAATGTGATGACGTCATCGTCCGGCGCCGCTACCCACGTGGTGGCCATGGGCACCACCATTGTGGGAGCGACGCTGGCAAAGGAGGATGCACTGCCTGGAGCTTTAGGTAAGACTCTGGGCAGGGCGATTCTGACAAGCCCTGCCCGGAAAAATACTTTTAAAAATAAATGAATATATATGAAAATACGCCTTTTCATTTTTCACTGATATTTTAAATAATTACAGATATTTTTAAGATGCTGGCAAAATGGGAGGCCTTTTTTCCTTTTGAAAAGATAGGAGCACTCTAACAATGCAGCGCAGGTGTGTAGCAGTGTAGTAAGTGAAACACTCGTGTGAATTGGTCTTCTCATTGACTCCAATGCTATTCAGCACATTCAGACACAAAGCAAAAGATGCCATATTAATTTATCGTCATAGTCTGTAAAGCTTGAAAGTAAGGGAAAATATTTTATTGGTAGCCCAAAAGCTGGAAAAAGGTGACACAAACAAAACACCCATGGAAGATGGGTTTTATCAAATTGCAGTGTGTGTCAAAAGAATACTGTGTCAAAAAGCAAGTACGTTCCTGCATAAAATTATTTTGATGCACGTCAAAATCACGGCGTGTGTCTCGTTTCGCAAATTGTTTGCAGTTTCACGAATTTTGCAGGAAATTCGCAAATTATTTTGCAAAACGACACAGATTCGCCCATCACTAGCTGTATCTCTCTGCCCTGTCTAAACATTCACAACATCCATGATTCTACAGAGCAGGCTTGTGAATAAGCAGGTAGCACATTGTACTCTTATTAGTATTAATTGCTATCACAATCCTGGTGTCATAACCTTTTTCTTCATATTTAGCTTTAGACTCATATTGTGTTACTTTCCTGCTAATAGTTCTCATATCCAACTGATTTTCAACTACGGGAGTAGAATATTATATGTTTTTCAAGCGTTGGTAAAGTGTTTCCTTACCTTGCTTCTCTTTTTAGATAAGACTTCATACTATCACCATATGTTTTCTACCTGTTCACAATTTGGGACCATTCATGATTACCTTAAACACCATTGGTGATTTTTGGCTTTTTTGTGAAACACATAGGGAAATCTGCATGCTTTTTGATATACCCCCCTTAGTTGTTGGCATAGGTATTCCTAGAACCAGAAAGATAAATGTCATGACACAGTTATTAAATTTATTTTTATGTTTCAATGGAAATATATTATAAATCATTGTGGGTCTTGGCTTGCTTTAATAGCTCCAATCCCAGACATAATTCAAAGCAGTAATGTTGTTTTTGTTTCCTTTTTATATTTATACTAATAAAGTATATATGATAATATGAAAATGAATATGAATATACATTCAATTTAGCATTGCAGCCCAGAACACTATCATACTAAACTTGAGCTATTAGGTAAGAAATAAGGCCATTTTATTTAGAAGTTATTAATATATTGATATATTCTATTTATAAAAGTTCTGTCAAGTAACTTTTTCAAAATAAAATCCTTTGCAATTTCGATGCACTAGTTGTTAGAAAATATGTCATAATTATTTTAGTATACCACTAAATCTAAGCTACAACTACCGTTTTTAGGCTATTTAGCAGAGGACAAAATATATTGCGCTTGCAAGTTACAAGTGACCGCCTGCCAGATTTAACAGTTTGCTAAGCCAAGACATCTTTTTTCCATTTCCCATAGAGGTTGATTTAGGTATGACCATGCACCTGTACACTATACTTCAGGAACACCACTTTTAAGAATTCAGATTTGAATCTTGGGTTCATTAATATACAAGTCACAATAGGGCAACATGTTTGTGGCTGAAAGGAAATCCAGCAAGAGTGCATTGATGTGATCCTTTCAGATCAACAAAAACTATGCCAATAGAATACTATAAAACCACTTCAAGGTTTTTAACAATTCAGATATTTAATAATTTGCATTTGTTTCTGTTTATTTCAACAGATGTACATCCAGACCACAACACTGACCATCTCCATGAGTTTAAGTGCTTCGGTATCTCTTGGTATGCTATATATGCCCAAGGTTTACATAATAATTTTGCACCCAGAGCAGAACGTTCAAAAACGAAAAAGGAGTTTCAAAGCAGTTGTGACAGCTGCCACCATGCAAAGCAAGCTGATCCAAAAGGGAAATGACAGACCAAATGGTGAAGTGAAAACTGAACTCTGTGAAAGCCTTGAAACAAACAGTAGGTTACTTGAATATTTATGTACAGTCAGTAGTTGCCAAAATATTCTGTGGGTTTAAATGCATATGAAACTACTGGACCCTTAAATATGACGAGATACCACTGGATTCCAGGAGCAGTGCCCCATTTGAGAAAACTGTCTTCAGATGTTCCAGGATATGTGACATACAGTTTTATTGTTTATTTGGAAAGCCTTACTGGTCCATATCAGTTAAATCTGGACTGTGCATAGTGCAGTTATGCTGTATGATTCAGCAATAGATGTTACTAAGTAAATAATGTAATTACATTTTATCAACATTTCTTATACAAGCAGAGTGTCCTTATAGAATGAGAATGTGAATGATTAATCTCATGTAGGAAGCCATGAGATCTCCACCAGTCAGTATATGAAGTATCAGTAATGCTTTTACACTTTAAAGAGAGATAATGTAAGGAAACTTGTCTCTTTGTAAAATAGACAATATATTTCTGGCATACATTTCATTTCAATATTGTAAGGGTTTAGGTAGCTGGGATCAGTTTTCTGGGGTTAAATAGTCCATGGCACAATCGCAATTCACGAGAGTGTAGCCTCTTTTGGCAGTTTATTTTCACTTGCACAAAACAAACAAAATAAGCAGGTCAAAATAAAATTCCGGTCACTTTATGAGCTTCTAACTAACACAGGTTAGTTTTCCTAACTAACCAGGAGTAGGCCTACCGCCTGTCTCCCCAAAACAGATAACCCAACACAAACAAATTCCCAAACCTTTTCTGTGTCTTTTCCCAGGCTGGAGCTCAACACACCGGCTTGAGCTACCTTTTTAATTATCCACCTGATATGCCTCAGGACAACACAAAACCTGGGCTGGACAAGCAGTCCCAGAACCACCCTGTAAGGAACCTGGGGCATAAATAAGATCCATCCTGGACTTTCCCAGGTAACCTAGTAATGACATCACCATAGTATGTATAAAAATGCAGACATCTGTGGTGCTGCAGTGATGATCACACACTGGGTGGCACCATATCAGCTACAGCACCCAAAAGATGACTGCCTCAGCTAACAAATATGCTATTTTAATAAAGAATTTCTTGGGCATTTCACAACAAATTCTGGGATTTTTTTTTACATAAAAATCTTGGTTTAGCAAAACACAAACATTTACCACCCCATTCTATTCTATGACATTTAACAGAAAAGAATTTGAATAAATTAGAATTTAGATGAAGTTTGTATTTATTTTTTAAAAGAAATGCACCCTAGAAAGAAACCCTGTCCTGTTATGTATGCATACTGTATTTATTATTTTGAATTCGCATTTCAACTTCTTTAGTTTTGACGTTTAATAAGAAAGGAGCATTTACTTGACAAAATACAACAGGAAATTGTTTATTAAGCTAAATTATATTTTAAATATTTTATGTTTAATAAAAAATATTCTTCTTGGATCTTGGACTACTAGTGGATGGGCAACAAATTATTAGTAATAACAAATGGGGATCATTCTAGATACTCTATTGATTGGTGTGCCTCCTTTATATTAATGTTTAATAGAAAAAAGCTTAATATAAGGGCCCCATAACCATGTCCTGGTAGAAGTGGGTATTAGAATGCATAGTTTCAGACCTATAATCCCATTTCCTTTGAACCCTAGTTGGAAAATTAAGTAAACACTTCACTGAGGTTAATAATGCATTTAACCTATTTAGTACAGAAAGAAACTAATTTTACAAGGGATCGAACTGGCTTATGTACACAATTTTTGAATTCAGATTTTCTGTTTAAATCCATGCCAAAAGAAACCCAGAAAAACCCCGGAAAAAAACTGTTTTACTGATCCCAAAAACATCACCCCTGAATGGCTAGGTCACACCCCCTTCTGGTTTCTTGTACTTGAAATAAAATTATGAAAACAATAGGAATTGATAATAAATTTGCTACTAGCTTTCCACTGGGAATAGCAGCTGTTTAGGTAAGGCTAAATAGTAAGCTGAGCTAATAAAACCATTACAGAAGCACAATGAATAAATAAAATAAAAATGAATATACTTTTAACACCTAATATTTTAATTAGGCAAATTTCCTCTTAAAGGAAAAAAAATAGACGTATAGTATACAACTGTTTCTTGCACAAATGTAAATGTCTGTCTTGCACAGTCTTTTAGGATATTTTACTGAAATCATAATAAAACAGAATTGAAACAAACAAGGTTCAATATTTTATATATATATTCTATTTTAATCCAATAAAAATGTTGCTTGTCAATCTGTTTTGGTGAAGGAATTACGAGAGAAATAAGTCTAGGCACTCCAGACACAAACTAGGCTATTGTAGCAGAAGCCTATGAAGATAACGTTGCTCAATTTGTAATGTCAGAATAGATATATTAGTGAGGTGTGGCCCAGCCCAAAGCCCAAGGGATCATGGCTCTGGAGGGTCTGGCTGTTTGAGGCGGACTTCTGCATAATGTTCTCAGGTCATGGGTGCTTCCATCCTGGTTAAGAACTTCTACTGCCCCACTTCCGCCTCTGTGCGAGCCTTTTTATATACTCACACTGTCATGTCCCACCCCTGTGTACAATAAGGCAAGTTGTGTGCGGGTATATATATATATATATATATATATATACAGTATATATATATATATATATATAAGGGTGCGCAGTAGGTTAGGGTCTGGTGTGGGAGCAGCTAGACCAAGTTAGGATTGAGTGTGGGTCATTGTATGCCAAACTTATTGCCACCAGGCTTCTCAACATCTTACCAAAGGTAATAGGTCATAAACAGGTCAGATTTACCAAAGGGAGACAATCTTCGGATGGGACTAGAAGATTCATCAACATTCTTCGATTCACGGAATTAAAAAAACTGCCTTCTCTGTATCTCTCCTTAGATGCAGAGAAGGCATTTGATAGGGTCCATTGAGGATTTCTTAGGGCAGTGATCCCCAACCAGTAGCTCGCGAGCAACATGTTGCTCTCCAATCCCTTGCATGTTGCTCCCAGTGGCCTCAAAGCAGGTGCTTATTTTTGAATTACTGGCTTAGAGGCAAGTTTTGGTTGCCAAACATTCTCTCATGTAGGCTGCCAGTACTTATAGGGGTTACCAAAAAGCCAATCAGAGCTCTTATTTGACATCCACATGGACATTTTCATGCTTGTGTTGCTCTCCAACTCTTTTTTAAATTTAAATGTGGCTCACGAGCAAAATAGGTTGGGGACCCCTGCCTTAGGGAAAAACTCTGCAGATTTGGGTTCAGTGGCAATATTGTATCAGGCATTATGGCACTATATTTGCAACCATCTGTCTCAGTAGTCTCATCAGGGTTCAGTTCAAAACCTTTTTCCATCACAAATGGAACACAACAGGGGTGCCCCTCTCTCCTCTCATCTACACATTTATTATGGAGACATTAGCAATCAAAGGATTGAGTGTGGGTCAACCCACAAATCAACACTGTATAGTTATGCTCAGAACCACTTAATCCTTCACACCTCCTGTTCTGTACCTATTGACAGAAGGGGACTCTAGGCCAGGTGGTTGCTCAAAAGTTCCCGCAGTAGCTTAATCACAGAGAAGTTGTGGCAAAAGAATATGGCTCTCATTGAACTACAAGATCAACTGCATTAATTTTGTTGAACCACAATTGCATCAAAAATATCTACCCCAGTGACCCTAATTATGCTTGAATGATGTTAAAAAAAGCAGCACATGTGCTCACAACTGCTATGCAGTAAGTAAATAACCCCTAATGATTAAGAACTAGTGTAGAAGAGGTAAATTAATCTACATTGTTCTTTACATCCCATTTTTTTGGGCCAGATTACTGCTGTTATAAAGGAAAAACAAGTAAAGAAACAATTATTGACAGCATTGCCAGTTAGCTTGAGGTCACTATTTCTCACACAGTAAGTGTGCTGTTTGCTTGCAATTATTTTAAAATGAACTTATCAGGTATAGCAAAAGCTGCTGCAGTAATAATATATAGAGCTTTGGTAAAATAAAAACTATATTGCTTTGTAATTTTATTTATGCTTTTCTTTATGTAAATGCAATGCCTTTATATTATAGTTTCAGCATCTGTAACCTTTTTCAATGGTTCAAATGTCTCAGGCCTCTTTTTCCTGGCTATGAAAAACTTGTGGTGGTTTAAGGAAAAGAACTGAGAACCAGTGTCCCCTGGGGATATCCAATAATAATGTTTATTACCGTTTCCGTCCTTACATTCTTATTTTGGTTTATGATTAATCCAATCGTAATGCCTGCATTGTTAAGGAGTTTATGTTATAATTACAGCCAGATTACAAAATCCAACCAAGAAATTATAAAGGAAGGTAGTACAATGCAAAACTTCAAGAACACATGTAAATAGCTGTAAGCACAGCCATGTGTCAGTAGAATAAATACTCATAATAAAGTAATCAATTATGGCATACTATTCATGAATATTAATTAAGAAATGATAACAGTGAGTACATCTGAGCTATTTTATTCTAAATTAAGCATAATGCTTATTAAATTTCTTCCTTAAATATACAGTATAGCTGTTTTCTGTTGACATTTTGTGTTAATGTCTATTGTGGATAAGCTATTGTAACTTATTTTGTGCAAGGAATATTCAGTTGTATTCTTTAAGCTGTAGCAATTTATAATTTATAAAACAGTTGTTCTTGGCAGCATATCTACTATCTCTAGCTTGTGAACGTAATAAGACCTACTTAGAAGAATATAGATCTAATTAAAGGACAAGGAAAGGCAAAAAAAGAAATTTCTTTAATGAAAAAGAAATCTTTCTCCAATATACTTTAATTAAAAAATGTCTACTGTTTTATAAGAAACCTGACTATGCAGTGAAATTCTCCCGTCATTAACTTCTGTGGATAGGAATTGTCAGATGTCCCTAACTGCTCTGCAGAAAAACAATCATACTTATGAACAGCAGGGGAAGCCCCCGCCTTACTTTATAGCCGCGCAGAACTCAAGAAGCTTTGTTTTCCTGTAGAGCTGCAGCCAATTGTTCTTGTCTGAATTAAACCATACTACAAAAACTATAAAATCCACATTAAATTACATGACAACACAGGACCCAGTGCAGTCTGCATATTCTGATTATTAGTCTTGCTGTATCAGCTTCTGGCAGATGTTATTTGACTTGTGCTGTTTTGATAATTTATGACAATCCCTAAGCAGGCAAAGATGTATAACAAAGTTACAAGATGACAGCCCCCTGTGACCAACTTTGAAAATATAAATCATTTGTTTGATTAGGCTTGTGGTGCAGTAGGTTCATATTTCTGTTTAGTATATAAAATACATAATTTCCAGCCTTATTCTATTTTAGACTTTCCTTGTCCTTTAAATATAAATATGAATTCATCAAGGATATGCTATGCTTTCAAAATTAATTTTATCATATTTATAAAATCTATTGTGCAAATATTGACGTTAATTTTAATTCTCTTTTGTGACAATTAAAAATAAAAATTTACAAACTGTGCTTTATTGATACTTGAACAATAGTTAGGGGCAGATTTACTTAATTCACATTTAGGATTCGAATTAAAATCAAATTTTCAAAAAGATTCGAATTCGAATTTATGAATGTTTTTGAAGACCACTTTGACCAGTGAATTTTGAAAATTCGATAGAATCCAATGATTCGAATAATTTGAATAAAAATCTATTTTAATATTCGACTATTCAACAGTCAAATAACTTCCCCTTTAAATATTTATTCGACTGCCTAGTTCACCAGTTTCAACCTACCGAATTGGTTTTCTTTATTTGTGATCAATTCCCATGGTCGAATTTGAGGGGTTTTAACCCTAAGTGTTGAACATATTGTATGTGGTTTTCAGCTGCTATTATACTATGTACTGTATTAACAGCAAACATTTAAATATAAGATTGCATGAGGAAACTCTGAAAATAGTTTTTTTTTAATTGTGGTTCTTGGCAGTGGTTTCTTAAACTTCAACTGCCTGGCTGCTCTTGGCTTGTAACAGATAAGCCGTTTGTAAAATGTCAGTTACCATAGTAGATTCATAGAAGTGATGCATCTATATTAATTATGGTCCCAAAAGCCCCAGTTTTATGCACGTCTTTGTTCCTTTTACAAATGAATGCAGCAGTATTCAAACATTCAAAACCTTCACTTCAGGGCACTTGACATACACAGCATTGTTATTTTCAAAACCATGTTTTACATCTAAATGTCACAGAGTAAGTGTTTTAAACACGCAGAGCAAAATGCCACTGTGACTGTTCTTATCAATAAATTGCATTATTTTTATTTTTATCTTCAAAGCCCAGAAATATTGGGAGGCATTTAAATGACTGCTTTAGTTTGTGATCAATAGTTAAATCAATATCTTTTCGCTTAATTTGGGCACCTTCCAGATTTACAAATAGCTACATTTCAGTTAAGAAAATGGTTCTCAATTAACCTTTGCTTTAGAATCAGCTTGCTAGTAAATTAAACACTTAAATTACAGTGGGAAACCAGAATACAAAGCTGTAACATAATCTATAAATGCACTTTTATTAATATGTTTTAAAAGATAAGTTTTCAATTTGTTTAAAAAGTTCACTATGAGTAGATTTAATGCACATTTAAAAAAAAAAATATATATATATATATATATATATTAATGCTATAACATTTTTAATCATCACAGATTTATGATGAGCCAGGCTAACAGATAATTATTCAGATTTTTAAATGATATCAAATAAAATGTAGCATAGGGCAATAACCCTTCATGTACTTTAAACTTATAACTTAATTGGGGAGATGTAATAAAAGTTGCAAAGTGAAAAAAAGATGTGTACAAATAAGAATAAAAATGTGCATTTCTCAATGTAATATTCTTCCTTAAACTGTTTTTGCATTATAAATATTAGTTGTGCATTGCAACTTTTAATTGTGCACTGCCCACTTTTAAGAAGTGCTTGGAGGTACTGTAAACTTTTGGAGAAAACATAACAACTCTTTCAGTTAAAAGTTTTACTACACTGTGCACTGGCACAAACTATAACATTTGCAAACCTTCTTTCACTGTTGGAAGTGGTCACTAAACAGTTTCCGGGCTTGCAAAAGCTATATTAAATTTCACAAAGGCATAATTTTTCACGTTGCAAATATTTTTTCCCTTACCAAATTTTATTACATTCTCCAAAATGTACTTGAATGCAAGCACAATATAAAATATCCTTATCAAAGGTAGAAAAGGTATATTTTGGATTGCATTTACATAATTAAAATAAAAAGTACTTAAAACTATATGCAGCCAAATCATATATTGTGCACTCAAAGGCTAGACATTTATATGTTAATGGTATCTGGTCATGTACATGTGGAATTATTAGTCTGAGTGTCCTGACCTGTATAAAAAGTCTCACTTCTGAAAGCCTCATTTTTTTATGTAGGAGCATTTAATGGCTACAAGAGCAGGCCTACATTTCAGTTAAATTCAGCTAACAGGAGACCTGCTGTGAAAATGGAAATTTAATAGCTTCATCATACTGAAATAAGAAATGAATTATAATAATTCATCAATTTTGTACAGTTTCTAAAATAATTAAGTATCATTTCACTAGCCCACTCTCAGCTTTTTGAATGAAAGGCGGAGCTAATATATTCTTTAGGGGAGTTCATTTTTCCTAGAATATGTATCAGAGCTCAATATTTTAAAATCCCCAGAAATCCTGCCTCTCTGCATACCAGATTTGTTACAAAGTCACTTATTTGTTTTGATTTTCTTTTCAGTTATTTGAATAGGTTCTAATACAACAGCTAAGAAAGCTAAGAAAGGGAGTCACCCCTTCAAAATAATAAATAAATTATATCTCACTGTGAATTATACAGAACCTTGAGAGAGGGAGAGTGAAGAGCAACATTATTATTTCAGAAACAGTACATCATTTTTAATTGACTATATTTTAAAATAGTCCTATTTCAGAGTGATGAAATTTATACTGCATTATTTTCTTATATTTTAGAGATAGCTCCCTTCTAAGAAAAAATGAAATTCCATCTCAATATGCTATTCATTAATCATCTCACAAGTACTTAAACTACGAATCATGTGTACCACAATTTCATGTGAAATGCTAGTTATTTTTGTTACCAGTAACCAAGGTGCTAACTTATAACGTGTGTACTGTAAATGGCTGTTTATCAATTAATCATTATTTTATGTTACAGCTTCATCAACCAAGACCACATATGTCAGTTACAGCAATCATGCAAACTGAAACGTTATGATCTTTGATGGAAAATATCATCCATGTTCTACAATCACAACCATAATCAAGATTTTGAAAAACAACGTAAACACAAAGGACATGCTAAAAATGCCTGGATTTATTTTTGAAATATAGTGTTGAAATATTTTAATGAAAAGCACATGAATGAACAACAGAAAAGATGTGGATCTGACTAAGCAAATCCTATTGTTCACATTTGATGAAAGACAAAAAGAAAAAAAACTGTCATATGTTACACCATTATTGTAAGTTTGTTTTGTGATTTGTGAGAATTTCATTCCTGTCCTATATTGTTCTGTCTGTATTGGAGATGAGTTTGTGCATTGTAATGGCTGATTGACATGAAGCCCTGGGTTGTGTTACATAAATGCAATGGTTTAAGCATGCACATTTTTATACAAAGATATTTCTAATAAAGGAATGTTTTGCAAATGTTGAGACTTGTTTTGTTAAAGCGTTAAGAAAAAAATGTACATCAAATAACAAATGCCTTTACCTAAACTGATTTGTCTGTCTTCTTTTCATGACATTCTTAATTGTGGTTAGTAAAATGCCACATTATAGAAATCATACATTGTGCAAAAGGGCAAAAAAGGCAGGAATCAGCACCTGTACCCACATAGGGTCACGAATATTCCTTTATTTATATTATTTAGATATAGCTTTAACACATAATAATATACCCTTTATATTATACATCTTAAGGCACGTCAAAGTTGGCATATTTCTCTAATTTAAGACAACTCCCAGGATGTAAGAAATCTGAAACATTATTTCACAGCACAGCAAGTGTTGCAACTCTCATAAGTATCCATAACCTCCCTTTGCTCTGGACATTGTTAATATGACCTCTGCTCGGCTTTAGATTTGATCAATAACTTAAAAAAGAGAGAGAACCTTAAATCCTTATACATATACAGTAAGATTAATAAAGTCTAAAATCTAAAAGAATAATTTATATAAAAGATAATTTATATAATAAATAATGCCATACATTAAAGAACACACACACACACCGACACACACATATATATATATATATATATATAAAACAATATTATTTCCTTACTTTACTAATTTTGAAGACATGCCTATGAGGTAGAGGTAGAGTTGTTGAACTAATGGCCTCAATGATCAAGTTAATACATTTTGCTTACTTAATTACAAGAGATTCGATTACAATGTTTACAGTCTCCAATTACCAAATGTGTAGGTAAATGTGCATATATAAATATTCAAAGCCAGGTTTGATAAAGCCAGTATAGCGATAAGAAAAGTTGTAAAGCAAAATCATAAAGAATTTATTTTAAACAATTAACTCAAAGCAGAAGTGGTTAATTGGATAATTAAGTTGTGGAGTTCAAAATGGTTTCAGTTTGTAGTACTGTACTTTCAGTATATACTATTGGACCTGCTAAACTTACACTTTAAGTCTGTTTAATAATTTGCTTAATAATTTGTGTATAAGACAAAATTAAATAGTATTTTTTTTTTAATTAGAAAAATGCAGAGAAATGGAGGAACCAAATCTGGAAAAAAACAATAACATACTTTCTTTTTCCAAGTAAATGTGCCTGATTTGACAAAGGGTCAGTTATGCCTTACAATGAAGAAAATAAATTGTTCCTCCTAATGTGAAAGAAATGGGTATCATGCTTCATTTGAGTGAAAAGCAAATACTGACAAAAATTGCAGTCCATAGTAATTAAACAGGATACATAATTATTTTGAATAAATGTAAAACAATTAAACAGGTGTGAGGTGCATGTAGAATGCATTATACTGTTGAGTGTTAAGATGTGCGAAATAATTACACTATTCTAATGAAGTTATCAAGTGCTAAATATCATGTTTTAATGAAACAATTTGTTCAAACCACATTAACAATGAAGATATATTAACATGCATAGAAGATTCTTCATGTACTTGTAATTATTATTTTTAAGCACAGTTAACATATAAAATCACCTGTTGAAACCTCTGATTCTGACAGCAACTGTACTTATTGGGAGGATGTCCATTCTCCCTCTTCTGCCCTTAGGTAACTGATTAATCATACCAGAACCAGTTATATACTGTAACTTACAGATCACTTGTTTATACATTTTTTGAACTACCCTTGATTTCATGTTGCTCTTGTGTGAATATGGTAGGGGGGTTTCAGTTGAAAGACTAGAGACTGGAACCAGTACTAATAAAAAGGATAATATATTAAGAGAAGCATGATCCAATGATCCAAGTTTAGTAACAATATCAACCATTAAATGCTTGCCTTTCAAACACAACTATAAAGCCTAGTTACTCTAGGTACTACTAAAGACCCCAATATAGGAAGATACACTTGAAACTGGGTTATGGTTGATTAAAACAGAGTAAGGAAGCCTTTAGTTGATCAAACTTTTCATGCAATGTTGAAAGCAATAGACCATTCATTGTAAGAATTTTTTTTGAGTCCTTCACCATCAGCCAGTCAGCCCAGGAAACAAAATTCATAGCACTCCATAGATTCAATTTGACACATCAAAGGTTGCCAGGCAATACATTGATTAGAGAGAAGCAAGCATCCCATTATGCAATGAGTTAAACAATAACGATTAAAACTCATCAAACATTGAAAATAATGGTAAGATTGTTTTTATGAAATTAATCTAAAACATGATAAAAGGGAGAGAGATCTCAAGAGCTGTCTTGCGATCACAGTAGTATACATATAGTATGCAATGTGTTTCACAAGACAGATGCACTCAAAGTAGATAGACTTACTTTTACTGTAGACATGGGTCTTAATGGGTATACAAAGCTAAAGGTCCCCACTAGTGCAGATATTGCATTATTGAGCCATGAGATACGTATATGGAGCACCACTTCCATAGCAATTATCATAAGAATCTTCAAAGTCATAACTGCATGCCCCTTTTTAATGATATTACTACAATATGGTCTTCTATGTGTGAACAAACCATCTTTGATGACATAGTTTACTAGGTTCAATAGTGGTTGGATCACATACCCAACCTACTTTTTAAATAAAAGGTGAAAAAATTACATAATGGGCATATTTGTCAAAGGGTGTAAAGAGAATTATGTGTATAATTAAAAAGGTGACAATTTACATAAATAAAACAACACAAGAAATTTAATTTATTTTTACGTCAACCATAGTGTTATTTTGGCATGCTATTTATCATAATGGTATTTGCTTTTACAGTACTTATCTAATCTCATGTTAGTCTATGAGAAAGATGCCATATTTGCGCTTCAGTAGAAACTCTGACAAGTTGAAGGCACAGTCAAGTTGACAAAGCAGTCAGGTTTAGGGACTTTAGCTAACAATTACTTAAAAAAACTGAACCTTAGGCAAAAAATGATGAATATGACATTTTACTGTACACTGACATTTTTAAGAGTAATTTTTAGTGTTAGTATCGCTTTAAGGACATGAGAAAAGACTTACAAAGTTTTTTGCCTGATGGGAAACTTAGTCAACGGCTAAAATACCAAATATCATGACTGGTGTTTTTGGTTTTGTAATCAGGTTAAAATCACTAGGCATGAGATGTAATATACAGAAAAAGCTACTGTATATTGTAGTAGAGGAACTTTAACTCCAACCTCAAGTAGTGACACACCATTCTGTACCTTATCTCTGAACATTAAAGAAGGACATCACATCTGCTAATTTGCATAAATAATTATATATTTTTTTATTATAACTGTCCCACAAAGACCACATATTACCCCAGCAGTTTGAATTTTAATCTGTTGATCTGCTGTTGCTTGGTGGCAAATAGAACAAATATTATTTGCAGATAACACTGAAAAGACCACACGAGCATGCATGCTAGCATTATGTTTTAAAAATATATATGTGATAGCTGAAGATGTATAAATAGTGACTCTAAATCTGATCAAGAAGGTATTTTATGCCTCTGTTACCCTTTTAATACCAATTCTGTCAGTGTTACACTCCATGTGTGGAGCTTACCTGATGGCACAGGACAAACCTGAACCATTCTGCAGTGGTATTGGGAGAGAATGATCACCTGGTAATTACTAGCACAGTGCCTCCATCTAGTGGAATCCAGGAATGCACCTACGGGGGCCCCACTAAGAAAACTATAATAATTCACACACAGTAGTTGGTAAATAAAACAACTGTTTATCTAAAATAAATGTAAAGGGCAGCTAATATAAACAGCACTCCAAACAAGTAGCAATAGGGGCTTCACTAACTAACTAGACAGGCACAAACTATCCTACTAATTAAAAGAAAGAAAGTCTGTGTATTCAGTCCAACAAACACAGTCTATAAAATCTTCAATTTATAAAATCTTTTTTATAACGTGATACCATCACGTTAAATATGATACTCACTCCAAAACTCTCTTTGTATGCTTTACACAGATTCTTCAGGTGAGTCAAGCACTTATGGACACACATTGCAACTCGAGCCCCTTTGGATACTTCGATTAGAATCCCCCACAACTGCTTATTCTTCCAATCTGGACTCCTCTGACAATTTCTGTCTTTTTAGACATAGTATCTGTCTTCCCTCTACCAGGCCTTTCTTTACTAGGCTTTCCTCTTCTTGCAGGCTACTCCCAGGTGCTGTGTAACTTTCTGCCAACCTTAGATCACTGTGCAGTTGGTTGCTAGACAATGGCTCATAGCACACAGACGCAGGCTCTGTGCCTGCTCCATTACAGGGAACCTACTGCAGAAGAGTGGTAAGAGCAATGATTCTGCACTACTTCTCTACTTTTCAAAGTCACATGTAATCAAGATCTGTCAAAAATGTATTGGATGTGCCATGTCTTTCTTCCCACCAAGTGCATTTCAGTGTCTCCAGTGTTTTATGTACATTGGTACTCTGTTCCTGGATCTAGGTGAAATTGATACCAAGCCAGCCAGTGTGAATCCATCAGGACTCATTCTGGAGGGAAATATTGTACTTATTCCCCTTTGTTTTTTATGGGATGGGTAGTACTTTTTTAAAAATGTGATTTCATAAAATGGAGATGTAAGTTTTAGGTTAATTGTTATCTGTAAAATTATTAATTGCTATGGGGTAAAAAGTTGGTGTTACAAATTGTGTGAGTTACAGAGTGTCTTAACCGTTACTTTTATTTGAGACCTTATAACAATATAAATAATATTAAATGGCATGGCATGGATATTTTAATTTGCTTTTGCTTTGTTAGTTTACTGTTGTTTTCTAGATAGAACTTCATGGAATATTTGTTGCAGGGCTCTAACTGTTTTTGGTGGTCTGCTTTAGCTTGCTCCAAAGCCCACTGCTGGACTCAAGTACAGGTATGAGATCGATTATCTGGAAACTAATTATCCAGACAGATCAAAATTACAGGAAAGCCATATCCCATAGACTTCCATTTAATGAAATAACTCAAATATTTAAAAATTATTTCCTATTTCTCTGTGGTAGTTAAATGATCTCAGCTAGGATTAAATTCTTCATAATTAGAGCAAAACAATCCTATAAGGTTACAATAATACTTAAAACTTTTTTTAGTAGACTAAGTAGCAGTTTTTAAAAAAATTCAAATTTTAAGCTATTTTTGTGTTCCTCGACCAGGGAATACTCCAAATTCAATTTGAATTTGAAAAACGTGAAAATTAAAATTTCTAAATTTATCATGTACTGTCTTTTTAAAAATTTTAATTTGACCATTCGCCATCTAAAACCTGATGAATGTTGATGTTTAGCCTATGGGGGACCTCCTAGAACTTTTATTGAGTCAATTGGTGGACTTTGAAAATTCTAAGTTTATTTTGGGAAAGAAAATGCGCAAAAAATTTGAATTGATCGATTCAAATTCAATCGAATAAATTCATTTCGGCTGGTCTTTTTGAATCTGAATTTCGAAGTTTTTGCACTTCAAAATTTGACCCATGATAAATCTGCCCCTAAATGTATTTCGATAAAAGAAAGAAAGGCAGAAAGATCACAAAAACCCCAGGTCCACAGCATCCTGGAAAGCAGACGTGTGACAAGTTTGCTGCACCTATTGGTGCAGCCCACTGTGAGAACCCTGGAATTACTGCGGGTTTCAGTCTGGTAGTAGCTTTTCGATTCCCTTGTCCAATAGAAACATTTTTGCGTGATTCTTCAAACAGACTGAGTGCATGTAAGTGCATGGAACATATTTATGCACAAGTACAATTAAAGGAACTGTTCAATGTAACAAAAACTATGTAAACTCCCCTCAAGTCACTGATTGGTTACTGATTGGTTTATATATAGTGATGGGCACATTTATTCGCCAGCCGCAAATTCACGGTGGATTCCTGTGATTTGCCGCTGGCTAATAAGTTCGTGAAACGCCAGTGAAAATTCGCCTGCCGAAAATTCGATGGGGTAAAAAAAATGAGACGCATCTCGTTTCACAAATTTTTCACCAATTTGCGAATTTCGCTGGAAATTCGAAAATTTTTCGGCGAAGCGAAACAGGATAGATTCGCCCATCACTATTTATATATACAATGTTTGGCCAACTAACTATACATATAAGATACATTTTTTATTTTGCACAGCCTATCTATTTACATATATTTCATTTAAACACTTAACTGTTACTTTTGAATTGTTCATTTTTGTTTGACCACACTTAAAGCTTGTAAACTAGCCCCAAAAAATTTAATTTTAGCATAATTCAGTTTTTCTGCAAACCTGTTTGTAACTATCAGCAAATAAGATACTGAATAAAAGATTCTTAATAAAACACCACTCAAATATTATCAAATTTTTTGTGTACTGTGATCTTCAAACATGGTCGACTGCCTACTGTATGGGGCAAATTCACTAAGCGTTGAAAATGTGCTAGCGTTGCCTTCACAAACATTCGCCGCACTTCACCAGGCGAATTTTCGCCAGTGCTAAGCAAATTCACTAAAGTTATGCTCAGGTCAGAGAACGGTAGCGTAGTTGCACTAGTGTTACTTCGCCAGGCAAAGCGCATTTATGCTAGCGATGCTTAATTTGCATACGGCGCGAATTTCAAAGTATAATAGAAGTATATGTTACAGCCACTACATTACACTACACAAGCCCAGGAAACCTTTAATAAATAAAATAAAGTTGTCCTATTGCCCTAAACATGTGCCCCCTGTATAGTTGAGTTGCCATATGTTAGGAAATGTAGGGGGGAAGGAGGGTTACCCCCCCAAAAAAAATTGATCTTTTTTCAGACTATCACCCTCCTATGCTAAAACACGCCAGCATTTTTTTGGGTCTTAGAAAAATGTTTACATTTTTTTTCAACCTCCTATCTATTGTATTTAACTTTGCCTGGTCTGACCAGGTGAAGTAACATCTAGCGTAAGTGCTAACGTTGAGGAAAATGTTCATCTTAGTGAATTTGCAAATTTATGATCCTTCGTCAGTGCGCAACATTCGCCAGAGTTGGTGTTAGTGAATTTGCAAAGTTACAAATTGACGTCACGCTGGCGAATTAGCGCTAGCTTTAGACGCTTCGCTCTTTAGTGAATTTGCCCCTATGTCTTTTAAAACAACATTTCCAAGATTTTTAATTTGTCAGTTAATTTTGATCTTTGCTTTTTATCTTGGGATAAGACATAGCTATAGTGCAGAAAGTAGATTTTACTTAAGTCTGTAAGTATGCCCAATAAAATACAATCTCAATCAACATAAAATAATCCATAATTTTTTTCACCTAAAGGCAAAACTGTCTTTAATCCTGCCATCATTGTTATACCTGGTTTATCAAAAGCAGCCAGCACAAGCAGTGTGTAGAATAAGATCATCATCATCATCATCACATTTACTTCTCAGGATGCCATGCTTAGATCAAAACACTTTCAGTACCCAGTGTGAAATACTGATCAATAAAAGCAAACTCAGATCTATCATAAAATGAATAAATAAAGCACAATAGGTTTAAGACTTGCTTTAGGAAATAGAAGAATAGTAGACACAACTGAAAAACAGAAGCAGGTCATGACAAGGAGGCAAGGAGAAAGCAAAACAAGTTATAATTTCCTGAATGTGTCATTTGCATGGTTCACAATGAAAGGTTTTTTAAAGGCTAGATATGAAATATCAAAATATTAATTACTGAGGACATTTAACAAATATCTTTCCCACTAAAATAAGGAAACTATAGGCAGAATCATCAAAATGGGATATGGGAATCCTGAAGATTCTCTGCAGGTTTACTGATATTTGAACTTTAATGGAAATCTTATAAATTGACCCAACTAGCCATTCAATTGAAAAGGCCAGTTTATTTGATTTGATAAATATCCACCATTGTCTGGGTATTATGAACGCCCCCAGAGCCTTACCAGGAGCTCCGGGCAGCGCGTGATGTCACTTCGGCGCCACTCCCAAAATGGCAGTACCCAGTGCCGCCACATGGGTAGCGGCGCCGCTGTGGTGACATCACTGCCCCACGACTCGTTTTGGAGCCAAATTCAAATATAAAAGGACGCCAGAGACCCGAATATAGGTTTTGTTTATATACATTTCTGGGTATTCTGTTATACTTCTACTATTGATTCCTGGACTTTGACCCTTGCCTGAACTCGACCTTGATACTTGCTGCCTGCCTTTGAACACTTTGCCTGGATTTGACCTTGATTATTGCCTGAAGCCTGCCTGTGCTTTGCTCTGGACTTTAACCCTTCCTCCTTGGCCTTGACTTCTCCCCGCTGGGAGCTGCTAGGCCCCCTAACACTGGGCTTCTGGCTTCAGCTTCAGGAGTCATTATTATCCCAGACAAGCCAAAAGACTGAGGAACTGTTTTCATTGCAGTTTATACTTTATAATATACGGTTACAGGGTTTGTTTATGGTAGGAGCAAGAATAAAAACTCAAATAACTGGAGCAAATCACTATGTTCTTTGATCATAATGCAACTTTCCTTCATCCCATAGTTCCTTGTGTTTATTAAGGAATTAAAAACAGATATCATGTATATAAAGAGGAATATGATTGGGTCCTACCAATTATTGTCTTTATGTGTCTGTATCTGCTTAGACATCACAGCTGAACACTCAAGCAAACCAGGCAAGTATTTACTCATCATTGATTTTTGATCATGTTCCTGGTTACAAATGTGACATCTCACATAAATTATACCTTTATTCTTCAATGTTCAGGATAAACCTGAAGTGCTAAGATTGACTTTTGTAGTTTGTGTCAAGAAAGATGCTTCTGCTAATGATTTTTGTTAATTAGATGTGGATATCCTTCTCACAGTTTCTGCTTTACAATAAAACCTGAAAAGACTCCTTTCTAAGCAACTCACAGAGGATATTACAGATGGATTGACAATGATCACATCTATTATTGACTTAGGTACTCTTATTGAAGATACCATTCATCAAGGCTATGCAAGGTTTTATATCCCATTTCATTACTGACAATGCATAAAATTATTTAAGTCTAGATGAGGGAGATAAATTACAACCTAGTGTTTGTTTACAGATTTTATGTGCAAAACCCAAAGCAGTGATTTAATAGGTTAGAGCTATCTTTTTTTTAATGAACTTTAGGGATGTTAAGTGAATAGCTGCTAGTACTCTATCTTTTCGATTTGCACAAGCAACTGGGGGAGTTTTGCTGCTACTTATGCAAGCATAATTTACATTTTCAATTGGGCTTTTATGCACATGTTCAACAGATCTGATATATCCAGAATTCTATTAAAGTATAGATTCAACCATCATCTTGTGCTTTGCAGTGGAAAGAATTTACAATAATTGCAAAAAAACATTTTTTTCTGAAATTCTCTGAAATGTTTAAATTTAAACTTTACTGGAACAAAAAGGCATACCCCAATGATTATAATAATTTACCTGATAAACTGTGTTGGTGATCCTGTTAGCAGAAAACTGCATCTTCCTGTGGTACCTCTGTATGTGTACCACAGAGCAATCATCTTCTTCTGCTTTTTTTTCATTTCTGATAGCCGTGGGCTGACATGCTTTGTACTTGCATGTCCAGCATGATGAAAGATGGAGAGAAAATATCACTTTGTGGTGTTTACACAAAATACCCCAAGCCAGTGCAGCTTTCTGATAACAGGAACACTGACCGGGTATATCAGAACAACAGAAACAATTATAATCAGTTGGTGGTGTCTGACATTTGGCACTTCCAGGGATTACAAATGCCCTTCTCCTTTAAATATGGTGAAGAATTATCTCCATTTTGCTGTTGTTTGTACTTACTGCTGTTAATATATAAGCTGTGTAATATATGTCATGTTTGGTCACCATTCTCTTTACC
>CM044436.1:69408581-69423052 GCA_024363595.1 Xenopus borealis
AAAAAAAAAAAAACGAATGTTATAAATGTTAGATAGTCTAATTTATATTCCTTTTTATCTGTTTTACTGTATTTAATTTGGATGTAATATTTTCCAAAGAGTTATTTTAACATCCTTAAAACTTGTACAGTATACAGTAATTATTAACATGTGATTATTCATAACAAAATAACACTCCCTTATACAATGGACACTTAACATAGTGGTTTTGGTGAGAGACAAAATATATTCTGTTGGAGCTGGGGGAGGTTGTTTTCAGTTTCTGCACTAAAATAGGTTTTAAAGGGGAAGTAAATTCTAAAATAGAATATGGCTAGAAATTCTGCATTTTGTATACTAAACATAAACATGAACTAACTGCACCACAAGCCTAATTAAACTAATTATTAATGGTTTCAAATTTGGCCATAGGGGGGTCACCATATTGTAACTATGATAAACCTCTTTGCAAGACCAAGACTTGTCTTAAGGACATCTGCCATTGACTTCTACATGAACTCGGTAGGTCTGAGTTGGAGTTTTTTTACATTAAATAATTGTGTTTTTCCAGTCAGTACAATTAGAAAAAATATTTTATAAATAACCCCCTAGATGCAGGGTTTGCAAATAAATGAAATTGCATCACTCTAACGATTCTATAGTATACAACATGGAGTACTATGGCAACTGTAAAGCTACTTATGTGGTTTATTTGGCCACATGTGTGTAGAGCTCATTAGTGTATTGGAAATACAAAATGGATGTTCTCAAAAAGGATGGTGGAAGATATTGGTACTATTGACATTGGCATTGTACATAACATAAAAAGTAAAATAATTTGACTGGATGGATCCTGAATTGTATAATTTCAGATTATAGATAGGGTCTTTCCTGATAAGTGTGATGATTGAAATAATAGTCTATTAAGTAAGGAGACTTTAAACTAAACCCAGTACAGTATTTCCTTATGTACTTAATATAGACTGGTTGATTGATTTTCTGTGTATTTATTTGTTTATTGTTATGGAGTTTGTAGGAAAGTACTACTACAGGCATGGGACCTGTAAGCCAGAATGCTTAGGACCTGGGGCCTTCCAAAATAAGGGATCTTTCCATAATTTGGATCCTCATACTTTCAAATCAATGCAAGAACACTTCATGCAAAAGTACAAGGAATTGCTCAAGCCACTCTTTACATCTGAGCAGGTGCAAGCATTACTGGAAAACATGTTGCACAAGATTGTGGTCATACACTACTAAAATACAGCCAGGGTGTGTACTTGCAGTTCTATAGCTACAATTCTATCTTGGGTCCCTAACTGATTTTAGCCGTTTAGCTTCTGGCAGCTTTAGCTAAGAAGCTTTAGCTTCTTGGCAGGATAGTCTGGTATACACTTAAGGGCAGATTTACTACTGGTCGAATTTCGAATGCTAAAAAAATTCGAAATTCAACCATGGGAATAGTGGGGAATAGTGGGGAAGTAAAATCCTTCGAATTCGACTATCGAATTTGAAGGATGTTACCGCAATTCAATTAATCAAATGATCGAATATAAAAAATTTGATCGAATATTCTAATTCGAATCGAATATTCGAACGATTTTAAGCGATCAAACTAATTTTTTATATTCGATCAAAGATAATGATGCCCAATTCGGTAGCTTTGATCTGGCGAAGTAGGAGGTCGAATGAAAATTTAAAGGGGAAGTAATCAACCATTGCATATTTGAATATTCAAATTAAATTTTATTGAATATTCGAATATGCAAATAAAATTTTATTCGAATATTCGAATCATTCCAATTCGAATATTCAATTGTCGAATTTGCCTAATTTGCATATTCGAAGATTCGAATTCGAATTTAATACAAATTCGATCAAACTTCGAATTCTTCCTGTGAATTTTGTAAATTTGCCCCATAGATTTTGTCTATGCATATTTAAGGAAGGAATTTGGGGTGCAATTAAATTATTTTATGTGTTCCTTTATACAGACAATTACCCGTCATTGGTGGACTTTCTCTTTAAAGGGATACTGTCATGGGAAAACATGTATTTTTTTTTTCAAACTGCATCAATTAACAGTGCAGCTCCAGCAGAATTATGCACTGAAATCCATTTCTCAAAAGAGCAAACAGATTTTTTTAATATATAATTTAAAAATCTAACATGGGGCTACACATATTGTCAGTTTCCCAGCTGCCCCAGTCATGTGACTTGTGCTCTGATAAACTTCAGTCACTTACTGATGTACTACAAGTTAGGGTTATGTCACCCCATCCCTTTCTTGCCCAGCAGATTAACAACAGATCAATGGGAAGGTAACCAGAAAGCAGCTCCCTAACACAAGATAACAGCTCCCTGGTAGATATAAAAACAGAGCTCAATAGTAAAATCCAGGTCCCACTTCGATACATTCAGTAGGAGAAACAAAAGCCTGCCAGAAATCAGTTCCATCTTAAAGTGTTGGCTCTTTCTGAAAGCACATGACCAGGCAAAATGACCTTAGATGGCTGCCTACAAACAAGTATTACAACTAAAAAAAAATATACTTGTTAGTTCAGGAATTACATTTTGTATTGTAGATTGAATTATTTGCAGTGTAATCAGGGTAATTTAGAAATAAAAACTACATTATAAAGATCATGACAAAATGCCTTTAAGGTAAATGAATTGTTAAAGAAATATTTAGAATATTTAGAAAAATATTATTTGTGCATAATATTTTTGTGAAACAGAGGATTGTTTTGTCAAATTTGTTCTACATTAACTTGTATTTTCAAATATTCTGCTAAATCTATACCTGAGATATCCCCATATCCTTGGATGTTTAGGTTATCTAAGAAGGCACCCAAGACCATCTAATAATCTGCTGTGAGAGTGCAGTGACATAATATAAGGTATGGCACAGATATTGTTTAAATATTTATGGACTTTCAGTGGGATGTTTAAAGGGGATAAATACCCCTTTTTGAACTCATTCAGTAGGGCTTTTGTAAAACACCACATTTATCTGAACCATTTTACTGACAATCCATTTCCTGATATCTGCTATGATACTGGTACTGTATTGCAAGAACCTAGCACACTGCCACCTGCTCATTTCCAGCAGATAGTTTAAAACAGGAAGGGGGTGGAAGAGGAGACATCTACATGCCTCCCTCTGCCCGCCCTTCTTTGATAAATTACTGCCTAATGCAGGAAACACGTTTAATCTGTTTAAGAGGCTGTCTACATGTCTCTGTGTTCCATAACAGAGTGCAATATGCACACAGCAATGAATGTTATTGTCACTTATCCATTAAAAAGCAGGATAAAATGTACCCCAACAAAAATGTCTTGTGCTGCTTGTGCTGCTACAGTATATCTGTTTAGCTATTGTAAAACAAAATGTAACTGCCTCAGGAATAGTTAAATGGAGCATGCAAAGCTCTCTCACATATGTTTGTTTACATGTCAAATTACATATTAAACAAAAATTTCAGACTCACCAACTTGCTGCAACATTTCAAAGCTCCTGCTTCTTTTTCAAGCATCACTTATCACAGTGACATCATATCCCATTTAAAAGCTAATAATTAACAAATAACACACTTATTGGTGAGAGATATACAGCAAGACTCAACTAAAAAATGTACCAATACAGTTGGTTCAATTTATATAGTGAATAACGTACCCCCTCTTGTAAAATATAAGGATATTATAAGTTACCGAGGAGTTTCATGACCATATAAAAACACGAGGCCGAAGGCCGAGTGTTTTTATACAGGTCATGGAACTCCGAGGTAACTTCTAATATCCTCATATTTTGCAACTGGGGGTACTTTATTTATTATAATACACAAGTTTCAGGGAGTCATGTGACAGAAATGACATCAGAACTCACCGTTTATAACTGATGACATCAGAACTCACCGTTTATAAGGATATAATTTACAAGATATTTACGGCTTTTGTGTATTATATATACATACATAATGTATCGTATAACAACATCAAATAATTAAACCTAAATATCTTAAATAAGTGTTTTTATTCTGGATGTGTTATATCTAATATAATTCCAAATACCACCCCTGCCTGCGCACAATATTTATTTTACATAAAGGCATATAAATCATACTCCCTATTGAGTCCCTTGGGATGCAGTCTCTGTAAAGGTGAATCCAAAATGTCTCCCTCTTTTGGAATTGTAAGAGTTTGTTGTCCCTTGCCCCATCATGGAGGCAACAGACTCAATTACAAGAAAACTCTAAGATGCTGCAAAGTGCTGTTGCAAACTGAAAATGAGCTGGGACAGGTAACATAAGTGCTTCTTTATATATATATATATATATATATATATATATATATATATATATATATATATATATATATAGATCCACAAAGTGCAATGCTAACTGGTTTCAATTGAGAGTTATCACATTTTCTCATATTTGTGGGTATGTAATATTGGCTGCTAGCACAAACATCTTTCATTCATTTGCAATTCCAATAAATGTTCACAAAATGAAATATTTTCCTTTTGTGAACACTTTACCCCTGACAAGACAGTAAGATAGCAATTGCAAATTTTAGAGTTTGAGAAGTTCATAGTGTGTGTAATAACATTTAACAATCGCAAACTATTTTGTGTGACAAAATATTAAATTGCAGAGCAGGTGCTAAAAATTCACAAGTTACTAAAAGCCCAATGAAGAATTTTACTTTGTGACAGGTGAATTTTTATTCGCAAAGTTTAGCTCTTTGCGAATTTTATTACATTTCCCCCTTTATGTGCAATACACTAAGGGACCCATTTGCTAACATCTCAATTTGGTTTTTATGCACGAATCTCAAAAAAATTTGTTTTTCTTATATTATATATAAGTGTTAAAAGCATGAAAAACCTCACAAAACTTTTCACAGTAAAAGTTGTCAGGGCCCTATAGAAGTCAGTGTACAGAACTGCACTGATCGCTTTTAAATCAGTTCAGAGGTTTTTGGATTTTTTTTTGCTAGGAATTGTCTGGAAAACTCTGGAAATTTTTTAGTGGTTTTCAAGTTATTTGCATTTTTAGCACATCATTCAGAGCTTTTTTTCAATTGCACTTTTTATATATGGATCTTTTAACAAATTTTGTTACATTAGTGGTTTTAGAGTTTGTGAGTTTAGTTGTATTTTCAAAAACCTCTAAACCACTAAAATCCAACCTTTAGTCTTAGAATTTTCTTATACAATTTTAATGTGAAATGTAAGTCATCTACAGTATATCCTACTATTCTATCCACTATCCAGTAAATAGTAAACTGTGTGCAGAACTAACTGAACGGAATTTCCATAATTAATTGGGAATTCAACAGCTTGTCAATTTCAGGAAGATGCGCAGTAATACACCTACCGGCAAATGCGTCCTACTGCGAATGCGCCACCAAGCGCCGACGGAAGAAGATGTTGCTGTAGAAGATGGCGCCCAGGAACCTGGCTGGAGGGGACCTGCATGGAGGAATAAGTAGCAACTTAGGGGCATTTGCCCACGGGAAAGGTAGGCTGTGGGGGAGGAGGGAGGTGGGCCTACGAGGGGGTGGGGGGAGGGGGTTAGCATGGGAGGGGTTGAATTCCCCTTTAAGCAGTGAACAGAACATGCAAAAATTAAATATATCTTAATTTGTTTATTGTAGAATTTGTGAAAGTAGTATTTGGGGACTTTAGACCATGGAATGTGCCTGTTCTTGTTTCCTAGCATTTAAGATAATTATGTTATCTGACAATGCAAAGTAAGTTTCCACTGATTTGATATACGGATGTTATCACTCCTTGGGAGAATTTTCATCTGTGGTGTCTCAGAACAAGGGTTGACAGAATGATTACTTTGTATCTAAAACTCACAATATCTGTGTTTGAGTGGCATCTAAGCAAAAAACATCTGCAGGTTAATAAGAATGAAACAAAAAATTATTTTAAATGTCAAATGGATGATAATTGCAATGAATGGTGACTTGCCTGGATAGATCTTGTGTATTTTGTGTTGCTATTTTTATGTGTTTTGTTTGAGTTACAGCATTTAATCAACACTGCAGTATTGCATTAGTTGATTTTTTTAATAAACAAAAGATGGAAGTATAACAGAAAGTATTATGTTTGCCCATAGCTAGCAACCCATAGCAACCAATCATATCTTTGATTTCAAACAAATGACTAGTTGATGCTGGTTTATTGCTGTTTGTTACTAGACAAGTAACAAAGATACTGAAACAAAAAAGAAAACCTTTTTTTTAACATCTATCATTTACTCAATTAATGTATTTACTCAATTAATCTTGTTGTTACTGGGCCCCCCAATATATCCAGAGGTTGTCCTTTTTTACTAATCTGTAGAAATTTCTTATTAATTAAGATCTGATGGGGCCCCTACACTTCTTGCACCCCCTGCAGCCGCATGGTCTGCTTCCTCGTTAGTTATGCCGCTGAGGTTATTTACTTTTTCTCATATTTTACCAGAAAAAAACTCAACCTAACTCTCATCCATGAATTTGGCTTAATTACTAATATTTACGGTCGAATAAGTGGGATTGAAAGAAAGCTAAAAAAACTTAAGTTTCAATTTGAATAGTATGTCTTTATCAAAATGCCAGTGATTAGGGGGTCTGTCATATTTGTGCAGCAGAAGTCTGTTAACATTAGAAACTCACTGATGGTTAAGAAGAACAGTTGGACAGTTGGTTTAGGAACTTCAAGTAACAAGACCTATCATTGAAAAATTATAAACATAACCTATAGTTAACTTTTAAGGTATGTTAATATTTTGAAAACAAATTTTTGTGTCACTATCTCTTTTATACAATTTATTAAATTACGCCCTATTTTAATGTAGCCCAGAAAGTTCTCCTTATTGTTGGAATTGGTTTGTTATAATTTACTGCAGTGTCTTAAGGAGTAGTTAACATTTTGAAAAGTTGCCATTTACTCTTTAACTTTTTTTTTAAATCTTTTGTAAATTTTAAGTTTCAAAAATAAAACCTCTGTGTGATAAAGTATTTGAAATTATTCAGTAAGGACTTTTTATTGCAAATCCCACATAAACCTGAGATCACACAACAGCAATTGCCATTCAGAGAATGAAATGCTAAGGAGGCTTGCCTTCCATATCTATACTGCTAAATAATTAACATAATGGAAATTCTACCAATTCATTTCAGAGAATTCTCAATAGGGCTATTGTAGGCAACACATGGAATGAAGAGTGGCATGATAATATGCCAGACTATAAGTAAGCATACAATGTATGGGCTAGAGCGAACTACTATGCTAAAACATAGACATGAAGAGAAACATTCTTTGGGAGTATACACACATAATACTTCTCTAACATTTTTTTCCTATTATAATTTAGCAAATTTTGTTAATAGTTTTGTGCAGGTATTTGTTAGTCACTTAATTTAGTTTCATTAAAAAAGTTTTGAGTGTTTATGGTTTAATTTTTTTAATCATGTAACTTCCCCCATCAGAGTGAGACATTCTTAACTATTTTTTTAAACAAATGAGAGTTTGCTAACTGTAATAAGTGATGTTTCTTTAGGCTTTCTTTAGGCTTTAGAAGAATGATAATGCACAATAATTTCATTGATTCAATTACGGTGGTAAAATATTCTGTACCCACACATGTTAATTTTTATTCCTTATTCCGGTGCTCCTACTTTTGGTTACCTTGGCAATGGACAGTTTGAATTTGACACTGCGGTGTTACGAAAGCAATATCTTAAAGCTTTTCAGGGAACACTATAACGGACAGTCCATATTATAGTAGAGTGAAAAGAAGTCAAGTTATTGTAAGAACCATTTTCCAACTCCCCTTAGGCTTATAATGTAAATCAACCCTTTCCTCACCTTGTTTCATAGGTGTCAGGATCAGCCCAGGACTTGAACTGTAAACCCTGGTTCTGGATAGTGGTGCACTTACCAGGTGAGCCACTGGAGGCTCTTGGGGGCTGGTCCTGACGTCTTCATTTATTCTTGTTTTCCATATATGCCTGGTTTCAGTTTCTCCTCCCTGTTCTCCTCCCTCCTCTTTACCCTCATGTGTTCTCTGTTGTCTAATCAGTTGCCTTTATAAACCACGCCCTGAGCTTTGCTCAGGGCTGAGTCATTATATTGTATCCTGTGTTCCTGAATGACCTGCCAACCCTGATTCCTGTTCCTTGTTCCTGAGAAATCTCTTGTTTCAGTATTCTTTGTTCAAGCATTCCTTGCCCTCCTGATTTTCTGGTAAAGACTTTATTTTTGACCTTGCACCTGAATTTACCTGTCCCTGTGTTTTGTTCAGTTATCATTAAACCTTCCAAGTCACCATGCCTGCTCCAAATGTTTATGGCTTTTTCCCTGGGCTTCCACCACACCCACTATCAAGTGTGGGAGTAACTCCCATCACAGCGGTTTCCCGCTGTGATCATTACAATAGGGAAGTGATAGATTCTGGAACATGAAGTCCATCTGTTTTCCATGGTGGGTGGTGCACAGCAAGGAAACTTCAAGTTCCAGAATCCATCACTTCACAACGGAACAAGATGAGTGGGTTTGTATTACACTGTGAGCTAGTGGGTGTGGGGAATAGGTCCCTGCAGGACAGACAGACTATAATGGTTTTCTTATGTGTATGTGTATGTATGTATTATGTGTATGTATGTTTATTTCTGGAATTTCACATTTGCCAGGACCTTTTCTACATAGCTAATACAAAAGGAGAGCATACAGATTCTTCATTATTATGTTTAAAAAAATGAAAACCAATTGCAAATTGTCTCTGAATATCACTTTCTACGTCATACTAAATGTTTTCTCAAAGGTGAACAACCCCTTGCAATGAACATTTAAGATTTGCAATGCAATATCAGGGGACCTTTTTACCCATAAAGAGGATCACTGCACCAGAGGCCACCCCTTCAGACTAGAAGAAAAGGACTTTCATTTGAAGCAGCGTAGGTGGTTCTTCACAGTCAGGACGGTGAGGTTTTGGAATGCACTGCTGGGTGATGTTGTGATGGCTCATTCTGTTGATGCCTTTAAGAGGGGTTTGGATGATTTTTTGGACAGACATAATATCAAAGGCTATTTTGATACTAAACTCTACAGTTAGTATAGCTATGGGTATATATGGTTTGTGTTTGAAAGAGTGGAGATGTTTGTGTGTGTATGTATGCTGGGTTTTTAATTTGGAGGGGTTGAACTTGATGGACTCGGTCAACCCAATTTAACTATGTAACTATGTAACTATAAAAGCCTAACAAAGAATATTACATTGCGACATGCAAACTTTTATTTGCCAATGTGTTTCCTTTGTGAATTTTTTTTTGTAACTTATTATTTATTTGTTTTCATAAATGCAGCATGTTATACATACAACTGCGCTGTACACACAGCAGAAAAACATATCATATGCCATAAACAATAAATAAAAAGAAAAAGCCAAACAAAGTTCTTGTGTCTATTGCATTTCACTATCTATAATTCAGCTATGTGTCTGTCTCTGACATGTAAACATTTAACTTGGAGGGTGGACTCTCTAAGACCAGGTGGCCACCATGCCCCTAAGTCCCTTTGTGAATTTTATTACATTTCCCCCTCAGTGAATTAAATAAAAAGCAAAGTGCCATAAATTTCACAAGAGAGCTATTTCCTATAGTGTATTAACACTTTCCATGGTGAGGCCTACAGTGCATCCAGAACCAATGCTTGGATTTAGAAATGAATGGAAAGGCATAGGGGCAGATTTATTGTGCGGTGTAAAAAAAGAAGGAATAATTAATCAAACATTGCCAGGCATCATTATGGAAAAAATTGCATGAAATAATGTAACTTTTTACCTCCTTTTTCTTTGAGCAACTTCCACAGGAACTTACTTATAAAGGTCCGAAGCAGTGTAAAATAATGGTGGAAATTCTGGTGTTCGCATTGCATAAAATATAACACACATTGATAAATTCACCATTTATTTTACATAGATTATGACAATGTTTTTTCAGTAAATTTCATTTTACACAGCATAATAAATAGGCCCCATAGTATAATTAGATTAAGGACTGAAAGAGAAGGCAAAAAGTAAGCAGAGTAATGCTTTTTAAAGAAAGATTTAAATGCAAAATGGCAACATTTTTAATTATATACAATATTTGATACTGAAAGATCCAGGAAAAAGGAAAAGCAACAAATGTTCAGCTAACAGAATATAATTTTTTTTTTGTATGGCCTGAGATAACATTAGACAAGCTATGTTGCTTAACATCTGGAGGAAAAAATGTTTGAGTGTACTAAAAAATGTGTGCACAGAACCAAATAGTTAACATAAATTATGTGCATAAAACATCCAATTACTTAATATTTTATGGGAGGGGATGTGAATTATTGTCATGGAGCACTGCCACATGGCTTTAAACCTTAACAGATAATGATAATCATTAACACTGGAGCTGAAGGTATCACTGACTCATTTACAGAGTAAAGTCTACAATAAATGGCACTTCATAAATAAAACAACAAGTGCATAGTAATATTCGGGTGGAGTAAACATAAAGCAATTTATAAACACAATTTTTGGTCAAAGAATACGATCTGTTCCACCATAACCATTGATGGATCTGAGAAATTTAGACAAGGTTAAAATATGGCAGACAGAACCTTTATATTTCTTACTTTAAGTTCTTTCCTACTGCAATATAAACACAAGACCACCAAACTGTATGGTTGTAAAACCTAGCACTACCGGTACAGTATGGACCTGTTGTGTCGAATGCTCATGAGGAGGAGTATTTTCAAAATTTGAATCTGTTAAGCTAAAGTCTACTAAAATATCAATTAAACATTATTTAAACTGAATAGCATTTTTTTTTTGCCTCCAGTAAGGATTAATTATGTTAGTTAGGAGGTACCAAGTAATGTTTTTTATTATAGAGAAAATATATGTACATTACATTATTGTATTAGTGATTAAAATTGATTAAAAGGAGTCTATGGGATATGGCCTTCCCATAATTTAGAGCTTTCTGGAGGGTTTCTGCATAATGGATGCCATACCTGTACTATAAAGCCAAGTCTGCAAATTCTAAGTTATTCTGAAGCAACAAACAGAAGCCCAAAAGAAAAAAATAGTTCAAGGGATTTGTAAATAGTGAATGCTTACTCTGTGCTCTAACTTGTTCCTGGTGGAGAAAATTGCCCTTTATAGTAAAGGATATCAGTAAATCTTCCATTTATACATTTACATCAAAATTAATTTGTGACTAAATTGAGTGTGTTGTGGGGGGAAATGCCCATAAAGCAACAATTTAAAAGAGTATAAGGGTTAACAGCTTTGCTGCACTGTGTGTATTTTATAACTTTTTTGTAATTGTGAGATATGTTGCAGGTAATATTTGTTCATTCCTGGTCTGTCTCCTGGCATCTGATTTTCTCTGTAGTGTTCCACTGATACTATAGTTTTCTCTCTGACCTAGCCTGCTAGGCACAATTATTCTCTTCCTCCTGTGGTTTGTTTTCTACTTTTTATCCAGTCTGCACATGACCTGCATTCCACCTTATCTCCGCTATGTGCTTTTCTGTGATTCAGACTTAATTTGTATACTGTAAATTTAATCTGGTCTTCACTGCCTTGTTTCTCAACTGACTTGTTTTATATACTATATATGTATGTGACACTCAAGTATGACTCAGTGTGACCTTGGCAGCATAATTGCCACCAGCCACTGCTGAACAAGATTAGGTGTGAAGGTTTCTTTGTATAATTTGACCATTAGAAAACAATTTTGAAATGTATAAAATTATAACTATTCATGGTCAAGTTTCTGAAAACACCATCAAAGTTAACATATTGAATTTTGGTTTATATCAAATAGTATACCAATTGGTTTAGATGTTTATAGCTCCTATATATTGCTCATATTAATGCAGATTATTTCACATAACCACTATTTTTGTTGCAAAAATAAATTATTAAATGATTGTATCAAGGAAAAAATATTGCAAAAAATACCACCTGTAGTCTTGGGCCACAGTTTAGATAAGGGGAGAGGTTGCCAATACCAAAGCACTGATTTTTAATAGGCTCTGCTTATAGCTTTTAACAGAGAGTGATTGCCCAGACACCAAAGTACATGCCCACCTGGGCTTTATCCTTTATGCTACAGCATTTATAGAGAAGAGGTTGCCTTTATCTAAACAGTGGTTTACCCCAGGGCCGGAACTAGGAGTTGGCAGAAGAAGCATCTGCCTTGGGCCCGATGAAAGGGGAGAGCTGATCAGGTACCTGTCTTCTGTTTGCTTTTTTCCCCTGCTCTCTGCTGCCTCCCTCCCCTATCCTACCCTCTGTTGCTCTCTCCTGCTTGCCTCACCTCCGGTGCTCTCTCTTGCCTCCTTATTCTCCTCTGTTGCTCTGTGCTTGTGTGCTCACACTCTATTCAGGGGCAAGCGCGCAGTCTCAGTCGGGGTACTGGGTCACCTAGGGTGCTTGGTCCAGCACTGGTTTACCCTTTCACTGCCAGCAGATTTGGCCAATTTGGTACTTTTAATGCAAAAAATTATGGTAACCCCTGAAAACCATATATTTTGACACATTCTGTTGTATCCAAAATTAGTAATTATGTCTTTCTACTCATACTACCCAACTGCAAAGGAGCGCCAAATGCAGTGGTTTGTATGACCTAAAACACCTAAAAATATTGAAATTTGTGGCATTTATCTCATCCAATTTCTTAAATATGTTAAAAAACCCTAGATATGAACGCTAATGTTCTACAGAACAGTTTGATGCCCAATATGCATAGATATACCAAAGCAGGTAGCACGTGCAGCCCCTAAATGAAAATAGTTCATGTGCTTGTGTATGCATGTGTGTACAGCTCTAAAAAGTGTGTAACTATGTGCAAATATGCAAAAAAAAAAGCAACATTTAGTTAAATGTGTAGTGTGTGTAAATGCATGTATGTGTGTGTAAATGAGTAAAGAAAGGGCACTTACCATTTCTGTGGGGGATACTTGGCAGCATTGGAAAGTCCAGGATTACAGAGCCTGTGTAGCAGTAAGTGAGTGGGTGGCATTGGATTGAGTTTCACTGCATCTTACGACAGTCCTCGAGCTGCCATTGCAGCAAAGGAGCCCTTGACTGTGCAGCAGATAGGTACTACATGCTTGGCAGTCAGAGCATTTTCCTGCCAGCACATAGTACCGACATGCTTGGTAGTTAAATGGTTAATAGGCTTATCATGATCATCATTGGTAACTGAAAAGCCCATTTTTTGTAAAATTATGTTACTTTACTTGTGAAACAGGGGACCAATGAATATGCATTGATCTTTTTTTTGTGTGTGTTTGCAACTATCCTGACCACATCCGTTGCACTTCCTTTGCATTTTTACTTTGCCTTGGAGTGCTTCCATAACCCCCTTTTTGCATAGTTCTGTACTTTAGCAGTTCTTTAGCGTTCTTTAGCTCTGCAGGAAGAATTTCAGACTTCCATTTGGCCCCAGCACCCCCACATCTGTCTCCAGGGCCACCATCAGGGGGGCAGAGGGGGTACTACTGGCCCAGGCCAAAAGGGCTGTCCCGATGCCAAACTTGAAGCACTGAAGCAAGTTTTACTGAACACCAATGTGTGTTTTTTAATTTTTTATTTTATTAAACCCCTAGGCAACAATGTATTATTTTACTACTCTACAGTAGATAGTTAGAGCCACCATATGGGGTTTACACTGATGTTATATAGTGGCTTACCAGTTTTATGATCTTAGCCTTTAACTAAAATCCCCTGTTTCTAAAAATACATGCACTTGAAAATATATTAAATTACTTATTAAATAGGGGACCAAGGAATGTGCAGAGCTAAATACCTTCTCTTTTGTTTGCATGTAGCTAATTTGGACAGAGTGCTCCCATAACCACCTTTTTATATTCAAATATTTGCAAGGATGGCAATTTTTTCTCAGTTATTTTGTTTTTTCTAAATCATTATTTGATCAGTTTATATGTCTTTGTAGTAAATAAAGATTTTTTTTATTTCTACTTTATTTGAAGAAAATTTCTTATAATTTCCTTATGATTTATTGTATCTATACATTGGGGACAATGAGGAGACCAGCAACTACCAATCAAATGTCGTTTCTTTCCAACATATTTCTAAAAAGCTAGAAATTTGACTTTTATTAAGTGTGAAAACCAAGAAAACCTCCAAGGCAAAAGTTTGCCAATTAAAAGTTGTCAAGGTGCTATAGAAGTCGATGGGAGCAGCGGTGACCATTTTTAATCTGATCAGAATATTTCAGTTATTCATATTATTTCCAGATTGTTCAGTGCTTTTTTTTCATTGATACTTTTTATAATACAAACTTTTAATAAATTCAGTGACCGTTTTGGTTTTTATTTTATAGCTCCTTCCACAGTTAAATGTATGTGGTAATTAGGTGCCTTTACTGTACATACAGGGGCAGATTTACGTGAAATGATCGAAGTTCGATCGAATACGATCGAA
>CM044436.1:69424966-69458411 GCA_024363595.1 Xenopus borealis
GATGCGTCTGGCGGGGGACCCGGGCAGCCTGACAGGTTATTTTTTTCCCCATTCTGGGCCGGATGCCGGGCCCCTTCAGCTAGGCGGGCCCTAGGCTGGCGCCTAGGGCGCCTAGCGGGTAATCCGGCCCTGGGCGGAACTTCACTCTTTGATAAATTTACCCCCTAAGTCCTGCTCGAATTCCATTCGTACGATCAAAGTGTTTGAAACGTATACATTTTGCGGATGCTCAAAGGAAATTTTTTCTTGAAATCGAACGATCTGTATCCGATCGTAAGAATTCATCGAGAAATCAATTATCGAGCAAAATGATAGCCTAAAACAATTTGATAAGCATTAGATGGTCAAATGCTTATCGAATTTCGGGTAGGATCGAGCTAATTTTGGGGAATAATAGTAAATTTGCCCCTAAATCTATGGGGCAAATTTACTATTATTCACCTAAAATCCCTCGAATCTGTTCGAAATTCGATAAGCATGTGGGTGGGGCTTCCAGGTTTAAAGGGGAAGTTACCCCAATGATGTTTATCACCACATATAAAAATGTAGAAAAATAAAAATAATTTCTTTCCAGACATAAACTTTTATTATATGATGTAAAATCTTACGGACACTTCCAGAACAAACACCTTTACCATCACTCCAGCACAGACTTATTTCAACACATGCAGTTACAATGTTTCAGGACACACCAGAGGCCTCTTCTTAAATACAGTTCCGCACTTCAGTCCTCATTCAGACATACGATGGTACATGCAGTGAGGGAAACCAGCATTAAACAGTAAGCACACTCTTTAAGGATCTTGGATCCCACCTAACTGCTAGTGGTTCGGTATATGCTTCCACCCGTATCCCCCCACTCTCCAATAGTGGCCCGATACCTTTGGGTGATACCCTTCCACTCTTCCAAGTTTGGAACTTTTTCATCCAAGTCCTGGCCTGAAGCCTCAGTGTCCTTCCTACCTAGCCCTAATCTGTCACTGGTTCCCTCACCTACGGAGTGCCCATAGGAGTCTAACTACACTTCCCTCCTTGATGGGGCCCAAACTGCCCTTACTAAATATCCTACCTATCTCGAGTACCTAGTACTCACTTTGATCTAGCCTATTCTAACTCCTCCTGTCTACCGATGAGGTCTCACTCACCAACCAGCTAGTTTGGTCACGCCTCCCATCAAGACCCCTCCTTTTATACCCTTCTGTGTGCTCCCTCTGGTGGTCGGGGTGAAAATTACACTTAAAGATTAATTTAAAGAACTCCACTGCCATCTAGTGGCCATTCATACACATTACATACAACACATTTTAAACACACATACATTTTACATACTGCACATTTTGTGACTCAAACAGATAACATTGCATACACATAATACTTTCATCATTTTACACCCCCTTACAAGCATTCGATTATCGAATGCTTATCGAATAGTTTTAGGCTATCATTTTCCTTGATATTTGATTTCTCAATGAATCGTACGATCGAATACCGATCGTTCCATTCCACAAAAAAATCTTACTTTTTCCTTCAAGCGCTCGAAAAATTCATACGATTCGAACGATCGAGGCGTTCGATTATACGAATGGTATTAAAGCAGGTGTTTGAAAAAGAAGCCTATGAGGGGCTTCCCATAGGCTTCTACTGCAATTCGGTAGGTTCAATCTGGCGAAGTAGGCAGTCGAATAAAATTTTAAAGTTAAAGTCCTTCGATCATCGAATGGTTGAATGATCAATATTCGATCATTCAATCTATTCGATCATTCGAATTTTCAGTGTTCAATGATCAAAGTGGCTAAATTTGCATATTCGAGCCTCTGAAAAAATCGTACGATCGGAATTATATCGAATTCAATCAAACTTTGATCCACTCACTTGAATTTTGTAAATTTGACCCTATGTGTTCCCACAATTGTCGATCTGTCTTCCGCTTTGCTGAGTAATTATTGAAGATGTTTCACTACTCATCCGAGCAGCTTCTTCAGTTCAACTGACTGGTATGGGAAGTTCTCGGCATACAAACTCTTCCACTAATCCAATCCAGTCTAGGAGTTGCATGACACATTGGTAATCCTATCACTGTAACTACACAGAATCAAATTCAGATGTCACCTCTTTGAAGAGTTACAATGTGCCATTGTGATTGGATTAGTGGAAGAGTTTATATGCCGAGAACTTCCCATATCAGTCAGTTGAACTAAAGAAGCTGCTCGGATGAGTAGTGAAACATCTTCAATATTTACTCAGCAAGTCCAGTTGTTTTAGAATTACTTAAATCAGATATGATATATCTAGTTAATCCTATTTGCCCCACTTGGATCTTTGTATATTCCCAAAAAACTACATCCATTACTTTGTTGCTTTGTATTATGCTATAGATGAAGCCACTTTGGATTGGGTGTTTGACACAGAATAACTAAACTCAGACTTCACACTTGTCTCATTTAACACAGAAAATTGCGTCACAGCATCCCATCTAATTAAAGTGTTCATCATTGTGAACAATGGTGCTTTGGTATGCTAATGAAAAGGTTAAATGTATTTAATGAGTTAAGATAACTTTAGATAACACAATTTCGTCAATTAGCCCTGAGTCATGATGCATTTAACACACAAATAGTGATGGGCAAATCTATCCCGTTTCGCCTTGCCGCTGTGATGCCCATAAGTTTGCAATAAAGGCAATTTTACTTTTCTAAAGACAAAGTGGTGCTGTTCAATTGTTACTATTGCTGCTGGTGGAGAGTGGCCATTGGGGAACTTGCACCACAGTATAAAGAAGAAGGAGTAAGAAGTAATGCTGACTATTTGACTGCTACATGAAAGCACTCACGGCAGCCAAAATCCAATGTGTATTAGTGTGTCTTTATTGGTACATGGTGCATCAACGTGTTTAATCTCATCAGGATAGTAACAGGAAGTGAGACATATCATTAAATAACACCCCTAGCCAATCAGTAAGTCAAAGTGTTTAGTGCATCATAAATATATAAATGAATTTAAAATCTTATTCGTGTATAATTTATATCAAATATATCACCCAGATTGGCAAACTGTGCTCAATAAAAATGACATATATGCATATAAAGATACATAAGAATTGTGTTTGAATTACATCCATAAAAGTTACGTGTAAAACAACTTTAATGTTAAGTGTCCATATCTAGTGTAACAATTCTTTGTGCAAACAATATTGCCATATAAAAACCTAAAATGTTCATGTAGGAAAATCTGTGTATCAATATAGTAACAATGTTTAAGGCCATCAGGTTCTTATTTATATAAACAGCATATTGTATCTATGTATCACCTGTCAGTATCTATACAAGATTATAATTTCAAAAACAACATGACTCTATTGTTCAACTACAACATTGATATTCCTTAATGTATTACCAAGTAGACAAGCTTACTCTATTTGACCCTTTAGGGGTTATCATATCCAAGGTCAGCCTTTAGTTTTCTACCATTATTATTAGGTAGATCAAGGTTTCCAAATCAGAATTGCTTTTCAAACTGCTACGTCATTGTCAACCACTTCTAAGTAGTTAGCAAGGGAGTACATTTCATTCAGCCCTCTGGGGGCTATTGTGTCAAGAATCCGTATCCACTTTGCTTCACGCTGAAGGAACAACTTGGATCTATCACCACCTCTACGTGGAGGGGGATATGATCAATCAAAACTGCTCGTAGAGTCGGCAGCGAATGTTTATATTCCATAAAATATCTGGCCAGTGGAGTATCAGCCTCACCAGTTGATAAAGCCGCATGCATCACCGATCTATGGTTATTCATTTCCCAACATATATAATATATATATATATATTTATTTATTTATTTATTTATTTATTTATATATATAGCATCTCAGTTTGTTGTTATATCAAGAAAACAAAACAACCCATTACATCCAATTTTTACTAGGTCATTTAACAAATTGTGTTACACTCAGGTATTGATTTGTTTTCAGCCTTTTCATATACGTAGTGTTTAAGAGGCATGTGCTGAACGTACCTACTGTTGCATCTACAACTGCTATTAGTATAGGCAATTGTGCAAAAATAAAGAATTGCATTATGCAGCAATCAGCTAAATGTATTCTATTGATTTAGCAGTCATGGTCAAAAATACTTTGTTGTTGCTCTGTTATTTCATTTTAAACAAGTTCTAATAAAATAAATAAAAATAGAGTTTCTTTTAAAACTTTGCAAATGATGCATGAGAGGATTGACAACTCAATATTTTATTGCTGTTTGAAGGTCCAGATCATTATGCAACAGATCTTTATTGGAGGCTGTCAAGCTTGTTTGCAGTAGATCAATAGCAACACAATAATAACAGTCATTACAAATCGCAGTCATAACACATATTGTATTCCCATCAAGCATATTGAAATGATTGATCCCCGTAGAGAACACCATAAAATGTTAAACTACCATTAATTCTATGCTTACATGCAAAATTTACTAGGATTGAGGTAAAAAAAATTCTATATGTTATGTAAGTGTCTAGCTATAAGCTCCCAATGGTAGCTAAGTAGCATCACCACTGACAGGTATCAGACTGGAGGGGTTTAATCCTTTAGCGGGGGTCTCACAGGGTTATCTGAAGATTGTAGATGCTGTTGTGCTAAAAGGGGTGCTAAAAAACACAGCTTATGTGTCTATTGTGACATGTAGGCCTGTAGGGGTACCTGGGTGAGTGTCTTGGGGCCCCTTTCCACAGTTTTTTAGGGTAAACAAAGCAGTCACAGAAGGCAAGTGCATGCAGTTATTCTGTTACAGCGTCTTTGGTAACATGCACACAGCAGAAATGAAAACAATGAAAAATAAACCCTTGCACCAGAGCGCTGGATAAACACAGTTGACAGCCTAACTACAGTTGGGTGGGTTTCCCAACACCAATTTAACAGAAAAAAAACCAAAATATCACAATTACTGGTAAACAGTACCTTTCCTATGTAGTACAGCTCCTTCTCTCTCTCACTCACTCAGAGGTGAGAGGGGTCTCTCCTCCCAAGGTCAGTCAGGTACTTTAGCTGCAGCAATTACCTTGCAGCTTTGGTCTGTATTAATTATTCCATGTTCCAGTGTGTTGTATTTTATAACACCCTGGGAGGAATATATCACCCATCTATAACTAATCCAGCTGCTTTGTTACACTATATTGTGATGCTTAGAGCTATGGTTGAAAAGTCATGGTTGCAATTGACATCCCTAAACTATTTATTGCTAAATCCAATTGTTATGGCAATAAATCTTACATGATACAGTACCTTTGAGACAGGGATTATTGAAATATGTCTAAACTGAAGCTATAGAGTTTGAAACTGGATATCCATAAAATTAATTTAGATTTATTCTTTGATCCTATCACTTTATATTGTAACCAACAGATAACAGAAGTGTAGTCGAAGTCGCAGGCTGTGGTCAAACAAAACAGTGTGGTACAAAATCAGGATTCAGAGAATAGTCAATATAAAGGCAGAGGTCAGTGCAGGCGACAGGATACAACATAAAAAGAAGGTTCAGGGAACTCAAGCCTTATGCATTTCATACTCCTAAGTCACTTAATCATAGGCTTGGAGTCAGGAACAGGCAATGGTCAGGAACAAGAACAGACTAGAGAAGCACACCAGGAGCTACAGGAATAGACCTTTACATTTGAAATAGGACTTTGGGTCTTTAAATAATTGAATTTTGTTCCTACCGTGCACCAAAGAAAGCCAAAAATACATGAGCCACGCAAAAGCAGCAATCAGGTGCGGCACATGGAAGAAGCCGGTGGTGGGCATCCCCACTTCTCCACTAGACCACTTGGTACTCTTATAATTTATCCATAAACATCTTTTTGTAACATGGCCAGGAGTGTTCCAATTTAGTTCTTTTTACATCTGCACTTAACTGAAAGTTGCTTTACCTGAATTGCAGCTGGTGTTGTTAGGGAAACAAAGTTATTAAATATTTAAGAATGATCAATTTATAACAAACGGGTTAATAATGAAATTCCATTAGGAGGGTAGACTGTCCAGGTTGAGGTTGTTTTTAGGGATGCACCGAATCCAGGATTCGGTTCGGGATTCAGCCGAATCCTTCTGCCTGGCCGAACCGAATCCGAATCCTAATTTGCATATGCAAATTAGGGCCAGGGAGCTAAATCACGTGACTTTTTGGCACAAAACAAGGAAGTAAAAAATGTTTTCCCCTTCCCACCCATAATTTGCATATGCAAATTAGGGTTCGGATTCGGTTCGGTATTCGGCCAAATCTTTCGGGAAGGATTCGGGGGTTCGGCCGAATCCAAAATAGTGGATTCGGTGCATCCCTAGTTGTTTTCTCTGGAAAAAAGGCGCTTGCGAAGGGACATGATTACACTTTACAAATACATTAGAGGACATTACTTGCTAAATATAAATCTGTTGTATATATTGCCATTTAACTGTACCGTTTCTCAAACAAATTCCAGTTTCAGGATTTTCACAGGTTTTTGATAGTCCCATCAGGATAATATGAAAATTGTTTGTTGCTGCCTGCCTTATGCTACTTAATATTTTTTCATTGTAACAAATATAATTGTACTGTAATCGTAACTGGTATGAAAAGATTATGATCATATGAGGAATATTAGAGAGATATTTTTTACAAGGTCATTTTTCTCGACAAAACTGTTTGCTAAATTACGATTATGTTCATATCACTTGATACATAGTACCATTGTTAGGTTTCCTGATAATTTCTGTTGACTGTTCACAAAAGCAAGCCACATTAGTTCAGAAGATTCATATCTAGACAGGAAATTAATTCCATTTCAATTACAAGTTAGTTCACCCATGCTCCCCTTATAGATTAAAAGTATAAACAATGCAATAAGACAACATTTTAGGAAATCACATATCCCCTGTACTTCTGGATGTTGAAAACCTTCTTAGTATACAACTCTGGTTCATCCTGATTCATCTGACAGCCATGATTCTGATGACACTGAAAATCTTCAGCAACATAATGTTTTATAGCTTAGGTTTTTAGTTACCATGACTTACTAGCTATTTGTGCTACCCCCTGGGTACATTTCAAAACCAAATTTTAAAGGAAAGAATGAATGAGGTTCCCCAATAGCCATCTGTTTGTATACCTCTAGTCCCCTACACACTGTATAGGACATACTCCACTACACATGAGGTGGGAAAGAGTGAGTCAAAGGCAAATACTTCTCTTATAAGACAACCTAAGGAGCCAAATGATGCATGATGCTTTCCCATACATTATTTTATCATTTTTTTATTATCTGGAAATCAATAACCCTCTAATTTTACTAATATATCATTAACATAATGTGTTGAATAATGATAAGCACAAATGTAGACAAATATTTAAAATATATAAAATAAGTTAAAATAAAGACACAGGAATTTTTTGGAGAGACTGGATTTTTTAAAAAATCATTGAAAACATGGCTCAACTTTCCGAATACTTTAATGAAACGCATATTTATCAACTCCCATGAACTCAAAATTCAACCGAAATTTAGTATAAAAATAAAAAAATTTTAACTCTGGTGAATAGGATTGACTCAAAAACTCAAATCGAAATCGATTCAAATTTTAAAAACGCAATTCTCCGAAAAAACCTCAAATGTCAGGAAGGCTGCAAAGAACTCCAAATTGATCCCTGGACGTCACCCATTGACTTAAACAGCAATTCAGCAGTTTTTAGTTTTTAAAAACTTGAATCGAATTTGAATAACTCGAAAATTCTTATTGTGAATTCCACCAGTGATAAATCCTCCCCTAAAAGTCTATGGTACAAAGGGAGGATACAAGAAAGAAAAATAAATTCTATAAAATAAATCTCTGTGGTTGGATCATCTGGTACATTAAAATAAAGAAAATACATTGGTGTTATGTCTAAGCAAGGTTACTTATATATTTTGAAAGCCTAAAAAACAAAGAAATAATCAATCAAATAATCAAGCTCAATTTATTTTACTCAATTATTCCTTGTGACAGCAAATATGTCCTGTATCAGTCTATCTACTTATAAATTATTGGCACTGAATACCATTACTTTGTAAAAAAAGATATATTTTCAATTCAGAAGTAATGGCCATGACCACTTCCCTTGCAAAATAATTCCAGTTCCAGTAATACTATAGAATATTCTGTGTTGAGAACAAACTATTCTGAAGTTGATTTATTTATCACCTACAGTGTCCTAAAATAATACAGGACTGAGAGGGGAGTCTATAGAACTAGTTCAAAATTTTCAAATTAGTTATAGGGACCTGCCCAGTTCCCAGGGCATCAACAATTAACTATATATCTAAGACATATGTCCCATGACTCAAAGTTAGTTAAAAATCCAAAAAATCTAAAATTTATTAAAAATCACATTAAAATTATATGTACTGACCCCATATGGCCCACCTTGCATGTTTCATACCATCCCGTATGTAATTTTAGGTGTCTTACACTAGTGACACTTAGGGGCAGATTTAGAATTAGTCAAATTTTGAATTTAAAAAATTCGACCATCAAATTTTTTGGGGGGGCCATTTCAATCAAATAGGTCCGCTTTCAATCGAATTCAAATTGTTTGATTGAATCGTTTGAATGTAAAGATTTGAACGATTTTCCAAAAAAAACTTGATATTCCAGGACTTTTTTGCAGGAAAGCTTCCAGGAAGTTCCCCCATAGGCTACAATGGTAATTGGGCAGCTTTAAGGTAGCGAACAGTCAAATTCAAATTTTTTTCAAAGACACAGTACTTCGAAATTTAAATTTTGTAAATTTTTCAATTCAACTCAAATTTTGGGCTATTCGATAGTCGAAGTAGCCCAAAATTACTTCAAAATTCTAATTTTAAAAATTCAACCCTTAGTAATTGTACCCCTTACAGTGTCCTAGGCATGTGAAAGTCTTTTCATTGTCCTTTGATGTATGTAAAGGACTGCAGTCATCATATAATCAACCCAGTTTATGCCATTTCCATTTTTACAAAAGCTTTAACAGAATTATTTCCTGTAACATTACCAATTCTGACTCTCAACCAAACATGACCAAAGGGGTAGGGTGGTGGTCTGGGTGGCAGTGGGTGGAAGGGTGGGATAGGGAGGGGTGTGAGAGGAAGAGACTGTGGTGCTGGACATGGGGATATTAACCCACAACAGCCCAGCCCAGGTGCCATGCCCAGTCTGGACACTGTAGTGCAGCAGCAACCACAGAAACAGCCACTGCAGGGGGCTGTGGGTCAAAGTGGGGCAACTGGCACATGCTTCACGACCCATACAGTCCCAGCAGACCATAGCGCTGGGGAGCTGCGTTCCCCAGTGCTCCTCACAAAGCGGCTGGGTGGCATGCAACCCTAATATCCTGTGCCCTAGGCATGGGCCTTTGTGGCATCCACTAGTACTATTGCTGCATTGTCAGCAAATATTTATCTGGCGGGGCCTATCAGGGCTCCTACTGCTATACTGCTACATTATCAGCAAATGTTTTTCTGGCGGGGACCAACCAAGGCTAATAATAATTTTACTTCTAATACTGCTGCATAGTTGGCAAATTTCTTCTGGTTGTGGTCTGTCAAGGTTTCTAATAGTGTTGCTTACAATACTGTCACATAGTTGGCTAATTTCTTATGGTTAAGGCGTACCTCTTTTAATGTTACTTCTAATTACATAGTTACATAGTTAAATTGGGTTGAAAAAAGACAAAGTCCATCAAGTTCAACCCCTCCAAATGAAAACCCAGTATACACACACACCTCCACTCTTTGGAGAGTTTAGTATCAAAATAGCCTTTGATATTATGTCTGTCCAAAAATAGTATTGGTACTGGCCTTTTCCAGTATGAGAAAAATGAAAAAGCCAATACCTTAATCAAAAGTGTGGTATTCCCAAATTTATTGTAGTGCTCCAGACACGTGAGTCATGTGCAGACGTTTTGGGACAACAACTGCCCTTCCTCAAGTGTCCAAAAAATCATCCAAGCCCCTTTTGAAAGCATCAACAGAATCAGCCACCACACCATCACCCGGCAGTGCATTCCACAACCTCACTGGCCTCACTGTGAAGAACCACCTACACTGCTTCAAATGAAAGTCTTTTTCTTCTAGTCTGAAGGGGTGGCCTCTGGTGTGGTGATCCTCTTTAAGGGTTAAAAGGCCCCCAGTTATTTGTCTATAATGTCCCCTAATGTATTTGTAAAGTGTAATCATATCCCCTTGCAAGCGCCTTTTTTCCAGAGAAAACAACCTCAACCTGGACAGTCTACCCTCCTAATTTAAGTCTTCCATCCCTCTAACCAGTTTAGTTGAACGTCTCTGCATTCTCTCAAGCTCAGTTATACTGTATCCCTCTTAAGGACTAGAGTCCAAAACTGCACTGCATACTCCAGATGAGGTCTTACTAGGGATCTATAAAGTGTATAATTATGTTATCATCCCTTGAGTTTATGCCCTTTATGTACAAGACAAACTTTATTTGCTTTAGTAGCTACAGAATGACACTGCCCTGAATTAAACAACTTGTTATATATAAAACCACAAGATCCTTCTCATTTAAGGAAACTCCCAACACACTGCCATTTAGTGTATAACTTGCATTTATATTCTTTTTGCCAAAGTGCATAACCTCGCATTTATCAACATTGAACCTCATTTTCCAGTTTGCTGCCCAGTTTTCCAACTTAGACAAATCACTCTGCATAGTGGCAGCATCCTGCATGGAACCTATAGTTATGCACAACCAGTAACCTGTGTGGCACTGTATCGAATGCTTAACCAAATCTAAGTAAATCACATCCACTGCCATCCCAGAATCGAGGTCCCTGCTTACCTTCTCATAAAAAGAAATAAAGTTTGTCTGGCAAGATCTATTATGCATAAAAAACATGCTGGCATAAACTCATAGTATTGTTATTGTTATGAAGTCCAGTATCCTATTCTTTATTAAACCTTCTAAAAGCTTTCCTACCACTGACGTCAGACTAACTGGCCTATAGTTTTGAGGCTGAGAAAAACTATAATAGCGGCACCACATTAGCAATTCACCACTCTCTGCACCATGCCAGACCTCAATGAATCCTGAAAAATTAAGTAGAGCTAAGCTTGCAAGTACCCTAGGATGAATCCCATCTGGCCCTGGTCCTTTGTTTATCTCAACATGTTCTAATTGAATTTCATCATGTGTGAACCATGCATCATTAGATGTATTATTAGAATTGGGACTATTAATAAGGAAACTTTAATACTGGTGAATGATTGGCAAATACCCAATGCCCTGCCCTTACACCTGTAGATTTACAGGTGTAGAACTACAACAAAGCCACTTGACTTGACTTGTGTTTAGGTGAATAGTTTAACATCAGTAACTGTCAAATAACTTCAGAGAACAAGTAAATCAAATGTAGATTTTCTGCTGCAATAAAATGTAAAACTTATTTAAAAAAAAACATTTTCTTTTTATAAATAATAAAGTAAAACACTAACATCATTTAAAAAAAAATTTCTTTTTATAAATAATAAACTAAAACAGAGATAAATCTTTAAAATCGGTAAGTTTTAAATAAGAAATTACTTACTCTGCATGTGCTCCTCTTCTGAGATGGCGATATGGCGACGGTCCAACGTGCGGCACTCAATTTCTCCTCCCTGCCTATCTCCTATAGAAGGCAGGGAGGAGAAATTGAGCGCTGCACATTGGATCGTTACCATATCGCCATCTCAGAAGGGGAGTGCATTCAGAGAATTGGTAAGTAATTTCTAAAGTAATTTTAAAGATTTATCTCTGTTTTCCTTTATTTTCCTTAAAACAAAACAAATTTTTAAAAAATTATGTTAGTGTAAGGCACCGCAGCTCTGTCATGGAGCTTGCGGCTGCCTCCCCCTCAGCCTATTTAAGTTTGCACAGGTGCAGTAACTATGTACAGTTATACTTACTCTATCTGGAAGTAAGGCTGGTGTCTCTCATGCTCCAAGATCTTCATGTCAAGAGTCATTTTGCCTGCAGTCTCCTGTTCCCAGTCCTTCTACCTTTACTCAGCTTTGCTTCATCAGTTTCCTGGCCTGCTCCAGCACCTCACTTGAACCGGCATCTTCAACCTTTTGCTCGATCCGTTGCTAGACAGATCTACCCTAGCAACCACAGCTTCCTCTTCCTCATTTCAGTAACCAATGTCCAGCTTCAGTCTCCAGGCCACTGCTAACAGCTTTCCTCTTCACCAACAATTCTTCCCCGGCAACATCCATTGCAACGGTCCGCATGGCAATCTCTCTTTACCTGCGTGAGTAGTGATGGGCGAATTTATTCGCCAGGGGCGAATTCGCGGCGAATTCCCGCGATTCGCCGCTGGCGAATAAATTCGGGAAACGGCAGGAAAAATTCGCAGCCAAAAATTCGCCGGCAAAAACGCGTCGCGCGTCAAAAACTACGCGCGTCTCGTTTCGCGAATTTTTCGCCAATTCGCGAATTTCTCTAGAAATTTGCTAATTTTTCGGCAAAGCGAAACGCGCCCATTTCGCCCATCACTATGCGTGAGTTATAATAAGCTTATATTTATGACTGCATTGTTGTTGCTGCAAAGACTGTTATTGCACCCCTGCTTGATATCCATATCAAAGACTGTGTATTGAATCTTTGCTTGCACCCTGCCTGTGTCTACATCAAGTCTGTGCTCATTACTTCATGCTTGCATCCAGCCAAGACTGTGCTCATTAACCCCTTGTCTGCAGCCTGCCTGTGTCTACACCAAGACTGTGCTCATTAACCTTTGTCTGCAGCCTGCCTATGCCTACATCAAGATTGTGCTTATAATTTCATGCTTGCATCCCGCCTGTTCTTAGTATCCAAGACTGTATTTAATTATATTCTTGACTCAGCACTTTTGAATCTGAACTATGAACCCTTGTTTCTGATAACCTGTGGCATGCTATAAACTTTGATCTATTGCCTATTTCTGTTAAAGCGGGTACAGATGGTTACTTCCCAATCCAAGACTTTCATGCTTGTTCCAGTTACCGTGTGTACTGCTACTTACCTTGAGTATTGATTTGCTCTCACTCTATGTACAGTCAAGTTTCCTTTCCTAAAAGAGGACTTATCCAAGGTCATATCTGCTCCTCTGATTTCCTGTAGGAAGAAAACTGTTTTTCAAAGACTGTTTAACTTTCTAAGGACTTTCCTAACACAGTATACTCTCCTAGAAGATCCTGCTTATTTCCAGAACTACTGCGGGTTTTTCCTTCTTGGGATGTGCAGGGATTGTCCTTCTGTGAGACCTGAAAATAAAGCGTTTAATTGAATTCATCACGGTGTTCTTATTGCTGCACAATACAGGGTTCAACTAACACATTAAATTCCTAACAGTTAGTGTTCCTTTAATGGTGTTGCCCGCCCAATACCTGCAATCATTATACAGTAGATGTTGGTTTTCCTATAGTTACATGACATGCCTCATTCTGTTTAATTTGAACTGTACAAATGCAAGTGCTGTATTACTCAAACAGAAATGATTTCATTGCCAGCTGAATGGATCCAAGAAAATTATCCAGCTGCAGAAGGGAGAGAAAGGCAGAGCAAGAGGACAAGGCAGAAGAAGGGGGAGAGGAAGAGGCAACAGAACCTGCTCCAGGTCTTCCAGCACCTCCACCTCCTTCTCCTGAAGAGACTCCCCAGATTCCCCAGCTGTCAGGAGAGGAAGGAGATATGGTAGAAGACCTCCACACCACAGTGCCCTGCTCTCTGGCATGGTCCAGCAGAATGCTGAAATGAGGAGGGAGTTTCAGGAGGTGAAGGACATTCTAGGGATAACCCTCCTCCTCCTCCAGTATAATTGAGTTCATTATTTATTGAGCACCTTTGTGCTTTTCTGTTCTTTATATTAAAGCATTTGTTACAACCTGTATATTTGGAGTTTATTTTTCATTTAACTACTAATCAGATGGTACTTGAAGTTGTTTGGATAATATGACTATGACTATTCTTAATTGGAGTCATGTCACATTAAATAACATAGTATTTCAGATTCCTTAGATTTACAAATAAAAACATGGCTCATTCACAAATATATGGTTCATTCACATACATATATGGTTCATTCACATACATATATGGTTTATTAATTTTAATGTGGGATACAAAGCACAAAGAAATTATGTGTTCCTATTATTAGCTGTACTTAAATCACAGGACAACAATTTGGATCTAGTGATGGGCGAATTTATTCGCCAGGCACGAATTCGCGGTGAATTCCTGCAAATAAATTCGTGAAATGCCAGTGAAAATTCACCTGCCGAAAATTCGCTGGCGTAAAAAAAAAACAAGTCGTGCATCGAAATCGGTGTGATGCGCGTCAAAAACGTGCCGCTAATTTTTTGACGAAATGGGACCTGCTAACATTGAATACTTGTGAATGTGTAAATTTGCCCATCACTATTTGGATCCAACCCTACCAACTTTTTTTTTAAACTGTTTAAACCCCACTTATTAGCAATACTGCTCACCCTCTCACTGAGGGGTTCCGGGTGCGAATGTCCCAGACCTGTCATATAAATTTACACATTCAGAAGTATTCAATGTTAGCAGGTCTGAATCAGTTGATGTTTTAATGAAATATCCCACACAAATACTGTCTCTATGAGGCATGGATGATATTGCAATAATTAGAATAATCAGTTACAATGGTCTAGTAGATGTCAGGGTAAGATATTTATTTTGTGAACAATATACTAAGATTTTTTGCAACATTGGTAAGACAGGACATGCAGGCAAAGTGTTGTTCAAGCAGATGTGAAGCACATCTAGTATGTGTTGAACAAATGTGAGTCATTGCACACTTTGAGGTCTATTTACTAATTTCTGAGGTAGTAAAAAGACATTATAAAAAGCTCACACTGAATACCAGCTTTTACCTACTGAGGTTTTTGTGGCAACTTTATAAAGCTTTTTAATAAAAAGTGACTATTTAATAACTCACATTTTTAAGGCAAATTCACCACTCCTCCACTTTCTATTAATTTCTATGGGAAACCCATTGACAAATATGCCTCTAAAATTGACATAGAAATGAAAAGTGGTGGAATTTCACTGTAGTGAGTTCTAATTTAATTTAGTATCAGCATAGTATTATGTAAGGCTTGTCAAAAGTCAAAAGAGAACAGGTTAAAACCCTCAGAACATGTCCAAAATTAAGCCATTAATGATAACCTGTAGCTCCAAAAAATCTTTATAAAAACAGAAAAAAATATTAAAAGCTAAAAATCGACATCTAAAATCTGGCGAGTTTATTTAGAAGTCAATAGGCAAAATGCAAGCCTTTTTGTTAATTCGAAACTTTTGAGTTTTTCTGTTTGTAATCTTTTATTCAATCAAGTTTTTTACATTTGGATTTTTTCATAAATAAGCAAACATTTGAGTTTTTTTACATTGTAAGTTTATTCAAAGTAGAAAAAACTCACAAAAATAAGCTCATAAATGTATGAACAATTAATTGTGAAATGCTCTATAATGCTAGTTATTGTATTCTATTAACAAAGGGATATCTATAATCGCTCATCACTTCATCAAGTACTGAAAATGTCAAGCAGTCTGATCATATTAATAAATAATGAATGCAAATACTCTCAACACACTAAATTAACAATATAAATGGAGCTTTAATTAGAGGAAATATGCTTTCAATTTGTGAAATAGCAGTACTCATTATCAAATTAACTTTATCTTACATTAGGGATAGCAGAATGTTTTACTTTATTTCTTTCTGAAAGTTCTAAATTAAAGAGGTATAAAATGTCCAGATAAGTTGTAAAATACCAGCACATTAATTACCCTGCATTACACCATGCTATAACACAAGTGAGTTCATTTATTAAGATAAGCAAAGAGCTTTGATGGTGCTAGGATGTGGTGGATCATTTTTATGCTTATTAAAACAGTGGCCTTTTGGCTGCTGTAAAATGGCTTGGCTGAAATATCTTACATTTACTTTACTTAAGATGCGTTAAAATAGCGCTTCTTCAGTGTTCTGTGGTCCATTACAGTAAAATGAGAATAAAGGCATAGGCCATAAAAATGTATAACTCATAAGCAAAACAAAAAGCTAGTAGGATACAGAGAAAATTGATTATATTCATCTTTTTGAAGTTAAATGGGGCTACTAAACTATTTTCTGATTTAACTAGCAAAATTGAACCAACATAATACTTTTTTACTGGAAATATTGGTGATAAGAAATCAAGTGCTCTGATGATATTGTGGGCCAAATCCACAGGACCACTGTTCAATTTTCGAAATAATTGTTTTGATTTTGAAATACTGATTCTGGCTCTGTGAAACATAAATTCGACTAGGCTGGAGCCACTACAGATGTAGCCACTGGGATTGGTGAGTTAAATGCGTCGTGACTCAGGGCTAATTGAAGAAACGGTGTTTTCTAAATTTATCTTAACTCATTTAATGCATTTAACCTTTTCATTAGCATACCAAAGCACCATTGTTTTCAATGGTGAACTCTTTAATTGGATGGGATGCTGTGACACAATATTCTGTGTTAAGTGGGATAAATGGGATAGATGAGTTAAGATATTCTGTGTCAAATGTACAATCCAAAGTGGCTTCATCTGTACCTGTACATTAATTCAGTAGCACAGATCACCCAAAAACCTCAAATCTTTTGGATTATTGTGTGAAATCCATGATATCTTCCAATGTAAAAGGGACATCTGTCATTGACTTTTACATGATCTTGGTAGGTTTGAGATGGAGAATTTTCGATTCAGACATTTATCAGTGTTGGGGTATAATAAACCTTGAAATTTTTTTTTTTTGCCATTTAAAAAACTGACCAGAAAATTTCAGAGCTTAGTAAATAAGCCCATATATAATATATAACATTATCTGCAAAACAGCTACTTCCAAGGTTTAGTTATGCATCAGTAAGGGAACAAGAAGATTTACAGTATAAAATGCAGAAATTTTTATACGCTAAATAAAGGCTGCTTTAAACTCTAATACTAATAATGGTAAACATTCCCATTGGAAAAATTACCCATTCAAACATTTCTAGGGGCAGATTTACAAAATTTGTGTGAAGAATTCGAAATTCGATCGAATTTGCAAAATTTGAATTGTAGAATATGCAAATTTGAGCATCAAATTTACAAATTCAATCGAATCGAATAGGTTGAATAAAAATCTATTTGACTATTCGATTAGTAGAATTTCGAATTGCTTCCCCTTTAAAAAATTATTCAATTGCCTACTTCACCAGGTTTAAACTGGCAAAGTGCTTTGGGGTAATTTTGATAGAATAGCAAATATTCTATCGAATGGTTAGATTGATTTTATCGATCAATCGAATATTTGCTATTCGATCGTTCGACCAAACGAATAGCTGTAAAATTTGACCAATGATAAATCTGCCCCCTAGAGTTGCATTGTCTAAACATGAAAATCTTTTCTCACACTCCATTACTTTAACAGTTTATAACAGTTTATCCAAAGAGGTACCATAAATATGAATATCTTTGTATAATTATATAAAAAGTAAAACAGTAAGCAGTATTTTCATTGTCTTACCTTATTTCTCATGAGGTGCACACCAGGGAGCATAAAACACTGTTGAATGCCATTTCCCCCTTTAGATAGATACAGCATTCAAAGGATCTAGTTCTGTAAAATGCTTTGACGTTTTCTATGGCAGTGGAGTGTTTTAGATTTTCCTCCTGTGAATATATATTTTGAGAATCTCATAACTGGCAAAGGTGAAGGGTGCCTTCTGTTTGTCTCAAACAATTTACTTATATCAGTTTCAGTCTTTACAACAGTTTCTTTGATTAAGTTATGGCTTAATTTTTAATAGATGTTCTTTTTACTCAGATTATGAAATATACTGTAAATATGGTATCTGAAACATGTAATGTAATAATTTTTCTAAATAATAATACTGAATCATTTACATATTATTTAATTCAGTGGATATGAGAAATATATAGATATAGATATATTCACTACCAATTTAAAATAAATTAATTACAATATGCATTTAATGGTAATGAAATGGAGAATGCCCCAACTTTAGTTTGTAAGAGACACCTGTTCTCTTCGGTTGGAATGAAATTATGTCTACTTAATAAAATGCTTCTTAAGCTCAGTGGATCAGTGGTTAGAACTTGTCTTCCATTCCTGATCTGGGAACCATCTGCAAAGAGTTTGTATGGTCTAACATCCAAAGGTATGTGCAAAGAAGCAATTGCAGTCTTGATTTAACAAAACCCCATTCATGAATTAATATTCACGTGGTGCAGATACTTTCATCTGTCCCCCTGTTCCAAATTTTGAGCTGTTGTGTCTATTGATGCAGGGGTGCCCTGGAGCTACCACCACCTCCAAACTAGGGTAACACGTTGCATCAGTAAGCACAGGGCAGATGCACTAAAATAATCAGGCACACAGGTCATTCAACACATGACACCAACTGGAAGACTACAACATCATTGGTTTATTATTTTTATATTTTAAACTTGCAATTGTACACTTGTACTTTTCACCTATATCACCAAGAACTTTGCCAGAATCTTTTTGCTTAGAAACTTTGCGTGGTCTCTTGTGGTACACTGATTTGACATCTAAACTTATAGTATGGGGCAGATTTATCAAGGGTCGAAGTGAAAATTCGAGTTTCAAATTTCAAGTTCATTTATCATACACTGGCCCTTTAAGAATTCAACTATTCACCACCTTAAACTTGCCAGGAAGATGTCCTGTGATCAATTTGGCGTTATTTGCAGCCTTCTTGACGTTCAAGTATTTTTTCGAGAAAAAAAAACTCTAATCGAGTTTTAAAACTCAAATCGAATTTGATTCTGATTTTCAGGGTGGAACGTATTCAGCCAAGTTAAAAAAATTTGAATTTAATAATAAATTTAGATTGGTCGAATTTCGAGTTCATGGGAGTTTATAGGAGTTTAAAAAAAACTCCCATGAACTTGAAATTTGACACTTTATAAATCTGCCCCTATGCATTTATTATTCTTATGATTACCATCTGTATTAAATGTTTGATTTGGAATATGTACTTTGATTTGACATACAGAGAACTTACATTCCAAAATTGATTATTTGTTTTGCATTAAAACATTCTCAGCTTTTGTTTTTACAGTAGATATGTAATTAATTTTGTTACCTTTGAATTTCAAAGCCAAACTGACAAAATGACAAATATAGTTCAAGTTCCCAAGACCTACAAAGGTTCTACACACATTTAGAATAGATTCTAATTTGAATGTTGAATCTATTGTGCAACCTTGACAGATTTGTTTGCTTTCACTGCCCAAAATGGTGCATGCCATTATAATAACAATAATAAATTTATTTACTTCTACTCTTTATTTTTCTTCATATCTGATGCATTATATGAAGGGGTTGTTAATATTGTTTCATATAAATGCCACATGCTGTTAAATGCTCCTGTGTGTTAAAGCATTATTTAAGTCCCGGATTATAAAATCAACTCATCTTTACACTACTGCTTCATAAAATACTTCACAACTTTCTATGAAATTGGAGGTATGGTTTATAAAGTACAGTTGTCCAATCACACAACAATACTCATTCATGCATATAATCATGTGGAATGTACAATGGGTGCTAAAGAAAACCAAATAACCATGAATTATGCAATTTCTTTCATTACAAATAAACACAGAAGAAAAACATAGCAATTGCACTAGAAATAGCACTTTGCTCACTGCAATTGCAGAAATTACATGTTCCCTAAAATCTGACTGGCAAAAGGAAGGAGCAGAATTATCAAAAATCTGAGTACATTGTGACAAAGCTGTGTTGTAAAGGTAAGAGCTCAAACCTCAGCTCACTTTTGCATCTAAAAAAAACTCTCAAAAATCCGATTTGTACATATTTTTCAGATTTGTCACCAAAAATAGTGACTTTTTCGGATTAGAACCTGAAAACTCTGACATTTTTGGACTTGATGGGCAAAAGACACGAAATTTGTACACGAAAAAATTGTACTTCAATAAATAACTCCCCAAACGTTTTTAAAATGCTTTGAAATGTATTTGGTATGGTGCAAGTTATTGAATAATATAACCTAGTATTGTTAAATGTTTTCCCTCTCCAATAAATTATAGATGACAAAATGTAATTATAATATGGAATAATTTGCCTGAATAAAATTGATATGGTAATGAAAAGGTGAAATTACATTACAAAATTAGTCAACCATCTGCGGTTATATTTAACAGCCTGTTTACACTTCAGCTACTCTCCAACTGTTCCTTAAAAGATCATTTTACTTTTGTCACAATAAAATTAAAATCTAACTATAGAATAGCACATTTGGAAGTTTTGCATTCTCTTCACAAACAGCAATAATAAATCATTTCAAAATGGCTATCTTTGCAAGATATACCAAATGTTGTACACTGAAATCCTGAGCACAGCATGTTAAATGTAATGTTTTAAGAAGTCTCTTTTGTATATGATTAATTAATTCTGTTATTAAGTCAACTTCAGAAAAAGGTAGAAGAAAATACCAATAGATGGCAGGGCTAACAGCAAGCAGATTTACCAACACTCTCATTTTAGGGATTTTAGAGGGTTTTGAAACCAAGAATAAACTCACTTTCTCTAAAACCATGAATGACTTGGAATTTCTTAAAAGATCAAAATTTAAAAAGCACGAATGAAAAAACCTAGAAAAACCTTTTTCATACAATGCCTAGCAATTTAAAAAAACAAGCAAACCCAAAAAGCCTGAAATGATAAGAAAAGGTCCAATAGAATCAGAATAATAAGTGCCATTGACTTGTATAGGACCTCAGGAACATTTTCCTGGGGCATTTTGTATTAGAGGTTTTATTTAGGTTTTTACAAAACTTAATAAATCAATTTTTTTATTTATAATGAAAAAAAAACAGTAAATAGTAGTAAATAAGCTCTTTAGTTTATGGAGTTCCAGTGGCTCATCTACATGCATCTAGGCCTTCATAAATAACCTCTGCAGTATGCAAAGCTCTTGGACTCCATGTTTTTAGTTATACTTGCTACACCTAGAATTGGTGGGATTGGGATTTGTAAGCATTTGGATTTGGAGAATGAATAAAAGTTAAAAATAGTGATGAGCAAATGTTTTCGCCAGCCATTGATTTGCAGCAAAAATTCAGCATTTCTGCAAAGTTTTTCATGAAACTGCATCAAAATTCTGCCACAGAGAAAAAACACCAATAAAAATGCCTATAAGAAAAAAACGGCAATTGACTTTAATGCATTTTGAGTGAGATGAGATGAAAATATTGCTTGTGTAAAAAATCACACTTAATGGTGCCAATTGGCTTACATAGTTACATAGTTAAATAGGGTTGAAAAAAGACAAAGTCCATCAAGTTCAACCCCTCCAAATTAAAAGCCTGCATACACACACACACACTCCTACACTCTTTCACACAAACCATACTGTATATGCCCAAAGCTATATTAACTGTAGAGTTTAGTATCAAAACAGCCTTTGATATTATGTCTGTCCAAAAAAGATTCCAAGCCCCTTTTGAAAGCATCAACAGAATCAGCCATCACAACATCACCCGGCAGTGCATTCCACAAGCTCACTGTGAAGAACCACCTACGCTGCTTCAAATGAAAGTCCTTTTCTTCTAATCTGAAGGGGTGGCCTCTGGTGCGGTGATCCTCTTTATGGGAGAAAACAGCCCCAACCTCGACAGTCTACCCTCATAAATTAAGTCTTCCATTCCTCTAACCAGTTTAGTTGCACATCTCTGCAGTCTCTCCAGCTTATTTACATCCCTCCTAAGGACTGGAGTCCGAAACTCAACATTGAACCTCCTTTTCCAGTTTGCTGCCCAGTTTCCCAACTTAGACAAATCATTCTGCAAAGTGGCAGCATCCTGCATGGAACCTATAGTTCTGCACAATTTAGTATCATCTGCAAAAATAGAAACAGTACTTTAAATACCCACCTCCAGGTCATTAATTAAGTTGAAAAGCAAGGGATCCAGTACAGAGCCCTGCAGTACCCCACTAACAACACTGGTCCAATTAGAAAGTGTTCAATTTACCACAACTCTTTGTAGTCTATCTTTTAGCTAGTTCTCTACCCAGGTACAAATACTATGTTCAGGCCAATTCCTTATTTAACCAGTAACCTTCTGTGTGGCACTGTAACCAATGCTTTAGCAAAGTCTAAGTAAATCACTTCCACTGATTTACTTAGACTTTGCTATAGCATTTGATACAGTGCACCACTATTGAGGACTGCATACAGCTACTAAAAAATGCCTTAACCTTTAAACAAAACAGGGATTGTTTGTCCATATATTGCAATATATTTAAGCTGGCCAACTACATCAAAGTCATCCCATATCTGGCCAATCCTACTCTCAAATTGCATCTGATTCATTAAGAATTCTATTGCTTCATTATACATTTTACAAAGGGACTAAGTTTTACCTGCAACTTACTTGCTGCTTTCAAAGTCAAACTCCCAAATTTGGTTGCCCTTTCATTAGACACCACTGGGATACCTGACTAAAGCTGGGAAGGGGTGGGAACTCCAGCAGGGAGCTGGTGACTGCTCCTATATGAACTATAACAAACAAGGGAAAGTTGTGTTCACCACTATCGTTTAAAAACATTAGGCGGGGTGCAATGAGGCTGTGACCACAAAATACATATAGACAAATACACAACTTGGTTCTTCACAGTGAGCACAGTGGAATGCACTGCTGGGTGACGTTGTGATACCTGCTTCTGTTAATGAGGGACATGGATGATTTCTTGGACAGACATAAACGAAACTCTAGAGTTAGCATAGATATGGGGATATACAATTCATGTGAAAGTATGGTGGGGTGTGTGTGTGTGGATGCTGGGTTTTCATTTGGAGGGGTTGAACTTGGTGGACTTTGTCTTTTTTCAACCCAATTTAACTATGTAACTACACAAGCAACCCTTAACTAGAAAACATTCAGGTCCCAAAAAGTTTGAAATAAAAGATCCTTTATTTGTAATGTAAAAAAATACCAAAAATAAGGTGAAAGCTTTAACATGGGAATGTTCAAACATTATGAAGCTTTTAAAATAATGAATACAGCCTCCATTTTTATTTAAGCTGTTATAATGGACTCATCAATTCAGGTGGCAGGTGGCAAATCCAAAGTTTTCTAAGGCGATGGGGCATTATCTCTGGAGTGCATCACATCAATGCTAAAAATGTGATAGAAATAGTGATTTTCTACAATATGCAAAGCTTGAAACAGAAAGATCTTCAGCAGAAAAAAGTCCCTGGTAGCTGTAAGAATTAAATTTGACACTTTAATTAATGTTCCCCTTTGAGCTTTGATTTTCTTTGTGCAATTATAGTTGTTAGCAGGTCTACTGTAGAAATGGATAAGCAATTGTTCTCAAAAGGATGTGACAATTTAGTAAGTGGAATTTATTAAGAAGACAAATTTTTTAAAATGTTTTGCTCTTATGCATATACTGTAATAAGTGTGGTGTTAAACTGGGATCTAAACATTTGGCACTAAAAAACACTTAGGGGTTATTTACTAAAGTCCGCCTTTTTCTGGTCGGAGTTTTAAAGAGGGAAAACACAATTTTTTTCATAGAAAAAAAAGCTAAAAACTAAATAAAAAAGTACTGCATCTCAAACATGCCAAGGTCATGTCGAAGTCATTGGCAGATGTCCCATTTACAATTGCAAGGTATCATGATCTGTGCTGTGTTCCATATAATCTGGTAAAGTTGTGATTTTCATCCAATGATACAAAAAAAAAAAAAGTTTCGGGGTTTCAAAATCGGATGATTTAGATTTTTTCACAATTTCATCGAGTCTTTTCCCACACCAGATTTTTCAAATTTACAAATACGGTAAAAAAAAGTGCATGGGAGTCTGGTCAAAATGGTTTTTAGTATCTGATTTTAGTAAATAACTTCCTAACAGTATATAGCGCTCCTTGTTCTTATTCTTTGCTACACATAAGCAAATCTGCTGTATCCAGTAATGGAAATTTGCAAAACAGAATACAGAGTGTGAAGTTAAATAAAGCTCACTATTGGCCTTTTTTTGCACTCTGCACCCTGTCTTCTGCCGTTAAAGAATGACCACAGACTTCTGCACTCAGCTTCAGCACATATGGACCTGTGGTTAACCCCTATGAAAAGAGTGCTGCCTGTGTTAGGCAGTGCTCTATCCAAGAGTGGCCAGGTGGGAAGAGGCACATGGACACCCCCCCTGAACATAGGTAGGATTTCTGCCTGAAAGTATTCAACAGTGCATTTTTGTGCCAATAGGAGCTGATTTAATTAAAAACAGTAGCTTTCGTCTACTGGTCTATTTAAGGAGGCCATGTTCCTTCAGGAAATGTGTCTTTGTGACCCATCGAAAATAGCCCAAGTACCACATTTTTGATCATTACCCATAGGTTAAGAACCATTAATACATCAGTTCATTTTATTTAAATTATGTTGTTAAAAACCTTACACTTCTAATTTAATACTTCATATAAGAGAACAAAAGTTCCCTTCTAACAGTACTAGTCAATAAGCAGGCATATTTATACAGCAATCTTCACATTCTTTATTTAAGTGCTTTCACTGTCAAGTATTTTCTTTACAATTATGCCTGAATTTCTGTGTCAAATCAAAGTCAAATCCCTGGCAGTGTAGTTACTTTATTACATCAATAACATATGAAAATTTTATTTACACATGCTATAACAATTCACTGTACTTCATAAGCTCTGGTAGCCTCTTAATGTATTTAATTGTAGTGCTGCAATAAATGTTTGGAGCGTGAACCATGCTTTAGTTAATGGCATTGGAACCTACTCTATTATGTCAGACAATGTGAAGGCAGATGATCCACTGTTTGTAATTAGATTGTACCTTTTAAAAGCCATTCAAAAATGTAAGACTTAATATGCACTGTTAAAATACTTAACCCAGGAACAGTATTACACTATGTTAAAAACAAGAATATTTGCATAAGCTGTGAAGGTTATGCGCTAAAAGGGACACTAACGTTCTGTGGGGGATTCTCTAATTCACAAAATGAAGAATCAAGAAGAACAAAATGTGTCTGATCTTCTAAAATTAATTCTGACAAGTACATTCAAGGTTTTACTCTTACTCTGTAATTTTCAAGCAACATAAAAATTACGCTGAGGCAAAATTTACAAATGTCGGCAGGCCTCACATACTGTAGATTTAAGAACCTTTATGGTTAAGTAATTGCAGGGAGCTTAACTGGCTTTGCTGAAATGGAATCATTTTCCTTTGTCACAGGTAAGGAATGTGCATTGAGTGGTTCTGCAAAACAGTACATTGAATCTGTATAGTATGTCAAATGTTTTTTTTTAAAAAGATATTTGTCCATGGTGAATAACCACACACAATGGTAAAAAAGCATCAAAATATTGGTTCTTAATATACATTTATTTTTACCCCTAATTTACTGATATAGTGGCAATTTACACCTATGCAGCATACCTCAGGACCTATCAGATATTTCCATCATGCCAAATGTATTAGTTAAGACATTTTAGTAAGTAAGTGCATAAAATATGGGCAAGTAAAGGCAAAGTTTCATCTCCATTGGTCCCTTTGCATAAGGTCAGTGAAAATAAATTAGTCAAATGGGACTTTCCTCTCTAGCAGTGAACTAAGCAATAGAGGACATTAAACAGGATTTATTTATGTAATTATGTATATTTATTCTCACATACACATGCACATAAGTATTCTTGGTTATAAGGTTTCGTTAATGACAGAGATAGTGCAATCAAAACATATTGTTTTGTATTAACCTAAAGATAGACCATAGGTACATGTATCAGGTTCTGGTTAGTGACTAATAAATTAATCTTGGGGAAGAGGGCATGAATTCCTGAGGCAGCCCATTCAAGAATCAGAACAATGGAAGATGGAAAAGGCAGCTTGGAATCAGATGGGGTGTATTCTCAACTGCTCTTGGTCAGATTGGAGGGGACATAGCAACTGTGTGCTAAATAGGATGTGCTTGAAGCTTGTCTCTGTTGTGTCCTGATACTATCTAAGATGTAAATTACATAACATTCTTAAATACACCACACAACATACACATAAAATATGCACTTAAGGGCAGATTTATCAAGGGTCGATAGGAAAATTGTAATTTCGAATTCAAATTTAGAATTTTTAAGTTGTTTTAGTAAAATTTGACTAGAGAATAGTTTAAAAAAAAGTGAAAAATAGTAAGCAAAAAATTTAAATTTGATTTTCAACCTAACTTACAATGTCTATATATAACCTGCCTACCTGCTATTTGATCCAGAGGGGGGAAAAATTCCTTCCAAGATGGCAATCTGACCAGTCCCTGGATCAGCTTGTACTATGAGCTATCTTCCAAAACCCAGTACTACCTCACTTGTCATTCAGACAAAAGAAAAAAACATGAACACTCTTACAAACCATCCCCCAGAAGGCAGATACACTTGAAGAAGCATCTTCAGCACGGAGCAGCAGCGGGACACAGTCTCTTAAAAATAATCCTTTATTAATTTTATTAAAATCAATGAGACTTCAGGACCATGTCAATGACCACACTCTTGACTCTTTAGTAGCTACCAGCCACTTTCTCAAAAGCTGTATGGTGTGCAAGCACACCCCTTAGGAATTTAAACTCACATAGGACTAACCCATAAAAACATTAACTCTTACTGCCGTGTCCATAGATAACTAATCTTCTATACACATTACCGTGATGAAGCATAGACCCTATGATACCTCCAACAAAAAACAAAAACAAATGTGAGCTGAAATGTTGGTAACAATACTGTACATAACATCAAAAATTGAAAAGTAATGTGGAGAGCTTTAAGTCTGACTTACTTCGCTTCAAAAGGGAGAATCTGCGTTAAGTGGAGGACAACTACCAGCAGCATTGTGCATACCACCGGCTTAGAGGTGGCAGAGTTACCGGTGGATGGTGTAGAGGCGTCCAAAGATGGTGTAGACAGCAGGGCAGAGCTCTCAGCAGAGTCCATAGCTCTGGAGTTTTGGGGGAAGAGGTAGTGACGTCACTGGAATGCAATACAGCAAGCGCAAGGGGAATGCAAAGCAGTTAGCTATCGGAAAGAGGTGATACTGAGGGGAATCATCACTTGATCAATTTTCAGGTGGATTCTCTGACTACTGACCGAGGACCAGCAAATATCATAACATCTATGAGTACCCAGAGCATCAACAGAGGTGGAAAAAGCACAGCTGGTGGGGGCAGAGGAGACAGAGGATGTCCTCCCAAGTTCCCAAAATGAATCCCATCTACAACCTATCTCATCACACACTAATGTCAGCTGATACTTCTCTTCTAAGTAAAGGTACTTCTTTTGTTCCCACTGTACCATTTAATAACTTTAATTGGGAAGTGGAAGCCTTAAATTGGGCAAAAAGTTGAGACTATTAGAAAGAGGGGGAAATTATGGCCAATAATTCTCTGCCCCTGAATCTAAGTGGAAAAGTTTTCCTACAGACTGTAAACCATGAAATGAGTGCACTTCCGGACTCTGCATTTAAAGTACATCCCGATTTAACACCTGAAGAGAGACAATCTATACACTCACTGAGCAATGGTGATACTATCATAATCATACCAGCAGATAAGGGGGGGGGGTAGTGTTGTGAAGAGCTATACTGATTACTGTAATAAAGTTATAAATAGTTAAATGTGGAAACAGTTTATACTAAATTAAAAGGGGACCCAGTGGATAAATATAAAATCGAAGGTATTCTAAAGGGACCCCTTAAAAGCGAAAAACGGTACCTTACACAGAAGTTTCCAATTTGCCCTGTGTTATATTGTCTCCTGAAAATCCATAAGGATGCAAGCAACTGTCCTGGTAGACCTATCATCTCCTCCAGGTATGTCTGCTACATCCAATTGGATTATGCTTGGATCATTATTTGCAAGATGCAGTGCAATTGTTACCTTTTTATTTGAAAGATACAAAACATTTGTTGAAAATATTAAATAATATAACCTTACCTGAGGGACCAATTATGTTGGCAAGCATAGATGTATGCAGTCTTTATACCATTATTACCCACCATTATGGGATTGAATCGGTGCGTTGGGCACTACAAAACTCTGATAAAAGCGATGATCCACCAATAGAATGTATTTGTCAACTTTTGGAGGTAACATTGAAGTGAAATTATTTCCGCGTTGAGAAACATTTTTTTGTACAAAGGGAAGGTATGTTGATGGGAGCACCCATGGCACCTGCCTACACAAATTGTTTTATGGCTCACTATGAGCAACCAAACATTAAGTTTGGATGTTGAAATTTACAGGGGAGTGAATAGGTTGGAATATAAATTATATAAAAAAATCTACAGAACACCTCGATTTACTCTACAAGTTTTCACAGTTTTTGTGCACTATACACAACAATTCTGATAATATCTGTGAAACACAAATGCAAGAAACATTCAATCATTTCGTACAAAGAGGCTTTAATCAGTCTGTACTGAAAAAATCCCTAAAAAAAGCATGCACACGTCTCTCAGCAACATGATTCAAATTTAGATCTTGATCCCAATTAGCAAAATCGCTTTATTATTACATCACATGAGATGTGGACCGAAATCTCGATAAAATAAAGTAAGCTACTCAGTTATTATATATATATATATATATATACTGTATATACATAAATATGTCACATATCAATAAATATTAATTATTAAATATTGACACAAATCAATCAAATGACTACTATAAGAGCTAGAGACTTTAATTTCCGAAAAAGCTTTACATCTGCCTCGGATTGACAGTTTGTCAAGATCCTGCTACAAAGATATCACATCCTGGATGCAATAAATTGGGCTGCACAGTTTTGTGTCATCTGCAAACACTGAGACATTGCTTACAATACCATCTCCTAAGCCATTAATAAACACATTAAATAAAAGTTGACCCAATATAGAGCCCTGAGGGATTCAAATTTATCACGATACACTACAGGATCAACAAAAGTCAGCACAACTGTAGATTGATCCCGTTCCGTGTTATGAACCTAAAGGTGGCATCTTAGGTAAATTAAGGCTGTTACAAATGCGCCGGATGCACCAGATGTTGATCTATGATATCTGGTGACCTTATTCGGGTAAATAATCAATATTAGACATCATATAACATGTACAGCTTCAAATGTAATTTATATGCTAATATGCTAATATGCCCACGTGGCTTGTGAGCAAGACCCAAAACATGCTACGTGAAAGAATGGGCAATCATAGATCATCCATTAAAAGGGCCTTTGAAAATGGTAAATCGGATAAACCCCTGCCACACAATTTTTTAAAAGAGGTATACTGAATCAAATGCTAGATACTGTAGCTCCCAGAGGTTTCAATGAGTACTGTTAGTGTAGTCCTCTAATATATTGTTGGAATAGATAATCATGCTGTATTTGCGAAAATACTCGACATAGATTTTTTTGTTTTTAGAATCCATTTTTAAATATTTAAATACTTATATGTGTGTGATACTATTTATATACATATTTTTTCATTATATTGATATGTGACACTATGGAAAGCTATTTATATTGCTACACTTATTTTGTTACATTTATTGTTTTAATAGCAAAACTATGTATATTTGGTACACTAAATTGAATATATTATGTCAACTGAAACGAAGGGCACATGTGGGTTAACACACTCAACTGAGAAAAGGGTGTGGTTTGGTGATGGGTCACTGGTGGGTGAGTCTATGTAATGTTTCATCCGTATTATGATGTATCTTTATAAAGGTCTCAGATGTGGACCAAAATGTAAATAAAATAAAGTAGGCTACTTTTATACAAAAAAACCCTGGTGTGCATCAGCATCCTGGATGCAATAAATTGGGCTGCATAGTTTTCTGTCATCTGCAAACACTGATACATACAATACCATCCCCTAAGTCATTAATAAACACATTAAATAAAAGTTGTCTGAGGGACCTTACTCCAAGTAGAAAATGCACCATTAACAACCACCCTCTGTAACTGATCCTGTAGCCCATTTCCTATCCATGTGCAAATTTCTTCATAAAGCCCAACAGCCCTTAGTTTACAAAGCAGTTGTTTGTGGGCCACTGCATCCCCATTTATTATTACCACATTTTACAATATTTAAAAAATATATATAGAAAAAAATCACAATATATAGGCAAGTGTAAGATGGCTATACAGTAATCAATGTAATTTTAATGTTTTTGTTTTAATCATTATACTGAAAATCTGTATACTGTAAATATCATAGTGATTAAATGTACCGTGTGTATAAATTGTGAATAGATGTTTAGGTATCTACAAAGACTGAATATGCGTGACTATAATCATTATCTACATGAATGAATGCATCACTGAAATGGAATAAAAAATTATTCAAAAACAAACACTTAAAAACCAGCCCATGAATAAACATTTAAAAATTTTAACAGGTTGACAGGTTTCCCTGTCCCTTGCAAAGCAAGGGTGAATTTATATTTGTTTCCTCTTTTCCTACACTATGGTCAGTGTTATGGGTGAGAGGGTGGGCAAAACATAGAGTAATCCTTTAATTGCTGATTGAATTGCTGGTTCTAACTATTAATCACTCTTTAAATGCTATCTTATTCCCAAAATATAACTTAGTGTAAACTTATTCAGCATGGTCCTCTGAGCACGTTTACGATATATACTAATTTTCTGTGTACTGATTTTCAGCAACTGAATAACTCTGTTTAAAATTCCACTGTTGCAGCCATTTGGAAATTATATGGGAAAATATACTGTTAATCCATCGTAGATTTTTCCATTTCCACTTGAATTTTTCCCACTGGACTTTAATGGATAACTCAAGTTCTAAAGTAGTGTAAAATAATGAAGTCAAATCTGTGGATCAGACAGTGTAAACTAAGGGTTTTTTTTTTAACTCAATCCAGTTTTTGTGGTCAGAGTTTTAAAAGGGGATACATAATTTTTTCGGAGGAAAAAAATGAATTTTCCATGATTTATTAGACCCAGAGGCTGCTAAAAGTCCAAATAAAAAAGTACTCCATCTCAAACCTGCTGAGTTCATGTAGAAGCCAATGGAAGATATCATGATCTGTGCTGGGTTTCATAAAATAATCCAATTAATTTGTGGTTTTCCTGCCATAATCTTAAAAAAAATTTGGGCGTCAAATTTAGAACTATTGCACTATTCAGATTTTTCCACAATTTTATCAAATCTTTTACCACACGAGATTTTTTTGTATTAATTTATTGCTAAATAGGGTAAAATGTGAATGAGAGTTTGGGTGAACTGTTTTTAAAAAAATTATGGGACATTTTCAGATTTTAGTAAATAGTCCACTAAAACACACAGCTTGATACATTTGGCATTCATTTTGCACAGCTTTTTCCCACTGTTTAATTTTTTACACAGTATGATAAATAAGCCCCCTGTCTATGCGCTGTCAATGCACTTTCTAGATTTAGTTAACCAAAGGGTGGCTGATTCCCAGTTGAACCAAAAGTCTGGTATTAGCAGTAGCTCAAAAAAGGAAAGAAAAAATAAAAACTAATGCCAGTTACAAAATTGCTAAGAGATGCACTCTGATTACATTTACATACATTTTTTTGGGGTTTAGATTCCCTTTAAATAAAATTATGACAGTGTTGTCATCTTTTGATTACACCATGGGTCACTTATCCTAGCATTTGTTGTTACTGATAGTACAGTCATTTTTTTCATTCAGTTGAGAATATTAATGGGGGAATGCAATACAAGTCAATAATGGAAAAATATTTGCAACGCGAAAAGTTATGCCTTTGCGTGACTACAATTTCCTTTGCTTTGATTTTGCAAACTCCCGAAACTGTTTAGTGACCTCTTCTGACAGTAGGTTTGCAAATTTTATAGTTTGCACCAGTGTGCAGTGAATGTAATAAAACTTGTAATGTTTGCTCCAAAAGATTATTCCACCTTAAAACACTTCTTAAAAGTGTGCAATTAAACTTTGCAATGTGCAATAAACATTTACAATGTAATAACAGTCTAAGGAAGAATATTACATTATGAAATGCAAATTTGTACTCTAATTGTGCAAATTGTTTTTCTCTATGCTACTTATTACATTCTTCCGTAGGTATTTTATCTTGGAATTGGATATGCTTTGCCAGCTATGAATTATATCTCTTAGTTCTCTGGATCTTTCAAATCACATTTGCATCTTGTTCTTGTCAAAATTCTAATTAAAGGACACTAATCTTCTTTGAATTGTCAAGCAGACCCTTATTTCATGGTAGTTTAAAAAATTATTTAGCTGTCTGGCATATTACACAACTGTTAACATTGCAAAATTAAATCATTTGTATGAAAGACTATTAAATAATTTTTCAGACATATTATTCATACAGAAATTCATTACTATTAAGTTTAGTTGACACAAATGTCAAGCCATGAAAGCAAATAATTGTCCAATAATTCATGTCATCTACTAACAAGATGGGGCCACTAAAACCTTTCCTCTATATCTGACTAACTGAAGCATCAAGACAGGGCTGTAATTAGAAGTAGGCCTTGTATTTATAGGGAGGGTGTACTCATCATCATGCACATGGGGCTGGAATATGCACAGACTAGGACAGTTTGCCTGTATAACTTGGCCAGGCCCTGCATCGAAAATTGCATTATAGTGTATATATGTACACACTCTTTTGATTTTTCTGTGCCACTTATACTACACTCTCATCCTTAGCTAAGACAACTTTTTCTCTTCCCAATTTTCTCTATGTGTGTTTATTCCCTAAGAAACCATATACAGAACAACCAAGTGACAAATGGGCCATGACCTGATGCTGTTAGGGGTAAAGCATGCTAAAATGGCTGGCATTGAAAGCAAGTTTAGAAATATAGATAAGCAAGTTTCCTCAGCAGCAGAAATATTGCTCAAAGTTGATCTTAGCCAGTGCAGAACGGTGCAAAAAAAAAAAACAATTAGCTAGCACAAAGTACAAAGATTTAGAGAACTTATAAAGGTTTGATAACAGTTATAGTTATTAGTTTTCTGTAGAATCTGTGAAAGCCAACAAAATCAAAGTTAAATAAGTTAAATAAAGTTAAATAAAATTAATAATTCTGTGTGTCCAGATATAGCAAGAATGTTATACAGTATCTTGGGGTTGATGTATAAACATATATGCTAAATTGTATCAGTGCAGTCACCCAGAGCAACCAGATTGCAGTTTTAATTTTTGACTTTAACTTTCCCTAGACAGTTTAAAACTCACTGCTGGTTGGTTGCCATAACTTTCAAAGTTATTAAAACAACAAATGCAATCTTCATAAGAGATGTATCCAATATTGCATGATACAGATAAAATTAGACAACATGGTTAACAACTTTTAGGCAAAAAAAAAAAAA
>CM044436.1:69458624-69493040 GCA_024363595.1 Xenopus borealis
TTTCAAAATGACACCAATTAAAACCAGTATGGCACAAACATATTTCATGTATAAGATAAAGTATACCATTTGTACTGTCTAAAACATATTTTAATGTGCTATTGGCAAATGCTGTTGAGATCTAATGTAAGGCACCTCAATCTGCTTTAAACACTACTGTACCTTTAGTTAGCAAGATAACAAAATTGTCACCTTGCAACTGAAGGCCTGTAACTAATATTCACATAGTGATTTTATAGAGAATAATTTTTAAGAGAATAATTGTATATTTTTATATTTAATTTTAAGGCAATTAAGGCTTTTACTGTTTCATTTTTTTTCATTTTTTTCTTCTCGTTAAATAAAACTCTGTACAAGCTACATTCTACCCAATGTGGGAGTACAAACACCTATGTATGAAGGGCAGGTAATTTGAATCTTACAAGTCCTTCCTGATGAGACAGAATTACCCTCTCTTTCACTTAGTCCTTTATATATTTGCTTGTTTTACTTTCTCCAGCTAGCTACTGCTTAGTCTGTTATCTATAAGCTCTCCTGGCCTATACGATATAGTCATATAATTTATTAACAGTAGGAGGAGCTTGCATTTTTTGGGAGCAGCTTGCTTTATATTTGTCTAGACTGATTCTTATCTGGATATCCAAAATCAATGTCCTAGTTTCATACAAATATACAAAATCTTGCACAAATTCCATTAACCTACAAAGTTCTATTTTCTTTGCAAACATTGTGCTGTGCCTTAGGCTCAAGAATGAGATCTGACCAACACAGAAATGTCAGTCTCTCCAAAGGCAAATTTAAGGGTATGGATATTTACTGTCATTGTGCTACTGTAACCTGTATTTGAACAGTAAACTCTATATTATTCATAGCCTCGTTCTTTTTCACGTTTTATTATCCTTAAAGGGATACTGTCATGGGAAATTTTTTTTTTCAAAATGCATCAGTTAATAGTGCTGCTCCAGCAGAATTCTGCACTAAAATCCATTTCTCAAAAGAGCAAACAGATTTATTTTATTGTATTTCCCAGCTGCCTCAAGTCATGTGATTTGTGCTCTGATAAACTTCAGTCACTCTTTACTGCTGTACTGCAAGTTGGAGTGATATCACCCGCTCCCTTTCCCCCCTCCAGCAGTCTAACAACAGAAAGATGGGAAGGTACCCCGATAGCAGCTCCCTAACTCAAGATAACAGCTGCCTGGTTGATCTAAGAACAGCACTCAATAGTAAAAATCCATGTCCCACTGTGGCTCATTCAGTTACATTGAGAAGGAAAGGCAACAGCCTGCCAGAAAGCAGTCCCCTCCTAAAGTGCTGACATGCGTCACATGACCAGGGGCAGCTGGGAAATTGACAAAATGTCTAGCCCGATGTCAGATTTCAAAATCTGTTTGCTCTTTTGAAAAATTCAGTGCAGAAGTCTGCTGGAGCAGCCCTATCAACCTATGCCTTTTTAAAAAAAAACATGTTTTCCCACAGCCAACCTTACTGCAGTTGCTTAAGCTTTATACTGTATTTTATAAATAGCATTTCAGCTAATGCTTTTGGAAGTGGTCAGGCTTTGGACAAGAATTTACCATAATAATTACTGCACTTATGTCTTTCCATGAGCTTAGCCAGAACACAATGAGATGTTGAGCAACATATAAATGAACTATGAAACTATTTGACTGCTACATTATATTAGCATAGCAAAAGGCAAACATTTTGTAAATCATGCTGCCAAATAATGAGGTATAATTCAAAGTATGACCTTGACAAGTGCTTTTCTACTGTATAATAGGAGGAGGCTTTAAAACTTGGGAATTATGGTCAGAAACCAGATAGTTCTAGTTAGCTTTCCTTCCGAATTACTTTGTTGAAAGATCACACCATTGGCTCATTTTCTAGAATCATTAGTAACATTTGTTTTTCCAACAAAGAGCACATGGGACTGTTATTAATTATACCATATTTCATACAGAATAGTTCTCTCATTGAAACTATAAAGCTGCATGGTCTTAAGGGAGAGAACCATTCTATTATACACTGTCATAGAAATCTGAAGCAAAATAAACTTTTCAGTGAGGGAAAATAAAATGAAGGGCAGCAGTCTCATTTATGGGCAAACGTCCATAAATTGAACAGAAAGTCAGATGGAGCCTACTATTGTCTGGACACATTTCCATTAAAAATATATAAATCCCAATACATGTCAGTCACCTTATGTTGGTGATACAAGGCAGCATGTCAATTCAAAGTTTCTCACAGGTAAATTACCTTTTTTCACTTCCACTCTAACAGAAGAGTTAATTTTTTTCAATAAGACAGAAACACTTCTGTATCCCTGATGATATATCCACTATTAAGATCAGATACTTTATAAACACATTAATAAAAAGTAAAAAAAAATTAACATTTCAGAGTTAAAAATATCAAAGAGATAAACCTTAACTAAGTAAAGCCCTATTCAAAAGCAAATGCATATATGCACCTATTTTGCTAAACCCATAATATTTCATCATGGCAAATTGTTTTCCATTAAGTTCCATTAAGTCTAGTCAATGGTTTACTTATATTTGTAGATTATAAACACAGCCTATTTTGGTGAGCAAGTTTTCCTGTAATTTACTAAAAAATTATTAGAATTTTTCCTTTAAGCTTTTTTTTGCCTTAGGGCAGGACTACACAGAAGACTTTGGCGCCGTTGGATCTGATGTTGGGTGACAAAATGTCCACGCCAAGTTGGATCCGAAAGGAACATGGTAAGTTAATAGAAAGTCAGACTGTGTGTTGAAAGGTTAATTTGAGGCGACGCAACTGTCAGATGAAAATGCAGCTTTCATTTTGCATTTATTAAGGAACAAAAGGCAGAGAAAAATTGCCAGCAAATAACTGTCACAAAGTTGCTAAAATATATATTTTTTGCACCAGGACACATTTTCTCATAACGGCCACCTTTAGAAATGACTACAGTAACTTGGGAAAGGACATTGTTTTGTAGGGAAAATATGTTTCTCTCTCAACAACATTAGGAAAAGGCTGAAAATTAGAAAAAGATTTATATAACCTAATTCTGCATCTTTTATCATACAATCAGCAATGGATACTCAGCAAATCACCTGGGACAAACCCTGTTATTTATACTGACTGAGACACCAGACGCAGGCAGCAAACTAATTTTTGAAATGCATTTTATATAGTGAATAAAGTACCCCCTACTGTAAAATATAAGGATATTATAATCACCATGGAGTTCCATGACCATATAAAAGCACAAGGCAGAGTGCTTTTATACAGGTGAGGGAATGCCGAGGTCACTTCTATTATCCTCATATGTTCCAACAATGAGTACTTTATTATAATACACAAGGTTTAGTGCATCATCAAATTAATTTTCTGTTCTGCAATGATTTTATCCAGCACAGAAAATTTCCAAGCGCTAAAGCTCTGACTTTTGTAGTAAACGTGTAAAAAATGGATATGCACACACTCCAGATAATGCAGTCTGGGAATGTACCCCTTTTATTATGCCACCAAACAAATCAACATTTTGGGGGTCCCTTTAGTAGTGACACTTGGGGATGATTTATTAGCAATTAACAGTTATAGAGGCTTGTTGAGTAAAAAAAAATGTAAAACAATGCAAGTAAGTTCTTTATTTTGTATTTATTTTTTTTGCCTTGATAGTCTTTTCATGGTTTTCATCAAAATATCAAAAGAATATGGAAGATAGTGAGTTATTCATTTTTGATTTATTGAATAAATAGTGAGATCAACAAAAAATGATAAGAAAATAATATGAAAAGCTGCATTGCTTCTGCTACACAGCCCATTTACAGAAAAGAAAAGCAGTAAAGAAATATGAAATACTTACAAAAAAATCTCCAAAGATTTCATAAGGGCATTATGTTCTCTTTTAGATGTAGTATGAAGTGATTTGCAAATATTTTGAATTCATATATTCTGATTAGTAAATTCCAAAAAAATTTTTTGTATGCTTCACCAAATAAATGTGGGTTGTATACATGTAAGATGTTGAGACATATAAAATATATATTGCAGAGTACCTGCAGAAACACATTTTTCTGAATCAACTTTTAATCATAATACAGTCGAGAATGGTTACATGGTGTGACAATTGCTTCACCTAGTTCCCATAAATTTATATTGTGAAGTGTCTTGCATATTTTAAAGAAATGGAAACAGCTTCATATACACTATGATGATCACAATGTGATCTATTATTCTGGAACATTTTGAACTTTTGCTTTTCCCCCCTAATTTATTTTTATATTGCTTTTGGAAATATATATTCACTGTAGTATTTATTCACCCTAAAGTAGCTTTTTTAAGTTCAAACATCATTCAATTTTAAACATATGTATAAAAGAAATCTGGAACATATTTGCAGTAAGGCATCAGCAAGAGTTAAGCTTATTATCATGTTCAAGTCCACAATATTTTAAAGCAGGGAGTCCAAACTGCGGGCCGAGGGCCAAATGCGGCCCAGGATGGATATGAATGCTGCCCACTTGAAACGCACAGTTCTCGAGAAAACGCCATGTTGCAAAGGATATAGGAAGAGGGAGACTCTACCCATTGCCAAGTTAGTAATAATAATATAATAATAAGTTAATGTCCAGGTGTCCCATATTCCAGTCTATAGCTCCATTTGGTTATTCAACTGGCATTGGGTTTTTTTTACTTTTACAAATCAAAAGTGTTTGTGTATTTCATGTACGGCCCCCAGACAATTTTCCTTCTTCTAATGTGGCCCGCAAAGCCAAAAGTTTGGACACCCCTGTTTTAAAGGGATCAAGCTATGTTTTTCAAGCGGTAAGAGTCTAAATGAGGCAAGGGCAAACAATATAGAACAATTGTTCTGGAAACCTGCCAGAGACAGAGAGAGTTTATTTACAAGGTATGTGATGGAATGAAGGGGCAGCCAGGTTACCAGATTCTGCCCTCTTCAAAACTATTAAGGGAAGTATGGAAAGAAGGAGATTGATCAGCACCCTCATTATGTTTTAAAATCTAATCTTAATTAACAATGCATCTAAGATGGTAACAATGAAAGCTGACTCATAGTGGTTACTATTTGGCAAGATCATGTATGATGATATTCTAGTTAAAAATTAATGTTAGTACAAATATCAAGTATGTGGAATACACAGATAATTTAAAGGACAGTTTCTTGTTTTACTTCTTCTTTTATTTACTATGTGACATTTGTAACATACTCCCCTGTTACAGTGCAGTACCATTTCATGACCAATTGTAGAATATCTTTCAAAGAACAGTTATTAAACCCTATAAATCAGTGAGCTTTTTATAAAACCCAAATGTATACCAAGATTTTTAAGATTCCAACATCTCATTCCAGCGAGTGTTACATGAGGAGGCTTCCATCACAAAATCTATTATACCAATTTTTGTTGAGAAAATTGAACTGGCTGTTTTTCCAATTTTCCTTCTGTTCATCAAGGCTCGTGTCTCTGCCACTCATTCCTCAAGATGCAATGAGGATTTTCTGTGCTGTTATATAGCTTTTCTTTCAATCACTTTTGTGTAGTTAAATGAATAGGTACAGCATTGGTGACAGACAAGGTAATTTAAGTAAGCTTGATTTCTTATCAGTTACAGTAAATTGAGAATGAGATCTCTAGCCTCTTTAGCCTACTCGAACATTTGGCATACCTTACAGAATGGAAAAAAGCATTTGAATTATAGTTGTATTTAATTGAATAATTGTACAAAATGCTATTAAGATGTTGAATTCAATGACTACAAGCTGTTATGTTTGTGAGCACTCCATAAACGATGCTGTATATTTCTGAAATAAATGTGACTAAAAGTCATTGATATAAAATATTAAAATCCAATAACTACATAATTATCTTTATCTTCATCTGTAAAAATGTTTTCACAAATGAGGTGATTTATCATTTACAAATGCATAGTCTTTTGGCAATATCTAGTGCAATTGAATATTTAATTTGTAGTTCTCTGGAAGTACTGTATAATTAATTGGAAATATTTTATAGTTTTGCATTTAAGAAAAGCAATTGCCCACTTACATAATGGTTATGTGAAGGGTGACTTTTTATTCCATCAGTATTTTATTAGGACAATAGTCCTGCTATTGCATTTATTCAATAGAACATTTAATATATGTTCCAAAAGCAGAATAATAACAGGAATTCATGTAAAAATAAATATTATATTAAATATAATATATCCATAAATATTATAAAACTGTATAAAATATTAATTGTATTATATTGTATATTACTCATGGCCAGACATGCAACACAAGGCACTAGGCTATATCTAAATTTTAATGTCATTACAGTATGGGACCTGTTACTCAAAAAATCCCAGATACCAAATAAGGGGTCTTTCTGTAATTTGTAATTTCCATACTTGTAGGGACAGATTTATCAAGGGTTGAATTTTGAGGGTTAAAAACCCTCGAATTTGACCCTCGAAATTATAGTAAAATCCGACTAAATCGAATATCGAATTCGTAGGATTCGTTCGCTATATCGAACGATCGAATAGCGATCATCCAATTTCACGAAACAAATCATACTAAACATCTGATTTCACAAAAAAATCTTAGAAATGCATCCGATTTCACACTAAAATCCAGATGAATGTTTAGTACGATTTTTTTGTGAAATTGGATGATTTCTATTCAATCAAAAAAAAACTTCCCATAGGCAAATATAGCAATTCGGTAGGTTTAATTGGGCGAAGTAGGCATACATTTTTAAAGGACAAGTACTTCGACCATCGAATGGTCGAATGATTTTCTTATTTAAATCATTCAATTTATTATTATTTAGCAAATTCGATGGTTGAAGTAGCCCAAAAAAATAAAAAAATCTAATTTTTGGCGTTTGAATCCTTCACCCGAGCTTAGCAAATCTGCCCCTAAATCTACTAAAAAAAATTTAAACATTAAATAATCCCAATACGGGATTCATTATAGATAGCAAGTACAAGGTACTATTTTATTATTACCAAGAAAAAGGAAATCCTTTTTTGAAAAGTGAATTATTTACTAAAAAGTGACTTTATGGGAGGTGGCTTTCCTGCAATTAAGAGCTTTCTGGATAATGTGTTTCAAGATAATCTATCCTATACATGTCTATTGTATATACTTAATTCAGTCAGATAACAGCAAATGCTCACACGTAAAATACAGATGAAAATAAAATGCTGCTTTCTTCAGCTGATAAAATGGTTTTAGTACTGTCTAAAACAAATGGAACTGTTACATTTCCCGCACAAGGGTTGACCAGTCTAAAGAGCTATTTTGGTAGAAGTCACATCAGAGATATTATGTGTAATGTAATGAAACAGACACTCCAAAATATCCTCTCACTTGTCAGGGGAGAATACTGTGATAACAAAGACTAGCATTTATTGAAACAGGAACAAAAGAGAAATGTAATTTTCAGTACAAATGGAGTTTGCATGTTTAGCTACCCTGTCGTGATGATATTAGTCAACAGTACATCTAATCTAATTTCATTTCTCTAACATTGCTCTTTATATTCACTGATACTGTCACCATAAAGATTGTCACAGTTTTTTTAACAGTGCAAATTTAAAAGAAAAACAGTTACTAATATAAATCTCTTTATGACAAACAAATTAGGCTATTATAATTTACTATGCAGTTGCATTAATCTACTTGCAGTGTGATGTAAGTGTTTGCATGTGTGACCCCAGTAAATATGAGGTCACATTTACATGAATGTAGTATATATATGTGGATGTATACTGTATCTATGCATCAGACCAAAGCCAAGTTCTGTATAGTATGGTAATCCATTCACACTTCCACAAATAGGGGTTACCCATAAGGCCACACTGTGAGGGAGTTTAGACACAGAAAGCTGCTTGTTTTGTCAATTGAGAAGCAGCAGCACACCAGTAACATTGGCTCTGTGTGTCCACTCATTTTCTTTAACAGATTCACTGTTGCCACATTGTGGGCCTATAATGCATGCAAAACCCCACACCCAACAGCTTACAATTACTGTAATACAAATAAATAATATCATGTAAATTAGCTTGCTAAAATATTAAATTAGCTAGTTAGGGCTCCCTGCCATGCAAGCCACACAGTTCAAGTGGATTTCATGTTTAAAATAAGACTATACCACCCAACAATGTAGGTATCTATAAAAACATATTGCATTAGACAGCTCATATGTAAAACACTGCTTCATGTAAATAAACCATTTCCATAATAATATACTTTTTAATCATACTTTTTTAGTATGTACCATTCGTTAATCCTAAATAGAAAATTGCCATTTTAAAAAAACAAGGGCCACCCACTGGGATTCTAGGATTTACAGTGCACACAAACCAACCATATTTGTTAGGTCACATGAGCCAATTAACAGACATAGTTTTCTACTATTCACACCCTCTGATATTTTAGTCTCTCATCCAAACTACTTCCTGTTTGCTACTTTCTTAATTCAAGGCCGTTGGGGCTACAACCAGCATGTATTTCAGCCTCAGCAGTGCAAAATAGTAATTGCGTCATCCAAAAAACAATTTTAGCATAATGCACTATTTTAGTTTATCTCTTTCCTAACAAACCCTGTAAAAGTCTGCACAGCTACAGTATGCCTGTCTTGTCCTTTTATTTTAATGAAAAGCACAGAGCATGTGTAGTGAATGAGCAGAAATTATGCTATTGGGGTGTAATAAATCGCGCCTTACCGGTGCGGCGGGGACGCCCGCCGCACGGCTCTGTTCCCTTGCCGGCTCCTTAGTGTGCGCACCGCACGCACTTCCGGCATTTAAAGGTGCAGGAACGCTGGCGCCAAATTTAAAATATTTAAAGGGGCATTTTGGTAATTTACTTTGCCCGTGATAGGATTTGTTCCTGGTGCCTTTTATCTGTGCTGTAAAGCTTCTGATCTTGTTCTGCTTCCTGTGTTTGACCCTGCCTGGCTTATTGACTACCCTGATCTCGTTATCCTGACCCGTGCCTGTTATTGACTACCGATTCTGCTGTTTCCTTCTGATTGATCACCCGGTTTGACCCTTTGCCTGCCTGACGACTCCTAACTATCAGCCTGCCTCGACCCTGCCAGTTTGACCACGAACCTGCCTCATCCTACTGTACCGTGACCTTCGGCCTTAAAGAGGACCTGTCACCTTGAGACATGAGTAAAATATTTATTTTCCATCCTTAGTTAAACCCTTCAGTCAGCTGTTTTTGTCTATATCTGAAACAGATTAGAAAATATCCTTCATGTAAAAAGGGCTTCATAGGCGCTGCCATGTTTAAACACCCCTTTGTTTTCCGTGTGTGGGCTGTGCCAAACTGCCAAATCTCATTCATGCTTAGTCAGAGTATACTCTATGATAGACAAGCTCTATATCACAGTAAATTCACAAAGTTGCAACAGAGGGGTGACTCCAAACTTCTTACACTCCTTGGTGTCTGTTTCAGTACCCCGTCCAAGGCACCAAATTTGTACTCACAACAACTAGTAGATGGAAACAGACGAGATCTCGTCTGTTTCCATCTACTAGTTGTTGTAAGCTCTATATCACACCAGGACTTGATATTCTATGGGAATTATTTGAAACACCTTCTATTGTTCTATTCAGATTGTGTGGGCTACTCCAGCCACTAACAACTGCACAAACTGGTGATATCGTGAGAGGAGTCTGCAGTACTGATTCTATCCATGATGCTTTGCTCTCCTGACTTTCTGGAAAGTCAGGGCTTCAGTTAGTGTCTCATGGACATTTGAAAAGTAGTTATAAATTGAGAATTAGTGAGATTTGAGCATAATAAATAGGGGTATGTGGTTTGTTTTAAAAGTTTTATTTTCTTCCTAGTGTTAACTCAATCATGACAGGTTTCCTTTAAAGACTTCTTATACAGTCGTGCCCCATTGCTGGCCAGAACTCCTGCCCTGCACCTCTCTTTTAAGTCCAGGTGGCATCTAAGTAGCTGAGGGCTCCTCCCGAAGCCAAAGGCGGTCACACTACTGGTGAAGCACGAACCTAGACCAGGGTGCTTGGCGTTTGTTCTGGTATCGGGTGCCGACCGTGACATGGGGCATCTTAGAAAGCACTGATCATTACTGCTACTGTGCTTCATGCTGCTTAGGTAGGATCAAGTACAATTTAAAAAATTTAATTTTTTTAAATGGAGTATATGAAAGATGGTCTTCCTATAATTCTGAGCTTCCATACCTTTATTGCTATGGCTAAATATTTAAGAATTTTTATTTTTGTAAGCTTTCTTTTTGATTTTTCCAATGCTGTAAGAGGTTTCAGTTTAAAAGGCTTAATATACAGCTACTAAACAAAATAATTGATTTGTGATATTTCCTTTTATCAACATGTTAGTGAATACTAATGACCCATTGCCAGTGGTTAGCAGGTGACTGCCCTAGAATGGTTGATGTATTTTAGCCATGCTGTCTCATTCACTTCAATGTCCAGACACAGTCACATAGACATGAAAGTGCCTTCAGACTTCCCTCTTTTGGTATGGATGCAGGGCCATCATTAGAAATCACGGGGGTCGATTTGGTAAAAATTTGGTAAAAATTTGCAGAAAAGATGCTATTTTAGAAAGCACTTATCATTAATGCTAAAGGCCTGTGCTCACTTTGGGCTGGTACAGAAGGCCAAAATATAATGTACAATATTTCTGCCCTACCTCTTTGGTTAAGCTTAAGTTCTTCTTTACGTTTGCTAAATATATTTTAAACATTATATACACCCAAATAAATTGTGTTTGCCACCAATATGAATTCATGTTGCTTAGTTAGGATCAAGTACAATTTTAAAAATGTTAAAATAATCTAATGATTCTATAAAACATGTCAGTAAATTAGTGTAAAACTTATAAAGGTCTTCTGAAAAGCTGCTATTTGTTTACCAATTGTTGTTCCTCCTTCTGAAAGAAAGCACTCAAGAAGGAACTTTATAAGTCAGTAATAAAGTTATTGACACTACTGCTCCATTCCCTCCAGTTACACCATTATTCACAATTCGCTTGCATTTTTTGTGTAACTTTTTCACATTTGTTTTTCAAACAAGCATCTGCATATACAGTACATAGGCCTGAAGGAAAAATCAACTTACAGTGTAAGTAACATCAATATACATTTAAAACTGTGTATCAGGCATATATTAAATATAATAAGTGCACATCATTATTAACCAAACCAACATTGAATATCATTATAGAAGGACCTTTGTACCTATGGTAAAGAAAAGTGAAGTAAAGTTTAAGAAGACTGATTTAGTGGGTTATATAAAATGAGTATCAATGTAATGTAATTTGAAGATATGACTGGTGATTTAATTGTAGCTTATCTGTCACCTACCTTTAGTTTGTTCCTGATAAAAATTGTGCATTTACTTTATTCCAACCTTGTGGTAATTTAAAAAAAATCATAAACACAAAGAATTTTATCAATTTAATAACTTTTTATTTGAACTCTGCAACAAAGTCAATACAAATGACTTGGAGTAGTTAACCCTCGAATTCAACTAGTCGAAATTTTAACCCTTCAAATTAGAATATTGAATTTGAAGGGTTTTAGAGAAATTTTATCGATGGAATCATTCAATCAAATATTTAAAAATGCTGAAATAACCCAAACGATCGAATAGAATTTTATTCGAATCATTCGAATCGAGCAAATTTTTTAAATTCGATGGTCGAAGTGCCCAAAAAAGTTATTGGAAAATTCGAATCATTTGAAAATTCAATTGGATTTTTAATCATTCGCACGAATCTAGTAAATCTGCCCCTATGTTTTATTTGAATTAAAATGACAAAATTATGTTTAAACATGTCTTAAAGAAGAAAATACATTTAAAACATTGTTGTTATCTCCTACTTTTGATTGTTCCACCTCGGTTCATTCTAGGACTTCACAGAAATCTTTGTTGTTCTATTTGAGCTAACAAATATACTTTGCTAGGCTTTCTGTATAGTACATTCATTATGGTCCTAACTATATATTTTAGTTTTGATGGTAAAATTTTGCATGCTTATTTTTTAATTCAATTGCTCCTAATGAATACTTTCCTGTACTGCATTCATTTTTATTATATTTATACTATGACTAATGACTTAAAAGCTTTATTGATGTGACTGAAGTTAGTTTATTGTATATATGGAGCCTTACTAAGAAGCCAATCAATGGCCAAATGCTTGCCATTCTGACATCTAGCATAATTTCAGTTTCAGACAGTCCTTTCTATAATATTACTTAAAGAAAACATCACAATTGAGGCCCTGCTTTTTTGGCATTAGGGTGCTTAGTCATATTGTACTATCATACCATACAAGTCCAGTACTACACTAGCTACATGTCACAGGGAGTTATGTTACCCTTTGATTTCATCTTTGTTCTGAAAAGAAGCTTTCTGTATAACTTTGGTTCAACGTAAATCCCGTAATTGTTTGTCCTAATATGGTTGAGTTGCAAGTAGCCACAGAAAGGATTAGAAACTATAGCATATAATATTAGAGCATATTCACTTTAAGACATTGCTTATTCTGCATGAAATGACTACCCTAAATTAACGAGAATTATAATTTTAGTTATTCCATCTGACCAGAGTGTATGAATTCTTATAACAATATGAATACCAAAAGGCTCCCCAGTCCAGCAACAGCAAAGGCTCTCTCCAACCTTCAAATCAAATTAAAATCCAAAACAGGTGTTGCTGGTTATTCCTCAAAAAGAAGGAAAGGAGAAAAACAAGAAAATATAGTGTAGCATTCTTTGTAAAATCACACCTCCATGTGCCTGCATTCACACATTTATCAACCCCACTTTAACTTTCAAGTGCAGGTGAACTATGTACTCAGAACACCATCAATATAAAGTGCCTTTGTGCTCAGAAATGAAAAGAGGTATTCAGAAGCAGAGGTAAATACCCACAGGATTGTGGCCCCACTTTGGTAGTAGATTATACTCACAGACAGCCCATATGAGAATTACAACCATTCTCCGACTTGTTCAATTATTCTGTTATAAAATCACTTTAAAAACAAAACGCCCTTTCTCTCCTCAGAGCTGAAAGTCCCTGCAGTGTGTGGTGAAGTATCCGCAATGTGATCTGCTTTGGTGGTTGTTTATCCACCTTGTATCTAGAGGTATCCTCACAATCCACTGCGCATGTGTGTGCCATAGGCACGGGAGCTACCCCTGCGATTATCTAATGCAGTGATCCCCATCCAGTAGCTCGCGAGCAACATGTTGCTCTCGAACCCCTTGGATGTTGCTCCCAGTGGCCTCAAAGCAGGTGCTGATTTTTGAATTACTGGCTTAGAGGCAAGTTTTGGTTGCATAAAAACCAAGTGTACTGCCAAACATTCTCTCCTGTAGGCTGCCAGTTCACATAGGGGTTACCAAAAAGCCAATAAGAGCTCTTATTTGACATCCATGTGGACTTTTTCATGCTTGTGTTGCTCTCCAACTCTTTTTTAAATTTAAATGTGGCTCACGAGCAAAAAAGATTGGGGACCCCTGATCTAATGCCTCATTCACAGGGCCCTGTCCCCTTGACCCATGCCCAGGCTCAGAGCACACATCTGCCCTGTTCCTCAGGTGGAAGGCAAAATGGAAGTGCCACTTCTTTCCCAGCACTTTACCAAAGTGAGGCAGGATGTGATCACAGCGCCTGCTGGCCAATACCACTAGATATTCAAATCCAGTAACTAGGGAAAAGCAATAGAGATTTAAAGCCCTTGGGACACATTTAACCCTAGGGGTTCCTACAGTATATAAGCCCTTTTTAAAATAATATGCACCTTTGCATCAGGAAGCAATTCCTAAGAAACCACCATAACAATTAAATGGTGTGTCACAGGACTGAGAGAACAATCAGTACCATAGCATTTACATCATTGAGAAAAAGCTCTGTGACTCTCACTCATAGGCTAGGTATATTGACAACTCTATTGCAAAATGATAGAGACACACTTCCCAGAATAATTTTACTAAAGCTTATAAAAGTTCCCTAAAGTTGATTTGATCTCTCTCTATTAAAAAGCATATTTTAGAATATTCCAATATATTTAAGTTTGATATTTAAAGCTATTTTAAATCTATTTTGTTGGATAATTAATGTTTAATCAAGGCTCTTTAAGAATGCTATGTATTTTAACAAGGCTCATTAAGAAAAGACAAATTACAGAGATGCAAAGATCAGAGGATACTGTTAAGATGCATAGCGACCTGTTTTAGAACATGCATTTAACCTGGACCTTTAATATTCGTGCATTTTAATAGTTTTGCTCATTCTGCAAAGTTCACAATAATAAGATGTTCTTTTATACTGTCTTGCCTATAAAATATAATTATGTGCAGTCCATTATCTGTTGATTGCATAAGTGTAAAAAGTTTAGCTGAAAACTGCAAACTATAGTTTGTTTTTCAAATGTAAGATCTTATTTGGTTGAAAATTAGATATGTATTATTTTCTGTAAAAAAAAAAAAGTCTTAATTAGACTTATATTCATGATTATACTAAATTCCAGAATGAATAATCAGATTGTTAAAGGAAAACTATACCCCAAAAATGATTACTTGAGCAACAGATAGTTTATATCATATTAAGTGGCATATTAAATAATCTTACAAAACTGGTATATACATTTAAGTAAATATTGTCCTTTTACATCTCTTGCCTTTAAAGGAATTGTTCAGTATAAAAGTAAAAACTGGGTAAATAGATAGGCTGTGCAAAATAAAACATGTTTTCAATATAGTTAGTAAGGCAAAAATGTAATGTATAACAGCTGGAGTGAGTGTAAGTCTAACCTAATAGAACAGAACACTACTTCTTGCTTTTCAGCTCTCTTTTGTTTACACTGACTGGTTACCCTGGTTACCAGGCAGTAACCAATCAATGACTTGAGGGAGGGCCACATGGGTCATAACTGTTGCTTTTGAATCTGAGCTGAATGCTGAGGCTCAATTGCAAACTCACTGAACAGTTATGTCCCATGTGGCCTCCCCTCAAGTCGCTGACTTACACAGATTTAGAGAGCTGAAAAGCAGGATGTTGTGTTCCACTCACTCCAGTTTTTATACATTACATTTTTGGCTAACTATATTAGAAACATTTTTTATTTTGCACAGTCTATCTATTTACCCAGTTTTTATTTTTACCCTGAACTGTTCCTTTAACCACCATTTCGTGATGGTTTTGTGCTGCCTCAGAGATCACCTGACCAGAAATATTTAAACTTCCTGTAACAGGAAGAAGTGTGGAAGCAAAACACAGAACTCTGTCTGTTAATTGGCTCATGTGACCTAACTTTATAGTTTGTTTGATATGTTTGTGTGCACAGTTGAATCCTAGGATCCCAGGAGGCTGTCCTTATTTTTTTAAATGTCAATTTTCTATTTAGGATGACCCAAAGGCACATGCTACTAAAAAAGTATATGAAAATGGTTTATTAACATGAAGCAGGGTTTTACATATGAGGTGTTTTATGCAATATTTTTTATAGAGACCTACATTGTCCGGGGGGTATAGTTTTCCTTTAAGAAGTTAAATTAAATAATATACACAAAATTTAAAACAAATGTGTATTATTGAAATCAACACTATACTAGGGATGCACCGAATCCAGGATTCGGTTCGGTATTCGGCCAAATCTTTCGGGAAGGATTCGGGGGTTCGGCTGAATCCAAAATAGTGGATTCGGTGCATCCCTACACTATACACATGGAGTTGATTTATCAATATCAACACTGCAGTTCAAGTTTTAGGGACATCAATCACTAATTTTATTTTGAGATTGTAGAAACTTGAATATTCATTATTTATTAATGTTTTTTTGGTATGGAAAGGCTTGGAAGTTCATGAAGAAGCCAATGCTAGTAATGACCTGCTAGTACTAACCTGCTAGTACAGGTATGGGACCTATTATTCTGAATCATCGGGACCTGGGGCTTTCTGTATAATGGGTCTTTCCATAATTTGGATCTTCACACCTTAAAGGGATACTTTCATGGGAAAAAAATTTTTTTTTCAAAATGCATCAGTTAATAGTGCTGCTCCAAAAGAATTCTGCATTGAAATCCATTCCTCAAAAGAGTAAACAGATTTTTTTATATTTAATTTTGAAATCTGACATGGGGCTAGACATTTTGTCAATTTCCCAACTGCCCCAAGTCATGTGACTTTTGCTCTGATAAACTTCAGTCACTCTTTACTGCTGAACTGCAAGTTGGAGTGATATCACCCCCTCCCTCTCCCCCACCCAGCAGCCTAACAACAGAACAATGGGAAGGTAACCAGATAACAGCTCTCTAACACAAGATAACAGCTGACTGGTAGATCTAAGAACAGCACTCAATAGTAAAAACCCATGTCCCACTGCATACTATTCAGTTACATTGAGAAGGAAAAACAACAGCCTGCCAGAAAGCAGTTCCCTCCTAAAGTGCTGGCACAAGTCACATGACTGGGGCAGCTGGGCTATTGACAGATGTCAGATTTCAAAACTGAATATAAAATCATCTGTTTGCTCTTTTGAGAAATGGATTTCAGTGCAGATGTCTACTGGAGCAGTACTATTAACTGATGCATTTTGAAAAAAAAACATTTTTCCCATGACAGGATCCCTTTAAGACTACTTAATCAGGGATACCATCCATCCGCAGGTTATTGATGATCAAATCCACAGAGCAACTCAAATACCCAGAGACATACTCTTGGATTAAAAAGAAAAGACAGAAAACAACAGGGTACCTATTGTAGTTACATACAACCCACAACTGAACATTATTAGAAAACTAGCCAGAGACCTGAAACCCATGCTCCATACAGATACCCGACTAAAAGAAACATTCCCGGAAATACCTCTCGTCTTATAGACAACCACCTAATCTGAGGAAAATGATTGTCAGAAGTGCTCTTCCTAAAACAACTAAAGCAGGTACATTTCCCTGCAACAGTAACAGATGTGAAACCTGCAAATACATCCTGTGCAAAGATCAAGTTGCTATACCGAATACACAAAAAGTATACACCATTCTGGACTACTATTCATGTGCTTCATCCAATGTGATATACATGATTACATGTACTAAGTGCTCTACAGGAGGCATATATATTGGTGAAACAGGACAAAAACTGCGCACAAGGATGAACCATCACAGACATAAAATAAACACCAAGTCATGTTATACACCAGTGGGGCAACACTTATGCAGTCAAAATCACAGTCTTCAGGATATGCAGGATTTAATTCTAAAAGGGAACTTTAAAACTGAACAGGAAAGGAAGATCTATGAATTCAAATGTATGGAGTAGTGACGGGCGAATCTACCCTGTTTCGCTTCGCCAAAAAATTTGTGAATTTCCAGCTAAATTTGCGAATTGGCGAAAAAATTCGTGAAACGAGTCGCGCATCGTTTTCGTCGCGTCAAAAATGACGAGTGACTCTTTGTTTTTACACCAGCGAATTTTCACCTGGCGAATTTTCGCTGGCGTTTCTCGAATCGCGGGAATTCGCTGCGAATTCGCCCCTGGCAAATAAATTCGCCCATCACTAGTATGGAGTTATTTAAGACATTAAGACAGGGCCTTAATTTAGGGTCAGGTTTCATGTCACACTATGTGACCTGACTGAATCCAGACCCCTGGACTATTTACAAACCACCCTAATTCATTGTATTATCTCTACAATTGATCTCTATCCATCTGTAACTTCCTAATGTATTACTCATGGATACCTTTTACTGATCTAATAGTTTATATGTTGTGCCCTTATAGCCCTCATTTGTATTTTGCCTGACGAAGGGGCCTTGGTGCTCCGAAAGCTTGCAATGTATTTTTATTGTTAGCCAATATAGGTATAATTTCTACAATACTTTTTGTATTTGTTGTGTTTTATTTGTTATTTTTGTTACTGGCTAACAGAGTTTTTATTTTGTGCTTAATAAGAGTAAACAAATTCAAGCCAAATGTAGATGCAGTATTTTCATGCATAAGTATACACTGTGTTCAATGCTGAACAAAAATATGATTATACTAAAAAAGGGGTCATTAGGATTTTTGTAATCATGCAGTGGTTAAGATCTGAATCCAGATTAGAGACCACGAAGTGATTATTCTAATGGAAATTATGGATAGTGGATATGGATATGGATATCCTGGATTCTGCCCTGACATTCACTCCTCATATCCAGTCACTTGCTAAATCATGTCACTTCCATCTAAGAAACAGATCCAAAATACAATAATTTATCACCCAAGATGCTGCAAAAATTCTTATTCATTCTCTTGTCATATCGTCTCTAGACTATTGTAAGTCTTTTAATTGGCCTTCCCCTCCAGAAACTGTCACCTCTCCAGTCCATAATGAACACTGCTGCTAGGCTTATACACCTCAGCAACCGCTCTTCCTCTGCCATGCCATTCTGCCAATCCCTGCACTGGCTTCCACTACCCTTCAGAATTAAATTCAAATTAATGACCCTGACATTCAAAGAACTTCATAACTCTGCCCCTCCCTACATCTCTGAACTAATCTCCATATACTCACCCAACCGCTTACTACGCTCCTCTACTGACCTGCTACTCAACTCTTCTCTCATTACCTCCTCACATGCTCGCATTCAAGACTTTGCAAGGGCTACACCCCTCCTCTGGAATTCTCTCCCACGGTCTGTCTGACTTTCTCCAAATCTTTCAGCTTGCAAGACATCTCTTAAAACCCATTTTTTTAGAGAAGCCTACCATCACTCTTAACTACTCAATGCAATACCCCTTACAGTACTACATCTCTCACCCACTTAACTCTGATCTTGCCCACTCCCACACCTTGTGTATCATTCCCTTCTCTTTAGATTGTAAGCTTTTTCTGTACAGGGCCTTCCTCACCTTCTGTACCGGTATTTATTATGATGTATGTAACTCCATATTTATTGTGATGTATGTAACTCCTTATGTTCTATGTATGTAATTCATGTGATTTGGTTGTATACTCACATTCACTTTACAGCGCTACGAAATATGTTGGCGCTATAGAAATACATGTTAATAATAATAATACATTTACAAAGACCTCTGAGGCAGAGTCATAGGAAGTAGCAGAACGATAAGCTCATAACTAGGCAAAGCAAAGAAGTCAAAGTTGGTCACAGTTGCCATATTCCATATCCAGACAAGGGGTTGAACCGCGTAGACAAAGGCAGAATATGAGCAAGTTTTGCCAAACACAGAATCTACTCTGGACAAAATTATTCATCAGTAATTTCAGTGGTATTTGGTATGTATTTGGTATGACATGTAGTGCATGTGGATGCAAAAGTGCATGCCCAAAAAAGCCCATTGGTGCTTGCTACTTTGTGGGTACATAGTGAGGTAAATGTTTTATACCTTACTTATAAACACTGTTTTTAAGTACATGTTAATAAAGAAAAATGCTTTTTGATTCCAGCTGGCTAGTACACACTCTGCTTCATGATGTGCTTGAAACCAAAAGTGAATTGTTGCTTTTAACAATAAACTTTAATATTTCCTATTTAGCATAATGCAATTTATTGATTTTGCCCAAATAAAACTGAAACACAGTAAAAGCAATTCAGATATACATATAGGTTTAAAACATCAAGGTGATAAATAACATATATGTCTCAGCTAAGGCCATCCCATTATGCTTTCTGCCATTTATTTAAATTATACCGTAAAAACATTATCACATTGAAATTATGTTTTCATTTTAATAACAAGTGGTTACATCAAGTAATTTTAATTCTACAATACTGAATAGAATTAATTTGACATAAAATAATTTCCTTTTTGCTGAAGAAAATGAGTTCAGAGAGTAGCCTTAGAATTGTATGTTTCCTTGAATATTATACAGTGGCGTGACTAAATGCTAAAAGTAATATGCCCATTGATTCTGTTATGCTTTATTGCGCTATTGAAGCATCAATCCTCTAAAATGTTCCACTTTTCTAAGGTACAGCACATAACAATTGCAACTATATGGAGAAAAGCCGTAAGCATATACAGGGGACCAAGACATTTCGTGTTACTGTTTATTACTATGTGGATTTCCCAACTTCTCCAACAACAAATTTAATTGGCAGTTGAACTGAGCAGGGTATGCATTTATACAGCATGGAAAACAGTTTAAAGTGTAAACAACAATTACAAAAGCATTGCAAGTGATCTCTGAAATTGACTTTTCCCCATTTTCATCTTCAATGTGTAGCTTTTGAAAACATAAATTACCATGAGCTAAAGGAAATGCCTGATCCTTACATTTAGTATCAAAATTGTAACTGGAGGGAAATCAGTGAAGCAAAAAAAATATATAAATAATGTATTCTGTGCATAAAGCCATAATAAAGTTGTAGTAATACAATAGCCTGACTTAAGCAGAGTTACACAAGGCAAATCTTGCAGTGTCAGCAAGCAAATGAATATCCCTTCCAACCCCATTTGCACTTATCAGAGTCAACAAAAATGTTTGATACCATATAACAGTTATAGAAAAAATAGGCATTGCCTAGAATTTTGATGGATGTGTTGAGCTAGGGAAAGGTCTTAATCAGAGTAATATAAACTATTAACAGTAGCTTTAGGGGCTGAAATTATCACCCTTAAACTATATAAACAATATTTATGAAACAAGTGAGGCAAATATTGTGAACTTTAACAGCTATTTAAAATTAAAAAAAATATATTACAGTGTATTTTAGATATATATATATATATATATATATATATATATATATATATATATATATATATATATATATAGCGATGCTACATTACTGTATTAAAACTCAGTACTTTCTGCTTTAGTACTGTACGTAGAGAAACTGGTTCATTTCTTAAACCTAGCTTAGGTAATTTGCGAATAGATTGATAGGCTAGGAAAATCCTTAGCAGAAGTTTAAAAGGTGCAAAACCACAAGCACTGCAGATTGCAAATGTTTGTGGTTATTTCAAGTATTAAGAACCAAAGAGACAAGGAGGAAGACACCTTGGAATGAACTATGCATATGCAGCTATTTGACCTGCAGAATGGTCTGTGTCATAACTGGCAAATTGGTCAGTGCATGGCTATCATAAAGGGGATCTATCACCTTAAGAAATAATTCCAAATCATATTTTCTGTTAGTCAAGCACAATAAACTTCACTTACACTATAATTTTTTTTTTTTTGCATCATGCCAAAATCTTGTTTATGTGACAAAATGTGGGACATGATCCCCTTTCCCTTGCACTTCCTACACAAATGTAGATGGTGATTAAGGAAAGGGGAATGTAGGAAGTGCAGTGGCATCGAGTAAGTGCAGAATGGAAAGTAAAAGCCCCGCCCCTATGCCTAAGGCATTGAGGTGGTGCTGAGATTTTAAATGAGTTTGTAACTGGTGTGGATGTTTTAATAACAAAAAGATTTGGGTTTTATGTTTAATTTGAAAAGGACTTTTATTATATAGTGTATAGCTTTATACACTGTCCTTTACTGAAGTGTGAATTTATTAGCATAAAGGACTCAATAACAAAGTTGTCAAAATATTTGCTTATAGCTATATGGCTGTATGTACTGTTTCTGCATTTACTCACACTTAGGGGCAGATTTATCAAGGGTCGAACTGAAAATTTTAAGTACAAAAAATGTAAATTTCAATCTATTTTTATGTTGCTACTTACTCCTCTGTGTAAGTCCCCTCCAGCGAAGTTCACAGGGACCATCTTCTCTTCCAACTGCTTCTTCCTGGATCCATCGGTGTTCGGCGGCGTATGCACAGTAGGATGCTGGTACTACTGCACATACGCACACAGTTCGGCGATTGAACTTCGCGAACTTTGTGCGCATGCGCAGTTGTACCAGCGTCCTACTGTGCATGCGCCTACGACGGAGTGGCATCCAGGAAGAAGCCTTTGGAACAGAAGAGGGGCCAGGAAGAAGCGGTTGGAAGAGAAGATGGCCCCTGTGAATTTCGCTGGAGGGGACTTACACAGAGGGGTAAGTAGCAACTTAGGGGCAATAGCCCAGGGGTAGAGGTAGGCTGGGGGGTGGACAGAGGGGGGCCTACGAGGGGGTGGGGTGGCCAAGGAGTTATTGCCTGGGGGGTTCAATTCCCCTTTAAGCAATCTTTAATGATCTAGTAAAGATATTCTAATGGATATCAAAATTACCCTGGTAAAATTATTCCAATGATTTATAAATCAATTCAGGTCATCATCATTTTCAGTGTGTCTAAAATTCTCATAAAAATTTTAAAAACTTTGAGAAAAAAGTTTTGCCTAGGACAACTCCTATTGACCTCTAGATGAGCTCACAAACGTTTAAATGCTGAAAATTTACTTTCAAGTTTCATCAATTTTTTGCATGGAATAAAAATTGAACATTGAGGTTTTGGAAACCCTTATTAGATTTCATGAACTTTAGCGCAAATTTGGAATCATGGTAAAGATTTAATTTTTAGTCGACCCCTAAAAATGAATGTGCATATTAAAAAGTAAATAAAATATTAGCAAAATGCTATTTTTTTAACCAAATCAAATAAATTATTCTATTTTTGATTATAGTGTCTCTTTAACCAAAATTTTACCAGAGATGATTTATCTAGGAGAGCCTTAGATGTAAGATGAGTATCTTTCTCCATCTGGAATATACGGTACTCTCTGTGTGAATACCTATATTATTTTGACTGTATTATAAAGCTCCCATTGTAAATGTCTGAAGATCTGAAGCTATTTTGTGCTCATTAGTGATGGGCGAATCTACCCAGTTTCGCTTTGCTAAAAAATTCGCGAATATCCAGCGAAATTCGCGAATTGGTGAAAAAATTTTCAAAACGAGTCGCGGCTCGTTTTCGCCGCATGTCGCGAATTTTGCGAATTTTCACCAGGCGAATTTACTCTGGCGTTTCGTATCGCGAATCGAATAAATTCGCCCATCACTAGTGCTCATATAATGTAGTGTTGATTATCTTTGGCTAGTTTTGTGTAGTTTTCAGTTTAAATGTAATCAGTAATAATAGCAATAACCGGCATATTCATGTAACTTGTACAAAGGAATAAACATTCCGGCATTAAATGCTTAGAGCTAATCATGGCAGATTTCTTTATTGTTATATGAAAACATACAGGGCAATTAAAATACACTGCAATAAAAGGTCTGATTTGGCAGTAGCAATAATGGAGTGTTTTTGGACAGCAGTACAGCTAATTAAGCAATAACGTTGCCTTCAGCTGTATATTCTTTATACGTGGGTTATGTTGTTTTGTATAGTTTTCTATGAATTTACATTTCAGTATGAGATGTCCTGGTTTCTTGAAAATATTGTGATAAAAGTAAATCTAAATCTCTGTGACAATCAATAAACAAAATAATAACCTATTTATCAGATATATTTTAATATGATTTGTGGTATACCTTGGTCATGGTGTTGCACAAAATTACTATCTATATACCGTATATGTTATGGGACTGTGCACATGAAAAAATGCTGCAGGTCTGGTAATTTAGAGCACAGTTGAGTAAATGAGAAGGTGAAATTACATTGCAGTTAAGGCATTTTTTCTCCGCAAAAGGATATACATTGTGTAGAGGTAACTATAAGAGGCAGGAGTGAAGGTATTCTACTGGCCTAACTACAAACCAGTATTGTAATAGTCAGAAAATAGCAGAGACGTTGAGGCAGCAAACCAGGTGCTCCCAAATTTATTGCATGGTGCTCATGACACTTTACACACACTCAAACATTTACGGGACCACATGTCCCTTCCTCATTTTAGAGGATAGGGCATATATTGCCCTACCTTGTTAGAAAAGCACCTTGCTAATAAAGACTCAATGCCTCAGTGAAAGTTTTTTTGTGTTATATATATTTCTCTTAGTACAAACTTTTTTCTTTAAAATACAGGTTTATTCACCTGTTCTGGCTTGTTATTTTAAGAATGCAATAGCCAACCAGTTAAGAATTTTTGCACAAACAGTCTGTTACTTGTTTGCTTGCTTGTTGCTTTGCTTACACACATATTTTGTTGTATGTGTTTTGTGTGTTTGAGGGTCAAATTTGCATTTTATATTGGCAATAAATGTTAAATCTTGTTATGTGGTATGAATATAAATGTTACTTGGGAACCCTGTACAGCAATTTAACTGTAAAAAGCTTCGAGTTATAATATAAAATAAATTAGATGGTTTTATTCAGACTCAAATCAGCCAGCAGGACTTGCAATATAATCAAATGAAAGTAATTAAGTCTTTAAATGGAATTAAATTTAAATTTTAGAATAATAGAGAAAGATTTTACTTTGTCATTTAATTCATTTTGAGTTAGTTGCTTTAATTAGTTTAGTATTAAGAGGTATAAATGGGAATACAATGCCATTAAACCTGTGAATTAGTATTCTGGGCAGATGTAGAGAAAAGGCAGATTAATGTAATTATTCAGTAATTTTGAAACATGTATACGGGTTCATTGCAGCTTCATGCTAAAATAATTCAGATAAAGATGTAATGAATGCATAATTCATGATAGATTTACATGTCCCCGCCTGCAATTACAATGTTATCTTGAATATATTACACTACTTGTTATTCAGAGAATCAGAAATGCAACATAATGATTCACTAAGCCTGATCACTGTATGTTTGATTATCTTTAACCATGATTTGCTTGTAATGCATTTGTTATATCAAGAAACTATTGGTAGAACCCAAAACTATACAAGTGTTTATTTTGGCAAACTGGGAACTGGTAAACTGAAGTAAATGGAATGTTCTCTCCAGATTCTTCTAATCTGGAATAATAAACTCCACATACATCTGGTTCAGCAGTGAAATATATAATATAACATCTAAAACTCATGGAAATGCTGTATTGAAGTGACAATGCTATGTTCAGAGCTAAATCGTAATTGTCAATGACATTATTAATATTGACACAGCCTGTATTTTGTTTAATGTCACTGGATTTATGTCTAGATGTCAGATTAACACATGCACATTTCACACCTGTATGTGAATTAAGAAACTCACACCTGGCCTGATAAGCAAAATGCCATTATCATAGTCAGTTCAAGTCAACTAATACATTCTCAAACTACAGTCAATTTACAGCACAGTTTTTCAGATAAAAATTCTAGCCCACATTAACAGTTTTCCAGTGGGACAAATACTACACAAACATATGTAATTAGGTAAATAACCATCAAGATTCTCTTCTCAGCCAACTGATAACATTTATTCTTATCTGTCATCAGTCTCCAAATTGTTCTATTGTGGCCACCATTCACTGTTTTCCAATTTACTTTATAACAGTCGATAAAATTAGTTATTGCTACACCTCACCAGATAATCTTATTAAATAGGACAGATATTCAGAATTAGGACACTTTAGCTGAAAAGTTGCATTGTTACCTAAAGGAAACCAGTGTTCAGGTGCTTGGTATAGATAACGCCACTCAAAGAGGAGTTCCCTGAAGGGGGAAGGGCAACAAGGTGTGGACTGGATATATCCCTCTTCTGTGTTTAGTTTAAGGGAATGCTTTATATACAGTACTGTTTGTAAGTATTTACTGATTGTTTAATATTGAATTCTGCATTATTTTGTTGATCTCCTTTGTGTGTTTGTTTCTCAATAACTAAGTTTTTTGGTTAAGTTATAAGAACCACTGGTGCCATACTAAAGTTTACAGTGCACTATACACTGATTCCACACTGTTGGGGGGCACACTTGAGTGTCTTGAGCCTCATTTGGAGCAATAATTGGGTAGAGCTAGTAGCTCAGGAGAAAAGGTGGCACTCCATTTTACTATAGCCTTAAACAGACATACTCAGTTCAGCTCATTTATTTATCACAAAAAACTTCAATCCCATGATGGACTCCTTCATCCCTGACCTAATTTGCCAATAACTTGTCAATTAACACCAAAACTTGCACTTTAGGGGAAAGTACAGATGCAGCCACTTGGATGTGTGTGTTAAATGAATCATGACTCAGGGCTAATTGTTATCTTAACTCATTTAATGCATTTAACCTTTTCATTAGCATACCAAAGCACCATTGTTCACAATGATGAACACTTTTATTAGATGGGATGCTGTGACGCAATTTTCTGTGTTAAATGAGACAAGTGTGAAGTCTGAGTTAAGTTATTCTGTGTCAAACACACAATCCAAAGTGGCTTCATCTGTATAAGAGTGAAAAGTTTGAATTTTTCTGTGTGATATTTCAAATTCCAAGAAAGGGCTTACTGTTAGCAAAGAAACAAAAAAGTCAAAATACTTTGCCCAAAAATCCATATTTAAAATGTTGTATTTTAACAGAGGGCATACATGGCCAACATATGACTAATAACATCACCCTTTGGCAACCAATGAATGCCTGGAGGAATTTCTTTCTTTATATAGAATAAAAGGTAGAAAGGGGACTCACTTGGCAGGTTGAGACTATGACCAAACCCAGGAAGTGGCAATCAGTATAGTAGGAAAAAAGGACATGTGGGTGTGTAACTGGTTGCAGTAACTGCTTAGACTGTGCACAGATATCTTTACATTAAATGCCAATAACTAAATGCTGTGGACATTTAAAAATAAAATAATGTCTTGCCATACAAAAAATATGTAAGAAAATTGTAATTCTAAGCTTTTAAACAAAATTTATTGACAGTGTTCACAAGGATTTTTAAGATTTTAAAAAGTTCCTCTTTCGGCAACCACATGTCTCTATTTTGGTGTATTTCCATAACATATTTAACACTTGCATTCTCCCGAACTTACTTGTATTCTCTGGCCTTCCATTTCCTGAATACATTTCTTACAGTTGAAACGGACAGTTTAAACCTCTGAGATAGCTTTTTTTGTAGCTGTCCCCTAAACCATGATACTGAATAATCTTTGAGATCTTTTGAGAGTTGCTTTAAGGATCCCATGTTGTCACTCTTAAGAGGAGAGTCAAACAGAAGCACACCTTGCAATTGGCCACCTTAAATATCTTTAAGGTGGCCTTTAAATACCTGCCTATAAGGCTTAACAAGCTAATCCAACCAATTTTGGTGTTGCCAGCAATCAGTATTGAGAAGTTATAATATATGCATTCAAATGAGCAAAATTACAAGGGTACCCAAATTTTTGCACAGACAGTTTTTCACATGTGATTTAATTTCATACAACTGAATACTGCTTCCCCAAAAATCTATGTATGGAAAATACCCCCAGTACTCCTGGGAAATACAAATGCAAATACAAAAAGACTTACCACCGTCATCTTTTTTGTTGAAAGTGGAGTAAATTATTATGCAGACTGAGAGGGGCTCCCAAACTTTTTCATATGACTGTATGTCCAGAACACAGGTCACACATGAACTTGGATCATTTAAGCCAGTGCTCCCCAACCAGTGGCTTGTGAGCAACATGTTGCTCTCCAACGCCTTGGATGTTGCTCCCAGTGGCCTCAAAGTAGGTGCTTATTTTTAAATTCATGGCTTGGAGGCAAAAAATACAGTATTTGTAAATGTATTGGTAAATGTATTACCAAACAGAGCCTCCTGTAGGCTATCAGACTATATATGGGCTACCAATCAAAGACCATAATTGGCACCCCATGGAACTCTTTTCACGCTAGTGTTGTTCTCCAACACTTTTTTACATTTAAATGTAGCTCATGGGTAAAAAAAAGTTTGAAGAGCCCTGATTTAAGCACACAGCAATGATACAGAAATATTATGCCTTATTGGGGTGATATATTTCTCTGATATACAGTAACTTGCATGTGATCCCTGTTTTTCCCTGCATTGGTTTTTTTCACCACCTTTGTTCAGTAGGAGGATTATTCTGACTTTCCATGGTGCCATTTCCATGGTGCCTCCACAGAAGCAGCTTTGCTTTGCAGATGAGGGCATTATATTTGTACTATTTTTCTCCTTCATTACTTTTATCCCATAGTGCATTGAAGTCAGCCAGTATTTATTCTAATGAGACTCCAACAGAGATGGTATTTAGGGAGATACTATAATAAAGAATATATGAATGAGAGCACAGGACACACAGATTAACAGTTTCAAAATAGGAATGATAATACGTCAGTAAGATGAAAAGTGTTTCAGACCTTAACTGATAACACAATCTTTTCACTTTTAAGAAAGTACATAGAAAGGCAACTTTCTTTTTATTGATATACAATACTTACATTTGTTGAATTCAAGTGATCTTAATCAATATGTCAGTGTCAGTGCAAGACTGCCTGGAGAAGCAATTTCATTGCCCTTACTATAATCTCTATGCTTGCTTGTAACAACATGACATGTTGCCTGTTTTCACTTGAAATAGCAATACAATTTAAAAATAAATTACAATTTCTTTCATCCATTGTGCTTTACGTGCTGTCAGAATAGTTTTGAATTTGGCTTAAAAAAAATCAGGAAAGTCCTTATTTGGTTTTGTAGCATAAAAACATTTTTCTCTAATTTCCATATTCCATTACATGCTATTTGTAATTTTTTTACAATCACAAAAATTCATAATCACACACAATCATGTTAAATCCTCCTCTTTCACAGATGTATTACAGCGCATTATACTGTATGTATTTTATAGGTCCTTTAAAGTACATATGCAATTGGATGTCCGTAAAATGTAATATTTTAATGTTCTGGGATCTTAGCATATTTGGTTCTGAAAAGCTTCTTACTCATCAAAATGTTCTGCTCTTTTCTACTTACAGAATTCTTATTAGGCATGAAGAATATTTGTACCAATTTATTTTCTCTGAGGATTTTGGGGGTAGTAACACAAGGGATAGCTGAGGAACATCATAAAGTTCTTGCACCAAACATCTGCCTTTAATTATTCTAATGAATTTGGCTGTTACTGCCCCATTTATACTAAAATATCAGACTCTGTTCTACATTGTCCTAAATCAATAACTCTTTAGGTTCAAAATGGTACGTATAAGGGTGTGCACAAGCATACAGATTATGTTTGCATTTACAAGCCCCAGAATAATAAATGTATTGAGAAGGATTGTATCTACAATATTGCACAAGTATTTTATTTGTATTTCAGTCATGTCAACCAATTTGAATATATTTCTCAGCAGCCACCATGTGGCCTTGAGCTCATAGTCAACATATATTAGCCAATCTACCATAGCCTCTCCATTACTTATGGGCAAATTTACTATTATTCCCCAAAATTAGCTTGATCATATTCAAAATTCGATAAGCATTCGAAAAACGAATGCTTATCGAATTGTTTTAGGCTATCATTTTGTTTGCTGTTCGATTTCTCGATGAATTCGTATGATCGGATACCGATCATTTGATTTCACGAAAAAAAAATCGTAAAATTTCCTTCGAGCATCCGAAAAATTAGTACGATTCGAACGATTGGATCGTTCGATCGTACGAATGGTATACGAGCAGGTCTCAGAAGCCTATGGGGGCTTTCCCATAGGCTTCTATTGCAATTCGGTTGGTTCAATCTGGCGAATAATCAAATTGTCGGATATACAATCATTCGATCTATTCTATAATTCGGTATTCGATGATCGAAGAGGCCAAATTAGATTATCCAATTTTACAAAAAATTCGTAGATTGTTATTCGATCGAATTCAATCGAACTTCGTTCATTTCATTTGAATTTCGTAAATCGGCCCCTTATTCTTTCCTGCTTTGTTACCTTCTTAGTGCACACACTAATTAAGCCACTAAGTGAGGATTGGATGTATGCAGTTGCACTAAACATGGGAAGTTGAATATTACTTAAAATTGTTAAGTAGAATATGTCATTAAATCAGACATATTAGTGGTCTAATATTCCTCTTAAATTAATCCAGAACAAGCTTACTGCTGAGTTGACAGGTACAAACTAAGTTGCACAGCAGATTTGATCACATCTTTGGAGCAGCCACAATCTTTACAGGAGGTGCTCATTAAGTAAACATGTCCAAACAACAGTGCTTCCAACTTCCTTTACACCTTTGGTTGTGGTATTCACTCTACCTTAGCTGAAAAGCAATCATATTGGTTGTAAATAAATGATACTTCTATATTAGTTTCAAGAAAATAGTATTACCAAGGGAAACAGTATTAAAGATTCACCTCAGAAGTACAAACAAGAATATGTCAGGATACAATGTTTTGTTCACAATGTAAACACACTCTTTACTATTTATGAAAAATATAGAGAGGCTACAACATTGTTATAAATAGGTTAAACAGTAGTTATCATTGAGATTATTATTATGTGCTCTTTTTATCCTACAGTGGCTATATTGGTTTAGAAAGCAAATGTATGTGAGCTATTTTTCATAAGAAAATGGATGAGTATTACAATCATGTGGAGAAAAATAATGGAGGCACTTCACAATAATCAAAGGCAGTTTACTCTAATGCATTGTTACTGGTATACTAATGTAGCCTGAATTATTGTACTTTTCTTCTGTGAAACAGACCATTATGTCTGACACATCAGGATATGCCTGTCCACTGAAGCCCATTCATTGTACACATATTTTCCCAAGGCAATGCACAGCAAAGCAGATGTAAGCTCTAATCTCACAGTAACTGCATTGACACCCATAGAAAATGTAATTTTGAAATATTTACTGAAACCAACAAAGTTTACACTATTTGTATGGAAAAAGTGATTTGTCTTAAAGGAAACCAAAAGAGTTAAAAGAATATAGCTAGAAATTTTGCATTTTTGGTAGCGAACTTAATGTACCAGCCAGATTCCAGTAGCTCTATTATAGTAATAACCCATGCCTTGTCTACAGCTAGTCCACATCTCTGATCATTTAAGGTTATCTTTTGTGTGAGAATAAAAATGGCACTACTGAGGTTATTTTAAGATGCACAGATCTTCACTACTAAAGGGATGTTCTGTCCTTGGGATGGCGCAGAGGCCTAAACCCTTAAATTAAAACATACACTCAGCATTCATTTAGATTGTCAGTATTCCACATAGAGGTATGGCATCTGTTATCCAGAAACCCGAAAGCTCCGAATTACAGAAAACGCTGTGTACCCTAGAGTCCATTTTATCAAAATCATCCAAATTTTTTAAAATTATTTCCTTTTCCTCTTTAGTAATAAAACAGTACCATGTACTTGATAAAAATGAATGTAGGGACCTATAGGTTTTAAATCCCCACCTTCCTTAGTTGCCAGGCAGAAGCCTGTGTTGCAATTTAAGTATTTGCATGCTGTAGTTACTCGTCAAAGGGTGTGGTGACCATTTCCTACCTTACACTGTATAGTGCTGGGAAGGGAGGGACAGCTTCCCAGGGGAGCCTGGGTGCAGAAAGGCCCAGAAAGCATGTGCCCAAGTCGGGGACCAGGCAACCCTGTGAATGAGAATTTGGACCTCACAAGAATTTAGACCTCAACAAGCCAAGTGGGCTCTATTTTTCTCATTTCTCATTTCCATATTCCTTATAGAGTAGGCACCCAGAATCTCAAGGCTGATTTTCTTTCCCGTATGCACTCTACTGATGAAGTTCCTGTTGAACAACCTAATACTATTCATCAGCTACAAAATTTCATAATACTCCAGACTGAACTAATCTCCAAGGTTAAAAAGGAACTCATCTTCTTTATCTGTCTCCACTGATCTTCAAAGTAAAAATCCTTTTCTCTTCTTCAAGGATGCAATTTTTGTTCCTGAAGAGTTATGTTTAGAAATTGGACTTTACTCCAAAGTGTGATGCAAATAAAAAAGGTTTATTCCGCAACTAGGGACTAGGGATGGCGCGAACTGTTCGCCGGCGAACTTGTTCGCGCGAACATCGGGTGTTCGCGCTCGCCGGAAGTTCGCGAACGTCGCGCGACGTTCGCCAATTTGGGTTCGCCTTAGATGGCGCTTTTATTTTGCCATTTCTCCCCCAGACCAGCAGATACATGGCAGCCAATCAGTAAGCTCTCCCTCCTGGACCACCCCCACACCCCCTGGACCACTCCCCTTCCCTATAAAAACCGAAGCCCTGCAGCGTTTTTTCACTCTGCCTGTGTGTGCTGAAGAGATAGTGTAGGGAGAGAGCTGCCTGTTAGTGATTTCAGGGACAGTGGATAGTAAGTTTGCTGGCTAGTAATCTACTGTACTTCAAACAACTGCCATCTAGCTGTGTGAGCTTGTTCACATTCTGTCTAAATATCCATAATATTACCCTCTCCAGAAAAAGCACCTGAGTGACTTTTTTCAAGCAGCCATAATATATTTTACGTAATCCATATCCACCGCTGTAGTAGTGTATACGTTGACCTTGTAGGCATTATTTGCCCTGTAGCCATTTTTTGTCCAGTGTGTTCTTCAAACAACTGCCATCTAGCTGTGTGAGCTTGTTCACATTCTGTCTAAATATCAATAATATTACAGTGTCCACAACCACCTGAGTGACTTTTTTCCCTTTACAGCACAAAACGCAGCGCTGTGTCAACAATGGATTTTTCAGATACAGTTTTGCCCTTGATCCCCCTCTGGCATGCCACTGTCCAGGTCGTTGCACCCTTTAAACAACTTTAAAATAATTTTTCTGGCCAGAAATATCTTTTTTAGCTGTTAAAGTTCGCCTTCCCATTGAAGTCTATGGGGTTCGCGAACCGTTCGCGAACCGTTCGCAAATTTCCGGAAGTTCGCGAACATGTTCGCGAACTTTTTTTCGGCGGTTCGCGCCATCCCTACTAGGGACATCTCAGAAGAGCCTATGATTAAGTGTCCACAAGGCATGCCTACAGCACTGGATACATTCCTTTTCCCCAAATTACCCTATTAATTTGTCTACATTTCTCAAGCTTGTCCATGATCGACCTTTAACTGGTCATATGGGTGTTTGTAAAACTATTGACCTGGCTAAGAGACTTTTTTAATTGCCTAAATTGATTAAATATTCAATTTGTATGTTCTTGTGAAACTTGTGCTTGTTGTAAGAATACTCATCCCAAACCTCTCAGATCCTTTCATCCATTATCAGTTCCTGAAAGTCCTTTTCAAATTAAACATGAAATCCAATTTCAAATTTTCCTTAAAGCATTCACAGCTGTTTTAAGCTCATTTAAAAATCTCAGCTGTCAATCAAATATTGTCTGCCACTCCTCTATAGAGGCGGGGCAGATAATTACTTTCACTTTCCATTCAGCACTTCCTAGATGTCACTGCTCCCCACACATTCCCCCAGTTCTCTTAACCAATTAATTGTGTAGCCAGGGCATGGGGATAGACATCGGTCCCCCATTCTGGTGCACAAACAAGATTCTGAGATGATGCAAGGCTTGCCTTGATAACAGTGTCCACAAAATGGCTCCTGCCTGCTTGCTATAATTATGAATTCTCAGACTGAAGAAAACAAGATCCAAATAATTTATATAGTGTAATTAATGTTCATTTTGCTTGACTAATGTGATAAAATATGATTTTGAATATTTTTTTGGGGTGACGGGTCCACTTTAAAGCAAGATCCCTGATTAGTTGCCATGGTAGTTTTAGCATACGCCCCCTCACTCCCCCCCAAACCCCACTCTGATTACTTACCTTTCTCTTGCTTTTGCTCTCCCTTAATTTATGCTCTTTAACTTGCAATTAGTAATCTGAAAAATCAATAAAAAAATATATATACTGTTTTTTTATTGTTTATAAACCTAATGTTATTCATTTCTAATCATGCAGAAAACAGAACTTGCATCCTGACAATAGGCTGCTAATCCTTATGAATATGCTAATGAGTCCCCCATACTGCTCCTACATTTGGGTGAATGGAGACTAAAGCAAACAATGCAGAGCTGACAGTGTACAGTAGGGGAAATGTGTTACTCCATTTTAAAAATCTCAGGAGAAAATGTTGCTGAAAATTATTGTGTTTTTTTTCAGTTTTTATTCCTTAAATGACGTTCACAAAATTGTCTGTTCTTTTTTTCACCAAAAAATTAAAAGGAACGGTTGAGTCATTTTTTCTGTTTGTGAATATGGAGAGTGTATTTAACTTCACTTTTACACCAGAAAAGTGCTTCCTCCACTTTTGTGACTTCCCCCATTAAGTTATCTAGCTCTTCTAAAAAAACTTGGGAAAAGTTCCTTGGCCTTTTCCTCATTGTTCAACATATGAATGATGTTACCTTCAAGTTGAAACTGCCTTCTTCTAACAGGATTCGTACTTTACATCATGTCGAATGGCTTAAACTGTTTATAGGAATTCATTTTCTGGCAGAACTCCAACACTATTATTTAACCAAGGCATCAAGGAATTTGATGTAGGTGATATTCTATATTCTAGGTGTAGAAGGGATCAACTGCAATATCTGTTTCAATGGAAGGGATATCCCATTGTGGGAACCTGCATCCCAGGGCCAGAACTAGGGGTAGGCAGAGTAGGCAGCTGCCTAGGGTGCAGTCATAGGGGGGCGCACTTTTGGAGGGAAATAAT
>CM044436.1:69495425-69585748 GCA_024363595.1 Xenopus borealis
GGGGGCGCTGATTGAACCCCTTGCCTAGGGTGCCAAACTACCTTGGCCCAGCCCTGAATGTTAATGCTCCTCAACTCACTAGATTTTCACTGAGATCCAGTGTGAAGCATTGGGGAGTCTATTACTCACAGGATCTGCCAAAAAATTTAGAGAGCTAAGGCCACACAGGACTGAAATCAGCAGGCACATTGTAGCCCCAACCACTGGCAGCAGCATCCCTCTTCTGTTATTGTCTTGAATCATTATGCAGGCTCTGGCGTGAATAAACACTGAGCCGACAGTGAGCTGGAAAGAAGGAAGCTACTGCCAGTGGGGTGATTTCAGATGGCGTAGCCTTAAATTAGTTTTCCTTGTGCTGTAAGGGGATGTGCGGTGTTGTTCACAGGTTTGCTAGATCTAGCATTTCCCATTTTTGTATTCCCTTTCTGGGTAGGGTAGGCACAGACCTAATTACACTTTATCTATAAGCACAAACACACACCTCCAAACTGATTAGAGGACAATGCATAAGTAATGTGCCATACAAAACCCCAATCCACTGTCTTTGTGCAGAGAAACCCATACAAAATTTCAAGTGTTTGACAGCACTCAAAGGCTTATTAAAATATGAGTAATTTATAATGAACTTATGTTAAATGAAGTGTGATAAAGTTAAAAATAAAGAGATGTCTTATTAACCAAAATTCATATATCAATAATAAAAAAAATTAAAACATGTGAATGAACAATAAAACAATAATTGCTAATTTAAGAATGTGACTTTTGTCCTCCAAGCCAGACAGATAGTAACTTGATCTTATGTGAATTGCTCCCTACAGGGCAATAGGTTCTAGTTTATAGTGTGGGTGAACTTTTTGGTGATTAGAAGCCATGAAAAATGAATTACCTTGAATAAATTACTAAAATATAGAAGCAGTGCATTTTAATCTCACTTTAACTTCAAATCCACTTTCTAAAATTATAAATAAAGTCTCATTATCATCCAAGATTTTGTGATTATCTGTAAATACTATATATATATTGTGATTAGCTGTGTATGCCAATATGCATCCTAATTTCTGAAAAGTGTATGTTATAATTTTTGTTTCCCAGTATTTGTTATTCTTTGAACATTAAGAAAAAAACGCTACAAATAAATGTGTGATGCAAATCAACTTTGCATAAATATGCTTGTCAGGCTTAGATTATCAGTGCAATAAGAGAATTTTCCTGTCAGGTAAAGCTTTTTAATCCAGGCAGAACAGCTTTTCCCAATTCTATAACTCAAGGGTAAACACATGGTTTGATTTTAACTTTTTAAACTGAATTAGAAATATTTCATTTTAAGCAGGGTTTTGAACGATAGTAATTAATTCTTGACTAAAGAGGCACTAGAGGCCTTGCTTATTGGTTGTCTGTGCTTTGTTATAGATATCAGTTCAAGAGCCCTTGATACAGATGCAGCCACTTGGATTGGTGAGTTAAATGCGTCGTGACTCATGGCTAATTGAAGAAACTGTGTTATCCAAAGTTATCTTAACTCATTTAATGCATTTAACCTTTTCATTAGCATACCAAAGCTCCATTGTTTTCAATGGTGAACTCTTTAATTGGATGGGATGCTGTGACACAATATTCTGTGCTAAGTGGGATAAATGGGATAGATGAGTTAAGTTTTTCTGTATCAAATGCACAATCCAAAGTGGCTTCATCTGTACCTATTTTCCATAAAATAATACAGACATGTTGAGCCTTAGATAATTTTGTTATCTTCATACAAACTGTAGATTTCTTTTACAATGTCATTAGTTGTTAATCTCCATAGGCGGATGGTTTTGTTTGAGTTGGAGTCTAAATATGGCCCTAAACAGAATGAATTAAAGCTGGTGTCAGATGTGGCAAATTGGCCAAAAATGTATCTTCCCAACTAAATCCAGACCACTCAGAATAATTCAAAGAACCATGCAGAAATGCAAATGGGAGTGCTTATTCCAAAATACCTTCAAATTACTAGCACTAATATCCCCTCTCTGGTAGCACTCCTTGACTAGTAGACAGCTAGTGTACTCTGTCCAGGACATTACACCATAACGGAAAAGGGCCTCACAATCATATTATATAGTGAGAGTAGGAGGTTCTGCATCCCAGGCACATTATACAAATTGAAAGGCAGTGGATACTGACACCATATATACAGTGACTTAGTAACATTGTAACTTTGGTTTTTAAAAAAGAATTCAACCTTTTGAAACCTGTCCTAGGGCTAGTTGATCCGGTGAATACATAAAAGCAAATTCTTTATCTATTGCAGCAGTACTGCGTTTGTCTTGTATTTTATTGGTTCATTATAGATGAAATTAGCACCAAATTCCAATCTTGGGTGTTAATCCATGTTATTTCCATTAAAACTTTGATGCATCCTAAGTTTAATGCACAGTGGTCCTGATAAACCAGGCACATAATATCAAATGCAGTGCAGTAACATTAGAGTTAGCATTCAGGATTAATAAATTGCCAAAAAAACATGCATTATTAACATGTATTTCTATAGCGCCAACTTGTTTTGTAGCGCTGGCATTAACCCCTAAGGAAATTTTCAATGCTCATAAAATGTTATACATATATATAAAATATATACAATTGCAGGAAAAATTGTAGATCCTTGTTTTTTATGACAATTACATGTTTAGTTAATAAATAGGCCCCATAGGGTCTACTCTGGGATATGGATATATTGCAGACATTTTGAGGCCTATTTACTAAGACACAACTTTTTCATTCAGTTATAAAAAATAATTCAACCAAACACACAAACCCAACCTCTGCCCTCATAGTTCTCTTATCCTGGGAATGATGATGTAATGAGTATATGTCATTTGTTCTTTCTCTGTTTCCACAAGTAATCAAAGTAAATCTCCCATAGTATAATTAATTAAATATTAGTAACACCAGCACTAGCACTATTATTTTACTATATATATAGTTACTGATAAACAGAATGAGGTGAATCAGCTTTCTAAGGAACACAAACCATTTAATCACCATCAGCAATGGACTGGGATATCTTGATAGCAATTGTGAGTATGGAACTACTTGCAGTGCTTTCTATTGTTTTCAGTGGGAAGAGATCCTGACAAATCACTGACCTATTATACATATACTGTATGTATATATGAGATGCCTTGAGAAAGGTCCCAGATGGGACCGAAATGTCACGTCGGCTGCACATTTACTTTATAATATATTTATTCTAAGTATACAAAACACCGGTGTTGCTGGTCTTCTTTGAGCATATGGATTTTTTACAGTGCACCCGGGAATTTACTAGAAGGTGGTGTGCTGCCCTGGCTGAAATGTATATATATACATGTGTGTTCTTCCTGTGGAAATATATATGGATGTAAAGCACAAATTCATGTATATGAGTTCTAAGAGTTTGTGGTGTATTTACTTACTTCATGTAATTCATGTAAAAGAAAATTGGGTTCTGTAGATTCCAAGAAATAGCAATGGGAACATTTTATAGAATTTCTGAAAATAAATTTAGCAAACAGAAGGGGGAGCATAGTGTTGGGTAGAGCAGAGAGACAGGGGGTCATGAATGGTTAAAGATTATGATGGGTAGTAGATAAATAATAAAGTTATATATTCATTTAAAACCACACTGACCAGATTCCCGCTTACTTTTTAACCATATTTATCAATGTATTTTCACAAAAAAGTAATGCAGGAAAAGACTCAATATTATCAAAAAAATATCCAAATCATACAATTTTTGTATTTAACATCCGAAAATCTTGAAATGTTCAAATTATTATATGAAACCCAGCACAATTCAGGATATCTTCCAATTGCAAATTGGATATCTGCCGTTGACTCCTACATAATCTCAGCAGGTTTGCACTGGAGTACTTTTGTATTTGGACTGCACCAGTCATGATTAAAAAAATTGTGTTTTCCCCCTTAAAAGTCTTTGACCTGCTCTCTCCTGCATTGCATTTTGCTGCGTTCAGGTGCAGGGGAGCGCAGGTCTAGACACACCTCATTAGTTTCAATGGCGTTGTACCCACCAGACCTGTGTAAGTGCAGAACGCAGATTCAGAAGCACCATGCTGCGTCTGAATCTGCGTTCAGCGCTTACACGTGTCTCGTGGGTACAACCTCATTGAAAAGAATGTAGTGCATCTAGACTTGCGCTCGCCTGCGGGTGAACGCAGCCAAGCAATGCAGGGGAGCGCAGGTCAAAAATGCCAGTGCGTAAGGGCCCTTAACTATGAGCACAACTTTGCAGAGGAAAATGCTATGTTACATGTTATAAGGCAATAGTTGCAGTTTTGGAGCTATTTGTTTATGATGTCTTGTTGGATCAATCAAAGACTACCATTGGAGATATGTGGTGTTATTATTACAGTTACCTGAATTGTACAAACAACATATTAAATAGAATATATTGTGGTATGGTGACAAAAAGGTCCCCAGTTTCCTGGGGAAAACTGGGCCACGGATTCTCAAACATTTTTAGTGAGGTGAGACCAGTAGTGTTGTTAGCAGAGACACACTTTGGGGTAAATTTATCAAAGAGTGAAGTTCCACCACTAGAGTGAAATTCCACAGCTCTCAATTCATTTCTATGGGATTTTGAAATGAATATTTATCAATGGGTGAAAGTGAAATTTCACCCATTGATAAATACACCTTTAAAAATTCCTTAGAAATGAATGGATAGTGGCGGAATTTCACTCTAGTGGCAGAACTTCACTCTTAACTTCACTCTTTGATGAATATACCCCAAAGTCTCTCTGCAGGGTAATTGGTAATTGGTGATCCGGGGCTGGTCTTACTGGGAATTTGCAAGTGTAGGGTGAGGCAGATTCCTAAATCCGTAGGCCAGGTTTTCAAGAGGCCCTAGGACTATTTAGTACACCTGATGCTGAGCAGCAGTTCTGAGTGTGTGTGTGTGAGAAAAACTGTTGGAGTTCTCAGTGTTAAGAGAAAAAGAAAGACATTTATTTTGTGTTAGTCAGGAGGCTTGATTTTTCTGTTAAACTGCTTCTTGGTTACCTTGCCCCGGCAAGGGGAAGTTCTGCAGCTGCTGGAAAGCTTCAGGTAGCGAAGATCATAGCCATGGCATGGTTTTCAGCACAGAGAATGGAGACTGACACCCTCAGCTTTGCTGACTTTTATTTTTAACAAACACAAAGTAAATCTTCAGCCCACTGGCTTCCCATGGATTCACATGAGTTAACAGACACAGTCCTGCTTCCACACCCTCACTGGTGTATGGGTTACTCACAGTCTTTAATCCTCACTGGCTTCCAGTGGACCAAAAATCCCAGAATCCTCTCTGGGCAATCTTCAGACACTTGTCTCCTGGGAGTGGTTTCTCTGGTCCTCCAGGGGAAGAAGCACTGAGTTGTAGTCCTACACCTCCTTTTAACTACAGCTCACCTGTAGCTTAATTACTGTACTTAACTGCCTCTAGCTTGGCAGCTGAAAACCCTTACTGGAGCAAGGAATGGAAGCTCACCCTGATCTCTTCCATTCACTCCAGGGACCCACTATCCAGCTTTTCCTAAACTGGAATAGCATTACTTGCTGCAGCCAGACAAACTCAAACTTTTCACTGGAGTTTACATTTCACCAGCCTAATACTGGTGATACACACACACATAAGCAATGTCTTTTCATAGACACCTCTCACAATATATATATATTTCTCATGTGTTTTTGCAAAAATTAACATGTAATGGAATATTTGATAACTCATGTCATATTCAAAGAAAGTATTACTTTAAAGTCTGTAGAATGTACAATTTAAAATGTGCTTAATGAAATGTGTCAGTTACAGCACATAAGAATGACAGCAATGCTATTAGATTCACACAGGTATAGTACCTGCAAAACATAATTGCATAACCCAGTTAAAATGTTTTTTTCCTCTATAACATAGTGTGCAACGTTGCAGAAAATCACAACACTTTACATAGAATATAAATAATCACAGAATTGTAAGAACAACAAAACAATGAGTAATTACAATACATGGCAAAGTACAAGCTTCCGAACATCTTTGAGAAATAAATACCAAATTTACTAATATTAGATGACCTAACATATATAGTATGTATAAAACATTTATAATATGAGTTAACATTTATATATGCTAGCATGTTATCATTTTTATGTTAGGGGCAAATTTATCAAGGATTGAATTTCGAGGTTGTGGGAGTCTTTTTAAACTCCCATCACCTTGAAAATCGAATAAAAGAAGACCAACCGAAATTTATTAAAAAATTAATAGTTAAACTTCAGGTGAATAGGCTGTATTCGAATTGTTTCATTCGAATTATGAATCTATTCAATCTCCTTCTTCGAATCGAAGGAAAAACAAAAAACTTTGATTTTTCAAAGCCCACCAAATGACTACAAATAGGTTTTAGGAGGTCCCCATTAGGCTAAAACAGCTATTTGGCAGGTTTTAGAAGCTGAATCGAGTACATGATACATTTTGATATTTGAATATTTAATTTTTTTTTATTCAAATCAAATTTGGACTAATCCCTAGTAGAAGGACACTAAAATTAGCTCAAAATTCAAATTTAAAAATTTGATTTTTCAGTTCGACCCTTGATAAATCTGCTCCTAAATGTAGGATATGTGTTATTAATATGTTAAATAATAATTTCTATCCAAACGGTATTGTCCAATATAATCTAAATCATTGAACAGATGGCCATGTATTTACAATGGACTTGTGTCTTTATTTTACAATCCCATCTAGCTATAATGGAATTCATGGATTGGTATTTACTGTTAATGGACAGCTTGGTTTTCCAATGCACTGTTAGGAGGGGAATTTATTTTCCTCGTAACAGTCTGTACAGGAAGCTCTTGAAAAAGGCCACACTATGGGGCATATTTATGAAATATTATAGTGTACCACAGAAAAATCCTTTCACTTTCCACTCATTCCTATAGGATGCTTAAAATCCTGTTTGTTAATGGGTGCAAGTTAGAGTTCACTAATTGATAAATTTTCTTCTAAAAAACCTGTATTAATAGAAAGTGGATGTTTTTTTTCAGTGTTAAACACTAAGCTCACATTTTGAGAAATATGCCCCTAAAGGTCAATTTAAGAATGCTTCAACTTTCTGGCTTAAAAGGGCACCAATCACAGCCAAAACCAAACACATATTATCAATCTGACCAGTACAACCTAAACATGTTTAATCAAACTACATATACAGTTTTGTTTGGGGAAAAAAAGCAGGTTTTAAAAAAATCCCATACTTTATCAATGGGAGTCCATACTGTGACTATAACATGCAGATGAGTTCATGAGCATGCTCAGAGTGTAAACTGTTTAGAGGGGCTAAACTGTAAATACACTTGTATATGTAAGAGTATAATGGGGCCATTTTTACGTTGGAGATACCCTTTATGATCATTGGGTGAGGTGAGTCTTATTTAAAGAGGTTTTAAAATGGTCAGGTTTCACTCCTCTCCCATTCTGTGTATGTTGTTTTATTTTTTAGTAATGAGTTTCATATAAGTAAAATATCTCCATATTTTATTGGTAATGAAGTTCATTTTAATCCAAAGGTTGGGGAAATATTAAACACAAGGTTAGATTTTGTTAGACTTACAGGAGTGTTCAGTTGTGCATTGTTTTAGGAACAAGAACATTTTTTTACTTTATCCTTTGTGAAACAGTTGTTGCTGGAGAATAGTTACTGTACTTTAATGATCAATGAGTATCTTCTATTTTTCTACTCCAAACTATTAACCTATGTTATACATGATGTTGATTTCCTAAAAAAAAATGCTTTAACAGCACCAGACTACATATACTGTAGCACTGTTTTGGATAATGAAAATAATATATTATTGTATTCACATTGTATATGTAGTGTACCATAACATATTTAATTTATAATAAAAAGTCCTTTCTAGCTCTCAAACACACTAATTACTGTACTCAAAGAAGCCCATTATTTCAAATAAAATCAGTGGAGATGTTAAAATGTTGATTTTATTTTCCTGATTTGTAATGTTTTATATATATATATATATATATATAACATTTTATTTCAATACAGTTAGACATTACAATCATTAGAGTCTAAAACCCTATCACTCTGTATAAATTGGCATAAACAATCACTCTGTAATTCAAGTCCTTTAACAGCCCAGGATAATTATATTTAAACAGATGACAAAACCCCAAGAGAGCTAAGAGCCAATAATTTCAGGAAGATGTGTTTGGTGATAATAAGATTCAGACACCAGTTCTCCTAAACATCACACTCTAACAAATGACTTTGCATCTGTTATAGAGATTTGGTGCCACTTAATTTGTACTTAGCACACTTACACACATACACATGTCCCCCCGATGTGTAGATACAGGGATAATGTCCCATCTGCCATGAAATATAAGGATATTAGAAATCAGTAAGGTGACCCATAACCTCTTGAAGGAAGAAAGAGTCATGGGATAGGTAAGCAGTACAAAACATTTAAACTTGAAATCAAACCACAAAGACACCTTGACATGTTGGAGGAGAAGGCCAAAGCTTGATTTTGTTTAACATGTAAATTATCACCAGCTGTACATATAAAAAATGTCATAAACATTTACATTATCATAATATTAGATCTTCTCTGCCCAGCCTGGGTACACCTGTTAACAGGCCACCTTTTACTTTCATAAACTCCCACCATTCCACCAGCTGGAAGCCCCTTGTTGTATTTGCTATGTTGAATACATATTTAGTAACTTTTCTTACCACACTTCTTTTAGAATCGGATTACTCTTCAATAACCTTTGCAATCCAGAACCCTGAAATCTCTTTGCAGGAAAGATACTGGGAACTGGGAATTACAGCACAGTGCCTCCACCTAGTGATGCTACTAGAAATATAAAACGAACAGTTGCAGTAAACCAAGATGAACTATATATTAAGAATATAAATTAAATGCCCCTTCTCCTCAGAGACCCTTATCACCCAGGTGGAGCTACCTGCCCCAATGTACCTCTCCTTTAGAATATAGGCTGTAGCTCCCACATGGCAGGCTCATAAGAAACACCTGTCCTCATACCGGGGACACACAAGGGTTGCAACAGGCATCTAACAGCTGAATTGGACAAGGGGAACCTCTCCCACTAGGCTGAAGCTCAAAGCTGTCCCAGCTGAGCACAAACGCAGTCTCACTTATAACTGCAACTCCTTCACTTTAAAGTTTACACAGATATGGCTCTGGTTGGCTGCTATAGACGGGAGTCATTTAAAAGAGCTCTCTATATTCCCATGCATTCGGCTGCAAAGAAAGGCACTCCCCTGGGTCCTTCTCTCCCAGAGATGCATTGGGGGCTCCCAGCCAATCAGATTGCTCTCCAGCCTGTAAATGGGCTGGATGATGTCACAGACGGAGAAACAGGGAAAATACTTGTCTTATCCCCTATAATATATATTTACAGTAACTATAACCAATTTGATTCTCACTTGTCCGGAAGCTTGACTTCATTAAGCGTCTAATGTCAATGTCAAAGACTTGACTGATCCCCTACAATATATATTTACAGTAACTGTAACTGATTTGATTCTCACTTGCCCAGATGAGTGACTTCATTAAGTGTCTAATGTCAATCTTTTTGCCTCTGGATGCCCAATCCTATCAAACTTCCTTTGGAATGAGTGGCCTAAATTTTCCCAAACCTTTCTTGGGCACTTTTCATCTTGTTGCTGACATCCAAGGTCAGAACAATTTGTTTGGAATAAAGGCTTTGTATTGTGAAAATGTGCTGTACATTACAGTTCCTGAGACGGTGTGTGGCAATGCATGGTCTTTGCACCAAACAGAGGCAAAGACCATGGGAATAAAGTAACTCTGAAGTGTGTGATAGCAGGGAAAATATGTCTACATATTTTCCTTTCCATACTCTTTCCCTAGCCTCTTTTTTAGGTGGGCCTGGAGGGGCTCTTCAAAGCCTATAAATGTGTGGAGCCCTTTGCGAAATCTGAAATGTGCTCACTTTTCTTTGAATCACCTTTGCATTCCTTCCTTCTATATCACAAGTATCCAATGCCATTTTTGGCCATGTGTCTTACCTGTCAACTGTCTGGGTCCCTGGAAGCTGTAAACCAAATGATGTCCTTTGTGGTTCTTGCTCTGGTATTTGTACAAAGCAATATGGAGGGGGATACACATCCTCAGCTGCTGCTGATGGGTATCATTAAATTGTGCTCTTGAGAGAACCTTTTTCCCTGCTTGGTTAAGTATATGGTTATATACTTAAATCACCTTATCTATATATACCCATAGCTATACGGAAGGGTAGATTTATAAAGGGTCGAATTTCAAAGTGAAAAAACTTCAAAATTGGACCATCAAATTTTTTAAACATGTTTTTTCAAACAAAAATGCACCATTTTCAAACTAATAGGTCTGTTTTCCATCGAATTAAAATCGTTCCATTCTATTGTTTGATTCGAAGGATTCAAATGATTATCCCCCAAAAATTAGATTTTCAAAAACACTCCTTAAAGGTTATAGGAGGTCCCCCATAGGCTAAAACAGCAATTTTCCAGGTTTAAGGAGGCGAAGGGTGGAATTCAAATTTTTTAAAGAGACAGTACTTCAATTTTTGAATGATCGAATTTTTTAATTTCATTCAAATTTATTTCAATTCAAATCGAATTTTGGCCTATTCGATAGTCAAAGTACCCAAAAATTACTTTGAAATTTGAATTACTTTCATTTGAATTTTCACTTCGACTTTGATAAATCTGCCCCGATCTGTAGATTTTAGTATCACAATAGCATTGGATAATATTCTTGTCTAAGAAATCATCCAAGCCCTGCTTAAAGTCATTAACAGAATCAGCGATCACAACAACATCAGCAGGGCATTCCACAACCTCATTGTCCTCATTTTGAAGTACCATCTACACTGCTTCAAATTAATTTCTTTTCATCTTGTCTAACAGGGTGACCTCTGGTGCCTAAAGGGGAACTTTAACCTCATAGAGAAAGATTTTCTTGTGAGGCTGGTGGAAATGATGTCAGCTGAAAATTTTGTAAATACTTTGGTTTTGCATCTTGACAAAAGGTTCTAGACCACGAACCGAAAAGTTGATGTTTTTTATTTAATAAATAGTTAATCATTTTGGAGTGCGTGCTTTATCCCAAAAACTTTTATACATTCCAACTCAAGCACAGCACCCATATATATTTATGTTACATTACAGAAGGAATGACGTACGCGGACTTAATTTGTTAATTATATATATATATATATATATATATATTATATCAGTCCGTAGGGTAACCGCACTCCAAAGCCTTATATTTGTAACCGGGGTGCACAGTAAACAAATTTTTTATATCCACGAAAATATTGGACTGGCACAGAATTGGAAGATATTGTAATCTGAGCTGGGTTTCATACTATAATCAAAAAAAAAAACGTACGATTTTGACTTTTTCGTGATTTCATCAAGTCTTTTCCGACACTAGATTTCGCCGAAAAAACGAGTCGCGCGTCGTTCTTGATGCGACGCGCCGAAAACGACGCGATGCGCCGAAAATGACACGACGTGTCGGAAATGATGCGATGCGCGTCAAAAGCGTCCCGCGACTCGTTTCGCGAATTTTTCGCCGATTCGCGAATTTCTCTGGAAATTCGCGTATTTTTCGGCGAAGCGAATCGCGGGAGATTCGCCCATCACTACTCTCCAACTCATTTTAAAATTTAAATGTGGCTCACGAGCAAAAAAGGTTGGGGACCCCTGTCTTAACATATGAAATGCCCTCTATAAAGGAGAAGTCTCATGCTCAAAAAGAAAATAACATGTACATTGACTCTGCTAATGCATCATCTCACAAAGATAAAACATGTTTCCACATATATAGTGCAAATTAAATATCACAAAAAACAATTAAGGGGTTATGTTTCATTCAGTTCTCTCTGAGCCCCAGTCAGTAATAAATAAATCCAGCATGCATTATACTGTAATATAAGTTTATGTCTATGACCTTCTCTCGTGGAGGGGGGGGGCATATAGTCAAGAATCATGCAGTGGAGGGTTGGTAAAAGATCTGCCATTGTGGTAAAATATCTAGCAACTGGTTGTTCTCAGCTGTAGTTTTTTTCCTTGATAACAGCACCTTCTTTTTGTGTCCTGTCTATGTATATACACACGCACACATACAACTATTGGACCTGTCATCCAGAATGTTTGGAGACCTGTGGTCTTCCAGATAACGGATCTTTTGGTAGTATGGATCGTCTTACAGAAAATAAGTAAACATTTAATTAACCTAATAGCCTGGTTTTGAATCAAATTAGGAATAGTTATGTTTTAGTTTGGATGGAGTACAAGGTACTGTTTTATTATTACAGAGAAAAAGGAAATAATTTTTAAACATTTGGATTATTTGGATAAAGTGGAGTCTACTGGTGATGACCTTTCCATTATTTGAAGCTTTCTGGATAACAGGTTTCTGAATAATGGGTCCTATACCTGTACATATTTAATGCACTTTCCTTCCGATAAAAACATTCTGTGATGCATCTGTTTACATACCAGAGTACCACACATATCAATAATCAATAACAGTTCTGTCACGCATTATAAAAGTGAAAATACTTCGCACAATTCTGTGCTTGCAGTTTGTACTCTATTTAGACAAACGTACCAGTATGTTCATAATGCAGCATAATTCAGAATCCTTTGAAAGTGGTTTAGTGTATCAACAAACTAGGCAACATTTCGGGCCAAGACAAAGGCCTGAAATGTTGGCTAGTTTGTTGGCACAATAAACCACTTTCACAGGATTCTGAGTGCTGAATTGTGTTTTCATTTGGAATTATATGTGGGTCCCTGACGGGGGGACCAGCAGCTTGCACCCGATGCTACAACAAGCGGTGAGTTATAGTTGAGCATTGCCTGCTTTTGATTGCATTATGTTCATAGTGGTTACTCAAAGTACTTGTGATGAACAGTTTCCCTGGTGGTCTAGTGGCTTACAGGATCTCTGGTGGTCTAGTGGCTTACCCCCATGCACGCGGGAGCGCCCGCCATTCCTACAACGGGGACGCTCACCGCGTGCATCCTTTCTCCTCTGCTGCTCGTATCCCTATGGCGCGCGTCGGCACACTTCCGGATTTATGCGCTGGCGTGATGATGTCAGGCGCAATGGTGCGAAATTCAAATAGTATACAAAGGGAACTCGGTCTACAGATCCTTGCCCATTGTTAGGCTCTATTTGGAAGTTCCTGGGTGTTATTCCTATTTGATTCCTGCCTGATTTTCTGGTTATTGACCCTTGCTTTTCCTGACTATTCTGATTCTCTCTAACCCTGACCTTTGCCCGTTTGTGACTACTCTGATTATCTCCAAACCTGACCTCTGCCTGTCCACTGACTATTCTGCTCTCTCCAATCCTGATCCTGGCCTGTTTGACGATTCTACTCTGCTTGTGCTGGTCCTGCCCACCTGTTCCACTTTGGTGGTATTCTTCAATCCAATATCCTTGGTGAGATGATTGTGCCCCTGTGTTAGCCAGAACTCTTAGCTTTGCACCTCTCGATAAGTCCAGGTGGCATCTTAGTAAGCTGAGGGCTCCTCCCGAGGCCAAAGGCGACCGGTCACTTAACTGGTGAAGCCGAGCTGAGACCAGGGTGCTTAGCAACTGTTCTGGTATTGGGTGCCGTTCGGGACAGTACTGTACTTGATTGTTTGGAACTTTTCTGTGCTATGAACAATGTAATGCATGTACTATTTTAGTCCATTACTTTGGTGATGCAGAACCCTCTTTGGTTTCTATAGACTATATTGTATTATATAAATATATTGAAAGCACACATTTTTCTGAATTTGAGAAACTGAAAATCACCTTAATCCTTTATAATTATGTACTGTTTGCACAAACACAGTTTATAGTGAAGGGAACCTTTCTTAACAGAAAAGTCAACAGGAAATGTGTAAAGTCTCAAGAATATTGTGTTTGGAGAGGTATTTTTTGTCCATCAAATCTATCCAAAATAATTTTGTTTGAATAAACCAGATACCCTGTTTTGTTACATCGAATTAAAACAAGAACAAACGTAACCACTAATAGATATGAATGTTTATTCAGGAAAGTGTCTAATTTGAAGGGAAACAGCTATAAAATCGCTGGTCATGTTGTAGCGATGATTGAATGCTGCATTAATGTGTTCTCTCTTGCAGTTTTAGTTCAGAGGAAGAAAGATGAATTTTTTATGTATGGCAAGTATTCCATGTTGCTTTATAAAAAGAAAATCTACCAGTAACTAATGTTTTATTTCTCATCTCCACAAGATACCTGGATGTTGTTTAGAGTTGTAAATTTCATTTAAAGCACTTTTAGTAAAACTCTTACAATTACTAGGACTTTAGCTGCTTGATTTTATTTGGCCTCTATAGTACTTCAGTTTTACAAAAACATAGGGGCCAACTATTGTTAACTATCGATGAGTTGTACCCATGTAACATCACTATATCAATAGAAAAATACATATTTATATAATATATTATATTTATCCCATATGCATTCAACAGTCTTTTAGTCAAGGTGGAGCAGTACAGATTTGGCACCTGTTATCCAGAATGATGGGGACCTAGGTTTTTCCGGATAATGGATCTTGCCTTAATTTGGACCTTCATTCCTTAAGTTTACTAGAAAATCTTGTAAACATTAACTAAACCCAATTACCAGCTTTTGCTTCCAATAAGGATTAACTATAGCTAAGTTTGGATCAAATACAAGGTACTGTTTTATTATTACAGAGAAAAGGAAATCATTTTTAAAAATTCTGATTATTTGATTACAATGAGTCAATGGAAGACAGTCTTTCTGTAATTCTGAGCTTTCTGGATAATGGGTATCCAGATAATGGCATGATGTCTATTTCATAGAATGTCTGTCTAGCTTTCTATGTTGCAGGGATAATGGGAAATACATGCCAAAGAAATTAAAGTACAATTTTAAAAAATGCCTCTTAATACAAACAAAGTAGTTACATACCGCCCAACATTTTAGAAATAAAAAGAGGGACAAAAAAGTTGGCGTGCATAGTGCAGTGAATATTTGACCATGCACATTATTTGGCCACAAGCCCTAATTACCATGTTCATTACCATTTTCAGCAGAATTTGGCCTAATCTTTGTGCCTCGCCGAACCGAATCCGAATCCAAAAAATCATGTGACTTTTCAGCACAAAACAAGGAAGTTAAAAAATGTTTCCGTGTGCGCCGCTCTTTTACCTTCCCCCTCGCTAATTTTCATATGACATTATGGCATAAAAATACAAGTATCTCACACATAAGAATGTAGTCTTCCTGACTAATCCAAAGCCTCTCCCAGACTTTGGTCTTCCACATGGTTAGTACCCTGTTCCTCAAAGTTTCAAGTCAAATTCACTGCTGCAATTTCACCAAAAGGCTCTCCCACAGGTCCCTTAGCACATACCTCTCAACATTTTTGAAACAAAGAGTGGGAGAAAAAGAATTGCTGTGCGACACAATTTTTTGACCATGCCCATTTTTGTGGACAAACCCCCTAATTACCATGTTCATTTTACAAAATTTGTCCAAAAGTCAATTAAGTTTGAAACATATCTTTTTCTGGCTGTTCAGTGCAGGAGATCAAAGAGAAAGTCAAGAAATTTCAGTTACAAGCAGGGACTGTGGGGTTGAGTTGTCTGTTTAAAATGGGACAGTTGGGAGGTATGCCTTAGCACTTGCTTTCTCTCTCAAGTGCAGGCTCAGGCACTCTGTCTCTCTTGTCAGACACTTGCCGTGTCTCAGACTCCACAGCGCTCTTGGTCCCAGGATTGTGTCACTTCCCCCTTTTTAGTTCTATAGGCCAGTCTCACTCTCAACTGCCATCTAATTACATGAGTGGAAGGGAATATTAATCCTATCTGTCCTAGGCATCCCCTTCAGACCATATTATACAGCCTAAATATATGCTATTCTGTACATTGTCAGGCCAAGTTGATGTGTTTTCTAAATACACTGTCAAATTAGTATAGCAAAAGTAATGGGAACCACAAATAGCAGCAGATCTTGGAGGAGGGGCAACAAGATTCAGGCATAGTCCCACTTAGTGGCCATAGGTTAGTTTGATCTCCAGGGAGACATTAGATGGGGTAGTGGGCCGCTTAGGTAAGACTTAGTTCATCTACCATTTTAGGCCAGTTAAATGTCCTATAAAGCCCTTAGGGGTCAACATATTCATAGTAGTTGTTACAGCTGGTGGACCTTTGTCAATCAGCTAAATATTCTTGAATTTGGTGTTGTGGTTTAACCTTTAAGTGGGTTGCTGCTGGTGGAACAATTTGATGACATAAGATTCTATAAGGTGATATTGCTTTAGCTTATGGAATGGGTAGACATGGGTCCAGGACATCTTACCTATTGTTGTGTATACCACTGTTTTCTCCACAGGTGTTTAATCTGCATTGAAATTGTGTAACCAATGTATTTTCTTTCAATATTTTGCAATGCAGTTGTAACCAATAAAGCTGGGGCCACTATAATGCCAAAAGATGATATGTCATGCATCTTAATTGGTAGATAGGGTAAAGTAATCAAGCTTGACATGCTCCAGACCAAATTGAACTGGCAATGGCATTTGTGCTCCAGGAGTTTAAACTAGCTGGGTCCAAGACTGATAGGCTGCATGGTTGAGGGCTGTTTATGAAGCCTCAAATTTTTCTGGTTGAGACTTAAAGGGCAAAAAAGATTTATTATGTTATAAGCTGCTAATAATCACAATTCGAAAAAACTCCAGCTAAAACCTGTCGTAATTATGTATAAGTTAATGGCAGATGACCCTTTAACAACTGGAACATGTTTTTTTATCTTCAGGATTCTCAATATTTTGGGTTGTTTGTGCTGGTTATCTTACTGGCTCTGGTCTAGATCAAACATTCCTGGACAGACCTCAGGCAACTTTCTTTTTGAAGTGATTTGATCTAATGTGGTCTGACCAGGAATGCTTGGTCTTGACCACAGGAAGTTCTAGGCAAGGCCTGGTGACATCTGACTTATGGATTACACAGGACCTGCAGTATTTCAATGCTGAAAATTTTGTGATATAGTCATAATCACATTCAGTTGAAACTCCACCATCTGTAAATCTAATATTGGAACTTTGAAACTACAGTATTATTTTTAATGAATGAAAGCCCATGATGGTTTCCTATATTGCTAATATTAAAAATGGAACCTTGAATATATAATGAAAAATGCTTTGGAAGCAACATTGATACTAGCAACAACAGCAATATAAATGCACGAATGGCTTTTCTTGTCAGCAAATAGTACAGTATATTTTGAATACTAGATGAGCTGTTTTTGAGAGAAATAAAAAGTTAGATAAAATGAGATTGCTCTTAAAGAACTACAAGTGTGATGAATGTATTATAAGTTGTCCGATTAATTTAAATGATATCCAATTTACAGTCTTTATATCTAATATATACTTTTTTCTTCTAACAAAACTATACATTTAAAACAGCAATTATTTTGTTTTTATATGTACTAACATCAAATTAAAAAAAGAATTCAGCTGTTATTCTTGGAACTATCCTTCAGAGTACATTATAATGAGGAATGTTCTTTATGATTCCAAAAACATACTCTGAATTTCAATGAGGACATAATATTTTTAAATATACACTATGTGGATTTTGTAAACTCCAGAGCAATACTCTGTATAAAATTTAAATAGGAACAAAAAGAAAGAAATACACTTGTTTCAGTTCAGTCGTTTTCAGTTAGTACCACAGAAATAAATGTTGTAATTTACAATGCTCCAGGCAGTGTGCAACGTGCAAAAAAGGTTACAATCATGCATTTTTTTTTTCTTGGCATTACGTAAATAGCCGCAGGCCTCCACACTTTGTTTTGGAGTGCTAGATTTGCAAACTTTGGCTGTAAATACCTTTAATGAATGGCATCACTGTGCAAAATAGTTGCATTCATTTTTGTACAAACACATTTTTTGCTGGAGTGATATATGAGCCCATCATTCTTATTGTGCTCTTATTGCCAAAAGACATGCTGCACATGACATGAACTTGTACAGGAAAGCCCTGTAGCTAGCAGCCAGATTACACTGGTCTAAGTTACAGATCGTGTAGCTGTGTTTATGTGAGAAGGAATGAGTTAAGCTGGAGATGGCCAGGCCCAGGGGAGGAGTAAGAGAGGGACGCAATTTTAGGGGAAGAAGCAGTTCAATTCCTAATCTTTAACCATATATTTTCAGAAAGTACATATTCCCCTGAATCTAAATTGGGTATGCATGTCTTTCTACTCCAAAGCACCAAGCCGCAAACCCTTCCTAAAAAAAAATTTGGTGACCCCTGAAAACCATATATCTTTGGAAAGTACACATTCCAAGAATAGTGATGGGCGAAACGGCTGCGTTTCGCTTCGCCGAAAATTTGCGTCGTTTTCGGCGCGCGTCGCGTCGTTTTCGGCGCGTCGCGTCAAAAACTACGCGCGGCGAATTTTTGGCGGCTAATTTTTGGCGGCTAATTTTTTTGCCTGTTTCGCGAATTTATTCGCCAGCGACGAATCGCGGGAATTCGCCGCGAATTCACCCCTGGCGAATAAATTCGCCCATCACTATCCAAGAATCCAAAATAGTTAACTATGTCTTTCTACTCCAAACTACCATACTGCAAAGCTACGATAAAAGCAGCGGTTTTCTGAAAATTGCCTAAAAAGATTGCAATTTGTAGCATTTATCTCACCCAATTTCTTACATACAATTGTAAAACACCCTGATGCCAAGGGTCTACTGAACACTTTGATGCCCAATATGCATAGATAATAAATAAATAAATAAAAATAGTGCATATACATTTTTTCTGCTGCCGATTTGCCTTCCATGAACTAAGACCCCTACAGTGTATTATTTGCCACAAGAAAAGTACACATTTTGACCAATGCAAACTGAATAATTATGTCTTTCTACTCCAAACTACCATTCTGCAAAAGCAGCAGTTTTATGACATTTCTGAAAATCACCTAACTATTGCAGCTGACCCTATTTATCTTGCCCAGTTTCTTACATACAACTGGAAAACACCCTAAATATTGATACCAAGGGTCTACTGAACAGTTTGATTCCCAATATGCATAGATATACCAAAGCAGCTGGCATGTGCGGACCCCAAATAAAAATAGTGCATATACATTTTTTCCGCGGTTGATTCACCTTCTGTGAACAAATCCCCCAGACTTGTTATTATGTGTCCAAGACCCTCTAACAGTTCAAAGACTCCCCAAAAACCATATCTTTTTGTAAAGTACACATTCTGACAAATCCAAAATTGCTAAAAATTTGTTTGTACTCCAAATGATCAAAGTGCTCACAACGCTAAAAAAAATAACAATGCAAGCATAAAATCATAAACATCAAACACAATTAGGCAAATAAATGAAAAAACAAAATAACTGATCTGACGGTGTGGTTAGTGGTCAGAAAGCTTGATCCAATAGTCACGATGTGAAATCAACAGTTTTTAGCAGAATAATAAGCGGGAAACTGATAAAGTGAAGAACAAAAAAAAGTAGAAAAACATTTTGTGTGCTTGTGTATACATGTGTGTACAGCTCTAAAAAGTGTAAATGTGTCTATATGTGTATGTATTTAAGTGTGTAAATATGTGTAAAAGTATGTAAGACAAAACAAGTCCAGAAAAGCCAAAAAAAAACTACCTTTAGTTATGTCTAGTGTGTGTGCAAATACATATGTATGTAAGCCAGTAAAGAAAAGCCACTTACTGTTTCTGTGGCTGGGGGAGTCTTTGCCAGCAAGTGCTTTGGCAGGAAGTGAGTGGGTGGTGCTGGATTGGGTCTCACGAGATCTGCGACGATCCTCAATTTTGACTGCATGTAAGTGTTTTGAAGTCCGAGGTGGGAACCTCTTGCCTAAGAGATTGGGGACACAACAGACTCACTTGCACGGTGGCAAAATCGGTGAGCACGGATACAGTGTTGAGCCTAACAGCAAGACAGACCTTGAGTAATTTTTGCCTGCTCCGTGGGAATGTATGCTACTTTCCAAAGGAAAAGGTACTCTGGGGAAAAGTAGCACTACCGGGGAATAAGAGCTCTGGGGAAAGGGACATTGCATTTTGGACTGTGTGCTGTTTAACCCTTCCAAAGAAGTGGGACTGTGAAATCCTAAGGGCTGTGCTGAACTAACAGTTAGAACCTACTAGGGATTTAGGTGGTGTCCCATATATTCCCATACAGGTGTGACTTGTGTATTAGTTATTATACAACTGTTTATATAAACAGCAAACTGTGTGTTTTATTTTTCCTAGGGGATTCCTCTGAGGTAAGTTCCTCAGTGCTCCCTAGGTGGAGGCACTGCGCTGTAATTCCCAGTTCCCAGTACTTTTCATATCGCAAAAGGGACTCAGGGCCCCTGAATTGCCTAGAAGATTCTATTTAAAGGGACAGTAGCCAAATTAGGGTTACACTCATCTTTCTATTCAGGCCCTCTCCTATTCATTTTCCAGTCTCTCATTCAAATCAATACTTGGTTGTTAGTATAATGTGGACCCTAGCAACCAAATTCACTGGAATGGCAAATTCGAGAGTGGCTGAATAAAAACCTAAATATCTCAAAACCACAAACGAAAAAAAAAAGTTATGAGAAACAATTGCAAATATGTCATTATAAAAGTGAACTCAAAGGTGAACAACTCCTTTCATGATGATCTCTATACACCTTTATGGGCAGATTTACTAAATTCATGTGAAGAATTAGAAATTCGATCGAAATTTGCAAAATTGGATTGGTTGAATTGTAGAATATGCAAATTAGGCAAATTCGATCGAATCGGATAGATCGAATAGATCTAATAAAAATCCATTCGACTATTCGATTAGTCAAATTTCAAATTACTTCCCCTTTAAAAAATTATTCGATTGCATACTTAGCCAGGTTCAACCTGGCGAAGTGCTTTGGGGGAATTTTGATTGAATAGCAAATATTCGATCGAATGGTTAAAATCGTTCGAATCAATCAATTCTTCTTGCGCCACATCTTCCTTTGCTAGCTTCTTTAGGGTGCATGAGCGCACATTTCCAGGGCTCTTAAAGGCACAGGAACGCTGACGTAATGACGTCAGTCCGCCAAATTCAAAGTATTAAAGGGACTTTGCTGCAAAAACACATTGCAGTTATAGGTTCAGTTTCCTGGTGCCTTGAGCTTGTTTCTAGTGTGCTTATTTGATCTGATTCCTGTTGTGACCCTGCCTGGCTGCTGACTACTCCTGACTTATGTGATCCTGACCTTGGCTTGTGACCTGACATTTCTACACTCTATAATCAGACCCTTCCTGCCTGACCATTCTGATCTGATCTCCTGGTTTGACACATGCGTGTTATCTGACTCTGATCCTGCCTATCCCTCTGCTTGTCTTCCTGGTTTTGACCTTGGCCTGTCTGACTCTGTCTGTTTTGACCTCGTTGTCTGCCTTGGTCCTGTCCTGTGACCTTCTGCTCTAAGACTTTGCTTTACCGTCGTGCCCCTTGCTAGCCAGAACTTTCGCCTTGCACTTCTCGTTAAGTCCAGGTGGCATCTGAGTAGCTAAGGGCTCCTCCCGAGGCCAAAGGCGGTCACACTACTGGTGAGGCACGAGCCGAGACCAGGGTGCTTGGCATCTTTTCTGTTCCTGGTGCTAAGTGTGCACAACCTTTCACGCAGATTGAACACTGTTCTGATCAGAGTTCCAGTCTGGTGGTCCCCTGTTGAAGTGATGGGTAACACTCACGAACCCAAAATTCCTTTCCCCGATAAGTTTGAGGATAGAACAAAATTTTATGTCTTCCAAGAGGCATGTAAATTATATTTTAGTTTCTATCCCTACTCTTTTTCTACCGGGGAGGATAAAGTGAGGTTCATAATGACCTTATTACAGGGCGACCCACAAGTTTGGGCTCTAAGATTATCTCCCTCTGACCTTGCCCGTTTTTCCCTTGAAACATTTTTTCATAGTATGGCTATCCTTTTACGATGACCCGGATTGTGCTGCTTCAGATGATACCGCAATTCGTAAATTACACCAGGGAAAAAAGAGGAGTTCTGCCAGTGGTCTGTAGAGAACGGTTGGAATGACTCGACTCTTCGTAGCCTAGTAAACTATCCCCTATCTGATAACTTGGATGATCTTATGATATTAAACATCCAAATTGATAGAAGATTAAGGGAGAGAAGCGCTGAAAAGGGTACTACTTTTCTTCCAGAGTTTTCTAATGTTAAGCCTTCTAACCCCTCTGTGCCTCTGCTTCAGGAGGAACCCATGCAATTGGGTACCATTCAACTTACTCCTGAAAAAAAGGCCTGCAGGCGGTCTCTGGGTCTGTGTATCTATTGTGGGGAAAAGGGTCAGTGTCTTAACCATTGTCCTAAGAGGCCAGGAAGACTTCAAAGCCTAGATGGAGAAGGGCTCCATTTGGGCCAAGAAACTTCTTCTCCCCAAATCATGGTATCTGTAAGGTTAACCTGGCCTACGGGCTCTATTATAGTTTCTGCTTTTGTGGATTCTGGGGAATTTTTTGGATGCTGCCTTCGCAGTAAGGTGTAATATTCCTCTAACACCCCTTAGTCCTCCAGTAAGAATTGTGGCCATTGACAAAAGTCCCTTAAGGTCAGGTTTGGTAACCCAATTGCTAACAATGCGCATTCTGAGGAGTTATCCTTCCATGTCATCGAGGGTTCCTCGTCTTCTCCTCTCATTTTAGGGTTACCTTGGCAGTGGGCACATAACCCCCACATTTATTGGGTAACTGGGGAGGTTATTCAGTGGGGTTCCGGGTGTAGGGATTCTTGCCTCCCGTCAGTGTCCCTCCTATCAGTCTCCCTCCTGCCAAAATTCCTCCTTTCAAAACCTCTCCTGTCAAGCCTGCCTCCAAGTTCTGTTCTGGGGTACATAGTTCTCCTTCAGGAGTTCCATCCGCTCAAAGAAGAGCAGCCGATAAGCCCCATTGGGAGGTGCCCAAATATCTGGTTGGGGACTTAGTTTGGGTTTCAACAGGAAACATTAAGTTTAAGATTCCATCTTTTAAGCTGGGGCCCAGATTCATTGGTCCTTACCCTGTAGTTGAGATAATTAACCCAACCTCAGTTTTTTCACTGTAAATGTAGCCAAGTAATGTGTGCTTTTATGAAGGCGAAATAAAGCAAGATGTTTTCAGCTATTTTGTGCGAGATATTGCAGTGGATTCCAGACACAATTCAAGTATTAACCCAACCTCAGTCCATCTTAAATTACCTGATATGTTTTTGTTGTCTGATTTGTTTCATGTTTCTGTTTTGAAACCAGCTATCCAGTATTCCTGTTCCCCGGTGTTCCAGTGTTTGGTCAAGTCTGATGCCAGGGTTGACCGCCTTGGGAGTCAATTACATCCTAGGTCTCCTGGTAAGGTTGAGGGTCCAGTGGCCCCTCTTAGAGGGGGGGTAATGTAAGAGACTTACCCTGGTGTCTAGTGGGGGGACGGCAGGGACCCTTGCCGCCCCCTCGGGGGGGCGCCCGTCACATCTTCTTGCGCCGCATCTTCCTTTGCCAGCTTTTTTAGGGTCTCTTAAAGGTGCGCTGACGTCATTGTCTTCCAGGTTTTGACCTTGGCCTGTCTGACTCCATCTGAGTTCCGCCTGTTCTGACCCAGCCTGTTTTAACCTCGTTCTCTGCCTCCGTCCTGTCCTGTGACCTTCTGCCCTAAGACTTTGCTTTACTGTCGTGCCCCTTGCTAGCCAGAACTTTCGCCTTGCACCTCTTGTTGAGTCCAGGTGGCATCTGGTGAAGCACGAGCTGAGACCAGGGTGCTTGGCATCTGTTCTGGTTTGGGTGCTGACCTTGACAGCTATGAGGTTCTAGTACCAGTTGACAGAAAATTGTACTTTATAATAATTTTTTTATTGGGCTCCCTCACCAATAATGAGGGTACACATAGACACTGTGACAATACTTACAAAACATTATCTACTGTAGCTCTGTGATTCAACACATATCCCGTAGGTCCCAGTTTTCCACTTCGTTTAGCATTTAATTAGTGCATATTAAAAATACACAGTGTTAGCAGTTAATTTGTGGAGATGAAAATGCAATTTGTAAAATGTAATTAAAATTCTCCCAAATGTGAATTCTTACAAATGAGATTTTTGTAAGAATTCAAATACAAGTGCAGGTAAAATGTACATAAAGATCTGCAAAATAACTACATGAAAACAAAAGTTAGACGATTACTCTTATTGAAACCACTAACTACATCCTTTTGTGCTGTATACTGTAATTACTTTTAGTCTTTTTGACCTTTAGAAGGTTATTTTTCAGTGATCACATTTCTATAAATAAAAAAAACCAAAAATCAAAAAAGAATACTCTAGTTTAATAGTCTACATAAAATCACATTAATACTGCCTTTAGGAGCTTTTCTATTAAAATTATTGCTTGATGAATCCACCAAGGCTGCATTTGAAGAATGTCCTGTTAACTTAGATATGTTAAAAATTATTTCTCAAATATTTCTCTTAGGGGTAGATTTATCAAGGGTCGAATGTCAAAGTGAAAATACTTCTAAATTTGACCATCGAATTTTAGTAGAACTATAGTCAATTTTTTTATGATGGAATAGGTCTGTTTTCAATAGAATTCAAATAGTTCGATTTCATCGTTGGATTCAAGCAATTTCCTCCAAAAAATTTGATTTCTCAAAATTTGCCAAAAGACTCCATAAAGGTTATAGGAGGTCCCCCATAGGCTAAAACAGCAATTTGTCAGGTTTAAGGTGGCGAAGGGTCGAAATTGAATTTTTACAAGAGACAATACTTCGGTTTTCGAATGGACTAATTTTTCAATCCAAGCCCAATTTTTTCTATTCGAATCAAATTTTGGCCTTCGAAAGCAATATTAATGCATTGTGAATTGTGTAGTGATGAGCAAATGTTTTTGCCAGGCATGCATTTATGGCAAAATTCAAATTTTCACCATTTGCTATTTTATTTGTGAAATTTGCCAAAAACAAAAAAGTTGCTAATACATAATTGCCGCAGAGATGAAGAAGTCACCGTAAGAAAAAAAAACTCCCATTGATTTTAATGTCAATGGAGTGAGTAAACCTGAGAAAAACAACCATCGACTTTAATGCATTTGGAGTGAATTCAATGGGGTAGGTTCACTAAAGGGCAAAGTGGCTAATCAGCATTGCCACCTGTAGGCACCAATTCGCTAGCAAAAGAGACCATTGGTAGTATTTGTTCACACTCAGACTTGCACTTTTTGCTTTGTAGAAAGGTCAATACTCTGCAAATTCAATAAAGTCTGTATTTTACTGAACTTTATCTTTTTCGAGTTGACTTCACCACTTCAGACCAGGAGAAGTGCTAAAAAGAAGCAAGGTCTTCCTCAATCCTCTGTCACTTAAATCATATCCTGAGTGCCAGAAATGCATAAAAATAAAGTTCCAAAAACGCCGGCAACTTTTCCTTTTTTGAAGTGAGATCGCCTGCAAAAGTCCTAGCAAACTTTTTTTTGGTAACTGGTTTTCTCCAGATATTTCATAACATATGCAACATTAATTTTACAGTGGGCTCATGTGTAGGGCAATATATTAGAAAATGTTCCCTGGACATTTCTAACAAAAAGTGATAACTTCAAGCATTTTTAATTAAGACCTCCATACAACTTTAAATTACCCGCCCTATGCAAATTTACCTAAGCACAAGATCACAAGCGAATTTTCGCTAGGCACAAATGAATGCTAGCGCAAGTTCGCTAAGACATGCTCGCACTGCCGAAGTATCGCTAGCAAAAATTCAGTAGCGTTCAGCGCCCAGAATGAAACTCTGCATATTAGTCAGTTGTCGTAGTCGTAGCACATTTGCGTCTGGCGAACTGGTGCAAGCTGTGTGAAGCTGACACTAGCAAAAATTCATCCATTGTGTTTCACAAATGTTTTGCTGTTTCGTGAATTTTTTTTAGCAGTTTTGCTAACTGCTTCAGCGAACCAAAATCGGATTTATTCACTCATCACTATTTATAAGTTTTCCTTTCTACACTGAATTAATGTATACATTTTGGATGAAAAGGAACTTTTGAGCAGCAACTGATTGCAGAGAAATAATTTTATGTTTTATTTAAAAAATTGATCCAAGATTCCTAATTTACATTTTGTATTTTCTTGATGATTCAACTGCAATAAAATGTGTGTCTTCTGACATCACCTGTCTTGTTTGTATTATATTATAATTCTAATATACGTAAATTGTGATCCACTCTTCTTACTGACAAATTATATCAAATCCTTTATCCACTTGATTCATCAACTCAATTTAGTTGGAAATATATGTAATTCAAAAATTACTTGGTCGGTGTCCTTTTTTCAATATAGAGTTAAAAGACCACTTTTTATCTGGTAGAATTCAGATACTAAAAAACTTTCCTTTGTGTGATGTGATCCACTAAAGTCTCAAGTTATTCTGTCACAAATTGGTGATACATTTCCTTGGTTGCTGTTTCATTTATTTTACAAAGGCAATTCATTAGTGCATATCATTAATATTTTTGTACTTATATTTCTATATTTGTGGTACAGGCATGGGATTCATTATCTAGAAACTCTTTATCCAGAAAGCTCAGAATTATGGAACAGCCATCTCCCATAGACTCCATTTTATCCACATAATCCAAATTTATAAAAATGATTTCCTTTTTCTGTTTAATAACAAAACAGTATCTTGTACTTGACCCAAACTAAGATATCATTATCATTATTGAAAGCAGAACAAGCCTATTGGGTTTATTTAATATAAATTCCTAGCAGATTTAAGGTTTGAAGATCCAAATTAAAGAGAGATACATTATCTAGAAAACCTCATACCTGTATAATAAATTGACACATTTGCATTATTTTTAAAACCACTTACAAATCACACAAATGAATTGATATTCAAAATAAGTTTGAAAAAAATTACTAACATTCTAGACTTTAGAACTGCTTTCTAAAGTTTGTTTCAGGTCATTGTTTGGCTGGAAGACTTATGATATGTGACAAAGACCCAGATTGATGATGCTGGCTCCAATATCCCTGATTACATGATTCCATGTGCAGAGGCACCCGAGTCCTAGGAGCAGCAAGGAATCACAAAACATCAGCAAACTTTCTCCATGACTAGATGCATGATGTTATTTTCTTAGAAGGGCTATTTTTGACTGTACCAAAACAGTTAATCTTAATAAATCTTAATTATACACAAAACATTCTTCCATAGGTGTTATCGTATTGGACTTTCTTATTTTTTTCTGTAGCAGTTGGGTCTTCCTAGTTTTTCTACCATAAAGCCTTTCTCATTAATAGGTATGGGCGAATTTATTCGCCAGCCGCGAATTTGCGCGATTCGCCGGCGGCGAATAAATTCACGAAATTCCCGCAAAAATTTGCCTGGCAAAAATTCGGCTGTCAAAAAAAAATAATGAGACGCACGCCGAAAATGACGCAACGCATCAAAAACGATATGCGCGTCGTTTCGCAATTCGCAAATTTTTTGGCGAAGAGAATCTGCATAGATTCGCCCGTCACTACTCACTAAGTTAATGATGAAAGGTAGAAGTTGAAACTGCTGTACCTAATGCCTGAAGATCTGCTTTGTCTGGCAGTTGATCAAGGAACTTTAACTACATTTGAAGCAATTCTTCTCTGCAGTCTTTGATGCATTTTGCTCATGTTTTTGTATGCTGGGAGATTGGTTAAAGTGCCACAGACATCAGACTTGTTGACACTACATATGGTAGACACAGATAGATTAAAGAAACAGTAACACCAAAAAATTAAAGTGTATTCTGTCTCACTTCCTTTAACAGCTGTCTGTAACAGTCTGTAAAAAAGAGAAGTAATATGCTGATATATTCCTTCTGAAATTAAAGCTCCATAAACGATTTACTTGCAATGTGCAAAAACAATGATTATTTTGTAAAATAAGAAAAAGGGGACACCACTGAAACTGATGATCATATCTTGTTAAGTGTTTTTCAGATTTGAGTGTGTTTTAAATTTGTTATTGTTGGACTATTTCACTGTTAAGAGCTCAGATCCTAGCTTTAGTGCCAATTTAATATTTCAGTTATTTTATAGAATATTTTATATTTCAGAGGGGACCTTCTGAACCCCTTTTGTGAATACCAACTTCATGTCAGCAGTAGTGATGGGCGAATTTGCAGCCAATTCCCTCATTTCACAAAAATTGAGGCTGGCGTTGAAAATTGAGTCTGTCGTCAAAATTTGCCATTTTGTGAATTTTCTGCCGTTTTGCGAATTTCGAGGGAAATTCACCCATCACTAGTCAGCAGTAATAACTAGTACAGACATGTTAAAAGAGAGAAAAGTGCATTAAAAGGATACATTTCATACATTTCTGGCTTGTTCCATCATATGGTCTAAGCTGCTGAAATTAATAGATTTAGGCTTTTTATGATGGCTGAATTAATTTACTCCAATATCATTGTATTCATTTTTCAGAGTGCCAAAGAGCAAATTAAAATAAAGTGAGATGCATGACATTTATATTTCAATTTAGTGGCAAGGCCATCCCTGCTGTTATAAATTCAATGGTTTATTTGCAGGAAGACTATATTATAATAATGCATAGAAACACAAAAACACCTTCATGGGAAAATGTCCAATATTTGGCTGCTTCCCAGCATAATTTCATCCAGATTTCAGACAGTAACATCACTTTTAATCTGAGTGGTGAAAAAATCATTGCAAATGTGTATAGCCCTGTTTTGAATTCTGACAGCGTACACATCGGGATTTCTAAAATACAATTTTCTCTCTTGTTTTGGATGTGTCAAAAGAAAACAATTGGGATTCAGTCCAAGTATTGCTTCTTCTTCTTCTTTGCCTTACAACAGCAGCTTTTCTTAGTGTCAATATAGAATATTAATCTGATCTTTTCAGTTGTTAGACTGAAAATAACTGTTTACAATATAAACTTGCTGTCCAAGCATTCTCTAGCTTGCCTTGGGATTTAAAAAAGCAACAACCTGTTGTTATGTTTTTTACTAATTCACATCCTGCAGGACTAGCACATAATTTTTTTTTATTTCTAAATAAATAGAGTAGTGCGTTCAAATGATATTTTAATGAGTAGCTTTGAAGTTATTGAAATGTTAGGTCAACTATAATGTTAGGAGGAAGCATGCATGGATAACACAAAGGATTAATCATTAACTTGCCATAGAATGGTTCTCTGCATTGCAGAACATAGAGAAATATTACTATTATGTCAATGGCACACCTGTAAATTATCATTCAGAATGTCCTTCAGGAAAAACAAACAAACAGGTAATATCAACACATACTTATAGCAGGCATAGCAAACAGATAAAAATTTAAATTGAAAGTGTTTGTTGATAGCCCAGTATAAAATAGTGATGTCATACAACAGATCCTTACCAAATTTGCTTATTTTTTCAACTTAGTTGATCATCTCATTCTTCTCATTCATCCAAGGCTATTGTGAAAGTAAAATATACAGTTAGGGGCAGATTTACAAAATTCCCATTAATTCACATGAGGGATTCGAATATTCGATCGAATTTTCAAAAAGATTCGAATTCGAATTTCGAATATGCAAATTAGGCAAATTGGACCAAATTCGACCATCGAATATTCTAATTTGAATGATTCGAATATTCTAATACGAATGATTTGAATATTCGAATTTAATTTTATTCGAATATTTGAAAATTCGATGGTCGAATACTTACCCTTTAAATTTAAATTCGATCACCTACTATGCCAGATTAAACCTACCGAAATGGGCATCATTCCCTAAAATGGAATAAAAAACATTTGCTTAAAAATCGTTCGAATCGAATTTGGTGATGACCAGTTCAAGGAAGTGAGCATGGTTATGGGTGGCTGTATCTCTGCACTGCTGGTGATACTCAGTAATCACTGATGGAGATACAAAGAGGAAATTAGATAAATCAGAAAACAGTAAATGTACAAAAATATACATCTCCTCCAGGATTAAATAAATTGATGAACTATTGTAATAATCTATGCATAAGATCTTCATATCCCTACAAACTCTCTTTAATGAATATTCATGGTTCATGGGTCATTGTATTTGTCTGGATGTTACCAGTCCCTTTCTTGATTGTGTAACATTCTTCTCCAGAAGCCATGCAACCAAAGTCCAGGGGTTCAGAGCCAACTAGGCTGGTAACTCACATTAAATACATTAAAATCAGCACATCTATATACAAAACAATATTGATACATGACTGATTTCATCTAGTATCTCACGATGGTCCCTTTTCCTTTCTGTGGTCATCTACTTGACTGTTGGCATCAGTTGTGCAGTCTGCTTTCATCAGCTACATTGCTTTTGTTTTGCTACGTATGTTCCTGAATCCTGATCCCTGACATGAGGATTTGTTTAACTGGAAAAAACTCACATGCACTCCTGGCCTCTTCTTAAATAGTTATCAGTGCCCAGCAGAAAAAAGGGAATGGTACCCCCACAGGTAGTGATGGGCGAATCTACCCCGTTTCGCCGAAAAATTATCGAATTTCCAGCTAAATTTGCGAATTGGCGAAAAAATTTGCGAAACGAGTTGCGGCACGTTTTTGATGCGCGTTGCGTCGTTTTCGTTGCGTCGTTTCCGATGCGCATCGCATCTTTTTCGTCGCGTCAGAAACGATGCGAGACTCGTTTTTTTCAGCGAATTTTCAACAGGTGATTTTCGCTGGCGTTTTGCAAATTTATCCGCCAGCGGCGAATCACTACCCACAGGTATTCAGTAAACAATAAGCAGCATGCACATAGACATACTGCAGATCATGGACAATCCCCTGTGTCATACAAAAGGAACATTTTTTCTGTTTTATGATACCTGGCTTAACAGTTCATGCCTCTATAAAGAGTGAACATTTTATATACTGCCTTTTTAAATTAATTTATAAACTAAGGTAAAGATTTTTACAATGGCTTACAAAAAGTTTGCAAATTGAGTTAGATCCAGTCATCCAGTAATCAGAGATATTTGGGGCACTTACCGTCAGTGGTGTTACCTTAAGGAGACTTGCTTGTGTCATATCTTAATTATATACAACAATGATATATTTTATGTATATATTGTGTGTTGTGTATTTAAGAATGCTATGTGATTTACAATTTAGATAGTAACAGGACACAGCAGTGACAACCTTCAAACACATACTATTTAGCACACAGTTGCTAAATCCTTTCCCCTTTGTTCAAGAGCAGCTGAGAATCCAGTCCTTCCAGTGTCCTGGAACTGCCTTTTCCACCTTCCAGTGTCCTGATTCGTGAATGGTCTGCCTGAGAAATCCATGCCCTAACTTATCAGAACCTGACACATGTACCTATAAACATTCTTTAGTTTTTACAATAGGCTACTTTAGGCAGAGAGTGCTGGGAGTTCCTGGAGTAAGGACACAGATGCCAGACCAAATGGAAGGATGAGTATCAGGGAGGCAGTGGATTTAGATCCAACATATCCATATTTGTAATTGTCTTTGTAAATGTTTGTTATACATTCTAATTTGTATAACTTGTTTTATGTGTATCATTTCTGTATATATGTGTCTATAGCTTTTGTAAATAAATGTATATTTTGATAGAACTATCTCTTTCGTTAAAGAACCCTTATAACCAAGAATACTTATGTACATGTGTATATGAGAATAAATATAAATATTTACATAAATAGATCCTTGGTCAACAAGTGGTCCACCATCCAATTGCACAAGATTTGAATAAGATTCTTCATACAGCACCAAGTTATTAATGATTAAAATGCATTTATTGGATACACATGGCAGAACCTGGTTAACAGCGATGTTTCAGGCCACAACTAGCCTTTTATCAAGCTTGGATAAAAATAACTTGTAGTTTGACCTGAATTCTGGTAAAAATGAACTATCTTTCTCCCTCCACACACATAATCTGTAAAGTGTGTATAGAAATATTAATAATAACGTACCTTCAAGATGCTACATCAGATAAATGATCAAATTGTATTTAATTTGAGTTTGATGAATGAATTTGCTTTTAAAAATAGCTAAAAATTGATTATAGAAATGCTTAGAAATCTATAAACATGCCTTATTATTGTGAGCAGTTTAGATGATTTTTAAATTTTGTATAAATAAGCTGCTGTCTGGTTGAGTTTAGAAGTGCATCAATATGAAAGGAAACTCAGGTCATTATAAAAACTTGACTTATCTGTGCACTGTCTACCATTCTGCCTGCACCTCTAATGAACGTACCACATAATCTTTTAGAATCACACCCAGAGGTGAAAAAAAGAATATACACAAGAATAATAACTAATAGAAATGATCAAGTAATTTCAAATGTCTTTATTTAAGTACTTTTATGGCATACCTGTACACTTACAATCTAAGGATTAGGTCTAATGATGAGTGTTTTTTTTCTGTCATTAAGAATCCACTTTGTCAGACCATTCTACATCCATGTATTTATATATTTGCTCTGCTGCCCTATTCTGATTTTTTTTTGTGCAATTGTAGACAACGCAGTATATTTGTTAATTGAGAGAAATATAATACCCCACAAAACACTGATTTGTATACATATTAGTACTGTCCTAAATCCGAGCTATTAAATACAGAACAATCTCTAAAAAGAAAACCTCACCATAAGCACAAGCCTATAAGCACGTTGTCAAAATAAGATGTTGAAGTTGTGGATAATAGCAATGCTTCAGCAACAATTTTAACAAATGTATATCTTTACTCTAACATCAACCATATTCTCAGCCTTTCTATTACTGAAATTAGGGATATTTATGTGGCATCAAAACTGGGGGATAACGAACATCAACCAGCTTTTCATTGGCTATTGCAGAATGTTTTTTTTTTTTTTTTCAAACATCACTGTTCTGTTTGATGGTAATCAAATATTTTAGTAGTTAGCTTTGTGTCAAAATACAATTTCTCTTTTCACATTTACTGTTACTTTATGTTCACATCAAAGAATTCTAAATATTGTGCTCACTTAGGAAGACAGGTGCAAATTTGGCAGTTGCGTACAAATGTTTGCACCTCTAGTATGAGAAGAAAATATATGTGTCTGGCTGTGAATGGTACATTGATTGCTACTGAGCAGGTTCCCTTTTTCACAGAGCTGTATCAATGGGACAGTAGCTACAAGGGTAGAAAGTGCAGGACCTCTGCATTTGGACCAAGTCCAAGTGTTGACAGCTTCATAAGAAAAGTAATCGAAAATGCCACTGATTAGATAACTGGGGGAATGTAATATTGGTCACTAACAAAAAAACCGATCACTATGCAAATGAATATTCGCAAAGTGAACAATTTTGCCTTTGAAAACTTTTGCCCCTCACATGACAGTAGGATCACGAATTTTATAGTTTGCAAATCGAAAAATTGGTGAACTAGGTAAATCTATAACAGTAGTTTAGAATAATTTGATTGAATAATCACCTCTTGAAACCCAGCATTTTAACTCAGCCCTCCTTTAGATTATTTACAATGTTACAGTCAAGGCCTAGCAGCTCTTGTAGGTTAGAGTAACAAAGGAGGAAGCTTCTGGGCAGAATAGCAGATAAAGTAAATTTTGTGATCTTACAGTATGTCAGGCTTACCAGTATATCACATGAAAGAACCAGGTCTTTTCCAGATGAAATGGACCCACAAGTGACACACTACACCAGGGGTGTCCAAACTTTTTTCACCAAGGGCCATATGCGTTAAAATACACAAACAGCCGGGCCACTCACTTGAGGTGAAGTACGTAGGTATGCTGTGCAGGTCCTCTCCATTTTTAATGGGCCTGTGTAGTGTGGCAAAAAATTACCATGCCCATTTTGTGGCCACACCCCCTGATTACCATGTTCATTTTATGCTTCCACTTGTTTACTGGTGCCTGCCCCTCCTCCCCACACTACACTAAATTCCAGTCACGGGGAGGGTGGAGTTTAGGACTTCTAGCATGCTTCTCAGAGTTTCAGACACTGAAGCACCGTAGGTTCCACCCCCCAATGACGCGTTGTTCAAACTTTTTTTTTTTCTCTGGCTGCTGAGAAACTTGTCAGGACTTTTAGGGGGGAGGGCCATAGTTGGGACACCCCTTCACTACACAAAAGCCACTCAAGTATTAGACAGGGGGAAGCGTGATTGGAGAGAGGCCAGTGAGGCTAACCAAACAAGGTACAAGAGAGCAGACAGGAAGCATAGTCGACAGATCTGGGTCAGAGGCAGACGGCTTACAGCCAGAGATGAAAACAGGTAGAGGTCTGAACAGGCAACAAACATTCAAGGTCTAGGGACAGGCTGAGTCTTAACTCAGCCAGAAATAATAACAAAGGCTATGCTACACTGAGATTTATAGAATTTAATTCCACACCCTAGCTCTCCATCACATGAATGCCAAGTGCAAAAATACTCTTACAGTATTTCTGGAGGTTTAGATAGAATTATCTCTACCAGTTATTATATCCTTTCCTGGGCTTAAAATGAACTTACACTTTGGTGGACTTTTTTTATATAATTTATATTAATTTTTATTAAAATGTGTTATCCCAAAATGTTGCACTTTTGTAATAAACTTTGCAAGGGCTTGTACCTGCCTTAAGTGTCAGTGAACCAACCCTGATTGATCAAATGTTTTCTGTTTCCCATCTACAAACAATTTTACTTCTTCTATTCATTGCAGCTGACAAAAGTTAAAGTACACCGAGGAACAAAGTAAAGGTATTCAGGAACAAGGTATACAAAGACAAGTTTTCCAGGGAACAAGGTTTCCAGGGAACGAGGTTTCCAGGTCATCCAGGAACAATGAAATACAATCAATGACTCAGCCCTGAGCAAAGCTCAGGTGGGGGGTTTATAAGGGGTAGGTGATTAGGAATGGGAGACACATGAGGGTAAACGAGGTGGGTGGAAACATACTGTGAACTGGAAGCTAAACAGAAACAACAAACAAGAGTTCAGGATCAGCCCCAAGAGCCGCAGTGGCTCACACGACCTCTTTAATATGTAATATATCCTCTTTTTCAAACTAATTATATCTAATTGATGCCAGCATGAACCCAAACTGCCAAAAAAGAATTAAGTAGCTTATAGCAAGAAAAAAATGATTGGTTGAAGGTCAACAGTAATAAAATAATTAACAACGTTAAAACCAAAACCTGTTTAAAAACAAGACTTGCTGAAGTGATAGAGACACTAAAAAACTACTCTTCAAAATATTAATCTAAATTAAAAGTTGCCTATAGGTCATGTTCATCATTTCCCACTGATAGCTCTGCTTTTGCAAGTAGTTGTTTTTTGAAGTTACAAAATCTGTTTTACCAACCTGACTGTTCCTTTTCCAGCTGTCAGTTAGAGTTTTTAATGCTAATGCATTAATGCTGCACAAATATGGTAGCCCCCTCATGGAGGATCATGAGGAATTAGATTAGCTAATGTAAGTGAAAGCATGAAACCAATAATTTAATGGCACAATTATAAATAGATAGGTATAAAGATAGATGTAAATAAGGTTTAATTTCTGGTTTTGTTATCTTTTCAGTCATACTCTACACTGCAGCATGGGTGTGTTGTTTATAGTTAAGTTTAATAGTGACAATTTTTGTACTTTGGTTTCTATTGACATACAGTACATGCAAAATGCAAAAACACCAAAAAAAAGCATTTTCTTTCCCCCAACTTTCCAGTGTAATAGCCTGCACCTGCAAAATAATGCCTTCCAAAGTTAGCACCTGATCTGCATATACTGTAATTGTTTTTAGTAGTTGCTGATTTGCAGGTTGCAATGCTTTCCTTTCTTAGACAATCTGTGCATGAAGGGCATAATTACTGGTGATCCTGTAACAAACCTTGCTGTATCCTGATGAAGGAGTTGCTCTCCCCCGTAATGTTAATGCACAGATGGTCACAATAAATTGGGTAAGCTTACAATATATGGGGATAAGCCTATCCGTGTGTGTGTGGCTCAGTTCTTTTTGAACCATTGTGAGGACCCTGCTTGTCATTTAGGAAGACAGCACCACTAGTGCAAAGATTACTGGTCCTTGAATAAAAAGCACTGCTTGCTTGGTACCCTTTGGTGCAAGATCTGATCATGCTAAGGAAACCCTCAAATGAGGTGCAGGGTGCAGGGTGGTCTTTTTTGCAGTTCTCTGCAGCCATTAAGCTTTTACTGATCCAGCTGTTACTGTTTAAACTGATCCATGATCCCTGGTATGCAATAGGCCCACCACTATAGTATGAGAAACATCCCCATATCATGATGCTTGCACCACCATGCTTCACAGGGTACAGTAGCTTGAATTCAGTGTTTGGGTGTCATCTGACAAACTGGCTTAAATTCAGTGTTTGGGGGTCATCTGACAAACTATCTGCAATTTCCTTATTTTATCACAGGTTAGGCTAAAGCTTCCCATATCAAGTTAACTGTACGGTTAGTGGGATTTGAACGATCGTACATCTTACGATTTTTCCTCCATCGGTCCGAAAATTGATTGGTCTGAAAATCTTTATCTGTCCCCATGCAATCTACCTATGTTTGCAGGGCAAAGCAGGCAGCTACCCTTCAATTTTGTTAGCAATATCACCTGAAATGGTCTTTTTAGTTGATGGACAAATAAAGAAATTTGCGGTCTAAGTTTGATGCTTTGGATTTGTCCTACATAACAGGATAACCCGTTGGAAAAGCCACTAAAGACAATTTGGTGAGCTACAACTCATCATCATATCATGATGCTTGTGCCACCATGCTTCACAGTGTACAGTGGCTTGAATTCAGTGTTTGTGGGTCATCTGACAAACTGTCTGCAGAACCTAGGCCCAAAAAGAACAATCTTGCTTTCACCAGTTCACAAAAGTTGTTGTTTTCTTTGGAAAATTGTAACTTCTTCAGCACATCTTTTCTTTAATAGGACTTTGCGGGGGCTTCTTGCTGATAGCTTGGCTGCACGTAGGAATCTTCTAATTGAACAGTACTCACAGATAACTCTAAACCTTCTTTGATCTTCCTGAAGCTGATCTTTTCATGAGTCTTTGCAATTTTGGATATTGTTCTATCCAAATGAATGGTAGTTTTCCAATTTCTTCCACATCTTTCAATTTTTGGTTGCCATTTAAAAGCATTTTAATTCAGTATTTGGGGGTCATCTGACAAACTGGCTTGATTTCGATGTTTGGGGGGTCATCAAACAAACTGTATGCAGAACCTAGACCCAAGAAGAACAATCTTGCTTTCATCAGTTTACAAAAGTTGCACCATTTCTTTTTAAGGCGAGTCAGTGTGTTCTTTGGAAAATTGTAACTTCTTCAGCACGTTTTTTTATAATAGTACTTTGCGGGGGCATCTTGCTGATAGCTTGGCTTCACATAGGAATCTTCTAATTGAACAATACTCACAGGTAACTTTAGACCTTCTTTAATCTTCCCGGAGCTGATCATTTGCTGAGTCTTTGCCATTTTGCATATTCTTCTATCCATTTGAATGGTAGTTTTCCAATTTCTTCCACATCTTTCAAGTTTTGGTTGCCATTTAAAAGCATTTGAGATCATTTTAGCTGAACAGCCTATCATTCTGCACTTCTTTTATGTTTTCCCCTCTCCATTCAACAAGTACATTGTTCTTCTGAACAGTGTGAAATGCACTATAACCAGCATGTACAACATTTGCTGCCTTCCTTCCTTAAACAAGGGTCTTTTCGACACCTGTTTTTTCACAGAATGAATTACCTCACTAATTGAACTCCACACTGATATTATTTTGAACAAGCATCAAGTAATTTTCGAATTACACAGACTCAACAACATGCATGTCATGAGAGCTGGGTCTGTTAGCTTTCTGTTACTGTACTACACCTACAAGTAAACTATTTGCCATGTAGAAATGTAATTTCTACCAAAAACAATGATTGATCAGGTTAGTGATTTTGGACTGCTATTATTCTGAACACATCTTTATACAAGAAATGCTACAAAGCAGCAATGCGGAAAGCCAAAAATAGTGAATGAGGAATGGATTATAGCATAGACTAAGACTAACATACAACTATTCCAACTGCTTGGGGAAAGCCAACAGTAAATAATTTATCAGCATGCTATGGATCCTCTAGTGGCCAAACAGAGGCAAAACTAAAAAAAACTGCACAAAAATTCCAAAAGCATGCAATTAATAAGTAAAAAATATTTTATTAGTACATGATTAAAAAATCAAACACAGAAGCCTGTTATGGAGCCTAATGCTAAGATTAATCCCAAAACATTTTTAACTATATTACTAGTAAAAAAAATGCAGGTTGAGAATGACTCCATTAAATAATTGAACCCATAGGTACTTATAGAATTTACATACATTTTAGCCAGATCTCTCTTTCTGATTTCCGAAGACTTATGATGTGTTACCTGTGGATTGGAATAAATCTGACATAATTCAAGATATTATTATTATTATCAGCATATCAATTATAGGTCTGTAAGTTTAACATCTGTGGTGGGCAAGTTGTTTGAAGTTTTGTTAAGTTATCAGATCTTTAGTATAGCTCATGTTAGACAAATATGATTGCTTTTTATGACAAGGTTAGTAAGACATTAGAGACAGTGGGGATGCAGTAGATGTAATCTATTTGGAATCTATTTTGCTGTACTTTACATGGAAAGTGGCTAAAGGATCATGTACATAGAGTGGTTGTCAATAATACATATTTTACTTGAACTAGGGTTCTAAGTGGGGTCCCAGAGAGTTCTTTATTGGGTCTACTTTTATTTACCATGCTCATTACCCTTAGAAGAAGGTATTTACTATTTATGTCTAATTATTTTATTCTTTCTACTTTTTTTATTGACATTTTTTGAGGGTTTTTAGCAGGTTTGGAAGAGAAGAAGAGGGAGACAACACTGTGCTGGCTTCTAGTATAACAAGGTCAGTAGATAAGTAGATGCTTAGACTTCATGTTGAGCATTTACTGTCCAAGGGTGAGCTGGGAGTATGTGTGTTCATATAGTTGTATCCATGCTGTTTTGCCCCTTATTTCCTTACAGATCAGGAGAGTAAACTTTTTCCAGTTTCTTGCTATTATGCTTCTGCTCACTAACAGAAGTTGTGTAATTTCTCTCTTTGTACTTTTGTCTCTTTGTTCGGTGTCATACCCTAGTAAGGCTATTTCAGGTTGGAGGTCAAACTGTTGGTCTGTGATTTCCTTTAAAATAAGGTTTACTTTTCCCCAATATATCTTTGCAATTGGGCAGCCCAACATATATGCTGAAGGGACGTGTTGTGGAAGGCTTTGTGTATTCTTGTTGGCGTCATATACTATCTGTAAATAATTTTGACCATCAGCTCGCGGTGGTTAAGTGCTCATGAATATTTAGATGTTTGTAGAAATAGCTGACTCCATAGCTCTGCATTTAGTGGCATTTATAACTGCCATTTTTCCATTTCCAGTGGGGATTTGACTCGGTCATTTTGTTGTAGTATAGTATATAAGATTTTTGTTTCCTTCTTTTTCCCTGTGGGTGCCCAGCATTTGATCTCAAATAATGTTGGTTGATGTACTCCATTCCATTTATTTGTCTGGAGATAGTGTTGTAATCTTATATATGTGTCTAGTAGCTTGTACTTTGTTTTTACTTTAGTTAGTTTGTAAATTGAAGAAGGTGTTTAATCATTCCTAGTCATATATCTCTCCCAGCTTTGTTATGCCCATTGTTTGCCATTGGGGTAGGTTTAAGTCTGGAATCACTTCTTCCAGAATGCTAATTGACATGAGCGAGGATGGAGGAATAGTTAGATTGCTGTTGGCTTTTGTTGTATACCAGGTCTGTAAGGTTCCTTGAATGGATTGAGGGATATTGTCCACATTTGGTGTTTCCCCATAATCCATATTTGTGCGATGGCTGTGTGACCAAAGTGTAACTTGTAGATCCAATGCTCCATGTCCACCCATTTCTTAGTTCTAGTGGGTAGGTGCCAATCTGCCATTTGGTTCAGAATAGTGGCCTTAAATATTTTGTAGGTTGGGGCAGGCTAGTCCAGCTTTCTGTTTAGTAGTGGATAGAATCTATTTTTTTATATTTCATATGAAAGTTAGTAGTATTCTTTGTATCTGTTGAAAAAAAGAATTATATAGAAGAATGGGTAGTGTTCTAAATTTATACAGAATTTTTGGTACGATCAGCGTTTTTACGGCATTAATTCTGCCTAGCCAAGATAGATAGGTAGTTTTCCACTTTTGAAAGGTTGTTTGAGTGTCTTTCAGTTTTTCCCCATAATTCTTTTGGTAAAGATGCATAGGGTTTGCTGTTATGCTTGATCCCAGATAGCTGATTGGTGTTGTTTGCCAGTCTAGTTTGTAATCCTTTTTAGTCTGCTAATGTCCGAAGCTGGCATGAGGATTGGAAGAGCCTGCATTTTGTTCATGTTAAGTATGTAATGAAATAAGATACTAAATTGTCCAGTCAAGTCAAATATTTTATGCAAAGCAATTTCAGAGTTATTTACTGTTAATGCAATAGCATCAGCAAACAGTAGAATCTTATGTTCTTGGGGTCCTTATGGGTTGGGGTAATGGTTCTATGCTCAAAACGTACATAATAGGTGAGAGCAGGCACCCCGGTCTAGTCCCGTTTGTTAGGCGGAAGGGGTCAGACAAGAATCCCTTCACATTTATTTTGGCTGTCGGGTCAGAGTATTAGGCCATAATAGCAGTGATAAGTGAGGTAGGTATTTTGAATGATTCCAATACTAGTCTAAGATATGTGCAATTGACTCGATCAAATGCTTTCTCGGTGTCCAGTGCTAATACTAAAGATGGTGTATTCACTTTATGTAATTACTCTTTGAAGGTAATAAGCCTTCTTGTATTGTCATGAAGGTGGCCACCTTTAATAAAACCTGTTTGGTCATTGTTAAAAAGTTGTGCTAATACCAATTGCGGCCTTTTTGCTATTATGGATGCATATATTTTAAGGTCCCCATTTAGTAGGGATATGGGTCGATAGTTACAACACCTTGGAGCAAATTTACCAAGGGTCAAATTTCGTATTGTAAAAAATTCAAAATTCGACCATTGGATTTTTTAAGGTCTTTTTCGATTGAAAATGGATCAAAAAGTTCAGTTTTTGATTGAATAAAAATCATTCCAATTGCTCAAATGCATTGTTCAATTCGAGTGAATTTTAAAAAATTTCAAAAACACTTCTTAAAGGTTCCAGGAGGTCCCCCATGGGCTAAAATAGCAATTTGGCAGGTTTAAGGTGGCAAAGTGTCAAATTAAAAATTTTTTAGAGAGACAGTACTTCGATATTTGAAAATTTACATTTTCAATTTTTTTTTCAATTCAAATCTAATGTTGGCCTACTCGATAGTCGAAGTAGCCAAAAATTACTTAAAAATTCAAATTGTTTTAATTTGAATATTCACTTTGACTCTTAGTAAATGTGCCCCTTTGTGTCATCTTTTGCCTGGATAGTGTTGGCAACTGTAGCTGTTCTAAAAATGTACTTATGTCTTTTTGTATGGGGACATTTTTAGAGGGGTTATTCTTTAGGTTATATCAGTTGCTATAAAATTTAGCAAACATGTCTGCTATATCTTCAGGGTTAATTTTGAGTTCTTGAGAGGCAGTTTGTATTTTCCTTATTCTGTATTGCAGGGTTTGTTGAACAAGTTGTTTTTTAAGGATGGCTGATATTCCCCATGAAATAGGTTGTGCTTTTAAGCTTTGTAAGCTGAGTTTGGCATCTACCTAGAATAAAAAGGTTTACTTCTTCTTAGAGCTTATTTAGTTCCTCTAGTTATTTTGGGTGAGGGGTCCATGTATTTTTGTTTTTCTAGGTTATTAATTCTCATCAGTAACTGTTCTTGTTTTTTATTTTCCAGCTTGGCTTTGTGTGATGCTATACTAATCAGTTGTCCTTTTTTATTATTGCTTTGTGGGTACACCAGAGATTTAAATCTGTGGTGTCCACAATATCATTTAGGGAGAAAAAATATATTATAGTCATCTCTAGCTGTTTATTATTGTCTAATAAAAAAACAATGTTGAGTCTCCACGGAGGTCTTGCAGTAAATTGATGTTTTGCTTGGAGTTAGAATTCTATTAGTGAGTGGTCTGTCCAAGTTGTATTCCTAATTTTACGCTGTGAGGTCAAATTCAGCGTTTGTGGGTGAGTCAAAAATACAGATGCAGTCACTTGGATTTGTAAGTTAAATGCATCGTGACTTAACTCATCTAACCCATTTATCCCACTAAGCACAGAATATTGTGTCACAGCATCCCATCCAATTAAAGAGTTCACCACTGAAAACAATGGTGCTTTGGTATGCTAATGAAAAGGTTAAATGCATTAAATGAGTTAAGATAACTTTAGATAACACAGTTCCTTCAATTAGCCCTGAGTCACGACGCATTTAGCTTACAAATCCCAGTGACTGCATCTGTAGGTCTATTCTTGTGTGTGACTTGTTTTGGGCTGAGTAGTACGTAACATCCTTTAATGTTGGGTTATGCACTCTCCAAATATCATACAGGTGTTATTGCTCCAAAAGTTTTTCACTAACTGTTCTACAGTAGTGTTTGGTTAGTGTCTCTACTTAGGGGGTTCTATCCATCTTTGGGTCAAGTATATTATTAAAGTCTCCCTCAATTATGACCGTACCTTGCTTAAGATTGCTTACTTGTTCTAGTGCTTGCTTCAAAAACAGGTTTGGGTCAGTATTTGGGTAATACAGGTTTACTAAAGTATGGCTGGTTTATATTGTAAATAACAACTAAACATCTACCTTTGGGATCAGCCAAATGTTGTATACTTAGGGGCAGATTTATCAAAGGTCGAATTTAGAAGCTAAAAAACTTTGAAACTCGAATTTTTTTCAAAAAGTGTTTTCCGATTGAATAAAAATTGTTTGAATCGTTTCACTGAATTGTTGTTCATTTCGAACAATTTTCACAAAAAATTTGATTTTCAAAGATTTTCAAAAACACTACTTAAAGGTTCTAGGAGGTCCCCCATGGGCTAAAACAGCAATTTGCTAGGTTTAAGGTGGCAAATAGTCGAATTTTTTAAAGCGACAGTATTTAAATTTTTGAATTGTCAAATTTTTAAATTCAAATCTAATTTTTTCAATTCAAATAAATTTTGGCCTAATCGATAGTCAAAGTACCTAAAAAGTACTTCAACATTCGATTTTTTTCATTCTCACTTTTTTTTTTACTTCGACCCTTGATAAATCTGCCCCGTAGTATTTATTTTATTTAGGTCTTTAGTTCTAAAGTGTGTCTCTTAGACCCAAATGAGGTCAGCATGCTGCCATCTACATTCACCTAGCATTAATAATCTTTTGCGGGGGGTGTTTAGACCCCTTGCAATTACACTAACACATTTAAGTACAATTTGTATTTAATACTTTGCTAAGATGTGTATTTGGCTGAACCCTTGGAGTTAGTTGCCCATATATTATTAAGCATCATGCCAGTCTCCTGAATAGAGCTGAAAAAGTATCATTTGAATGTGAAAGGGAAGAAAATTACAAAAACATAATAAACATTACCAAGTTTTTGGCTATTCTCTTTTTGTATGCATGCCCTATCTCAGGCTGATAGTTCAGCAGTGGGAGAATTGAAAAATGAGGGTGCTTGAATCTGGTGTTATTGAGATCCTAGGCATCTCCGTTCCAGTGTCTGGAACTATATACTGGGTATGTGACTCAGGGCTGGGTGTTAGACATCAGCGAGAAGAGTTTATAGTTAGGTTTTGACTTTGCTCCATTCTCTCTCCATGTGCATTTGCTTTTGTGATGGTGGTGGTTTCTGCTGTGTTTCTACAGGGATCTTCCACTTTTTAAGAGCTGTTTTCCCCTCAGCTGCATTGTATATGAGTTTTGTGGTGTATTGCCAAAGGATTATTAGCTTAGTTGGGTACCCTCACTTATATGGTTTTTTGTTCTGGCATAGAATTTGAGTTATCACTGCCAGTTTGCGCCTCTTTGCCATGGTGACTGCTGATAAGTCTGCATATACCTGTATTTTGTCATATGGCGATGGAAACATTTTTTGCTGTCTTACAAAATGCATCAAGTCCTCCTTTATATGGAAGAAGTAAATCCTGAGAATCATATCTCTAGGTGCACCACTTGGTGCATTTTTGGGTTTGGGGATTCTGTGGATCCTGTCTATTATAAGGTTGTCAGAGGGGGTTTTTGGGAGAGCCGCTAGGATAAGATTGTGAACATATTGGCATAGTTGGGCTTGTAAGATCTCCGCTAGAGTGATCTTCCATATCTGCGATCTTGTTTTGTAGTTTATCTATCTCTGTGTCCTGTGTATTGACCGTGTCTGCCATTACATTGAGTACTTATACTAATTCAAGATGGTCAGTGCGCTCGCCTATGGCCTATAATTCTGCTCTTAAGTCATGTACTATGTGTCTGTGCAGATATCCTCTCTAAGCTGTGTGAGCATAGCCTTTAAGTTTACCTGTGTTAAGCTCTGTGTGTCATCAGCATACTTATCTGGCTGTTGCTCTGTTTCAGCTTCGGTTTGTGCTGGTGAGGATGCATTGGTGGAGGAATGGGCACCATCTTGGTTGCTGTCACGGAGAGAGAGAGATTTTCAGCTGGGACCCATAGATATCGGTAAATTGCAGGGGTTGCTGCTTGAGTTGATGGTTGTTACTGGAGGTTTTTCCCATTACTTCGCCGCCTCTAATTCTTTGCTATATGCAACACCAGAGCTTGAGCTGCAAGGGAACATGCGTGGTTACATGCAAGCGCAATCCATGCCCCTTCTTCCTTCTACTTTTTAATTCTCATTTTACTATACTGATTAATTCAGCATGCCTTGTTTCGTGTGGATTAAATTCCTTCTGCCTGCAGTTCCCGTTTCTTATCTTGTCTTCCAGTCATTTTTCATTGTATCTTTCTAGCTTACAAACACAATTCTATTTTTTTCTAGCTTTCAGCAGCGCTGTTTCAGGTAGCTTAGAAATTTTATGGTGGCTTCTCTTTGCTCTTGATATCATTCATACTTACTAAAAGCTAGGTTACAGAGCAACAAATCTCATTTAAAATATCTAAAAACCTAGTAGAACTATGTCATTTAAAGGAAATATATTGCAAACATTCTGTCAAAAACTTCTCCTTATACTGTAGATCATCTTTAGACTTATGAGTGGCAATCTTGAATATTTCAGCCATGTATTTGCAAATATGTTTACTTTCTTAAGTCTTTTAAGCAATGACTAGTCTTTGCTGGAAGGAATTCCCAAAAAAGGTTCAAATGCAGCGGTAAAATGTGACTTTTTTATCATAAGGCTAACTGCACTAACTAGACTGATAAAAGCTAAGTGCTAAATGCAAAATGGAGCATAATAACATGTTAGCAAATTGTGTAAAATATCTTTAGTTCACACTTTTTAAATCACAGTAATGTAGACAGGCTGTTATCAATTCACCAATTTCCTGATGGGTTTTCTGGTGTTTGTGGCAGTGAAACCACATTGGGTGTATCATTACAGAAATGTCAGTTAGAGTATCCAGCACCTGTGAAGGCTCAGAAACAGATACTAAACTGCTCACATGCCAAGTATATCCCTCCTGAAATTTGTAGGTGACCCCAACTGATTGTGGATCTGAATGTGGTCAGACAATATGAGATCAAATTGTGATCTGGTTAAAGGACAAGGAAAGTCTTAAAAGGGAAATGGCTAAAAATGCCATGTTTTATATACTGAACTTATTGCACCCGCCTAGACTTTCAGCTTGTCAATAGCAGCAATGTTTTATAACTTCAAACTTGTCACAAGGGGGTCACCATCTTGGAAAGTGTCTGCAACACTCACACGCTCAGTGGGCTCTGAGCAGCTAAGCTTAGAGGTCGTCGCATATTATCAAACAGAAAATGAGGTTTGCCTGTAATATAAGATGATGCTACAGGGATTATTATTAAATTATGATGCTAATTGCATTGGTTTCTGTGCTGCCATGTAGTTATTATCTGTATTAATTACTAATCAGCCTTATATTGTGACATTTGTTTGCTATGAGTACTGTATATTTTGAGTATTTTATAACTGACATCAGCATAGAGCATGTGCAGTGAGTCAGCAGAAAAGAAGATGGGGAGCTACTGGGGCATCTTTGGAGACACAGATCTTTACTGCTAAAGGGCTGGGGTTGCCTTGGGCTGGCACATAAGACCAAAACATAATGTACACTTTCACTTTCCTTGTCCTTTAAGGGTTTTCTTATTCTCACCCATTGCCCAATATTTAGGGTAATTGTCTTCTTGAATCGTGGTAAGCTCTTGTTTTGCTTAATAGGTTTTTACCCTCTGGGTACTGTTACTTTAATCTGCTGAATAGAAGGTCTTCATGCAGGTGTACCTTGAGTTCATTCTTTAGTTTGATTAAAACGTTCGACACCTCCATTGGCCTGTGGATGGTATTGCGGTGTTAAAGAGGACCTGTCACCTTGAGACATGAGTAAAATATTTCTTTTCTATCCTTAGTTAAACCCTTTAGTCAGCTGTTTTTGTCTATATCTGAAACGGATTAGAAAATATCCTTCATGTAAAAAGGGCTTCATAGGCGCTGCCATGTTTAAACACCCCTTTGTTTTCTGTGTGTGGGCTGTGCCAAACTGCCAAATCTCATTCATGCTTAGTCAGAGTATACTCTATGATAGACAAGCTCTGTATAACTCATGTCACACCAGGACTTGATATTCTATGGGAATTATTTGAAACACCTTCTATTGTTCTATTCAGATTGTGTGGGCTACTCCAGCCACTAACAACTGCACAAACTGGTGATATCGTGAGAGGAGTCTGTAGTACTGATTCTACCCATGATGCTTTGCTCTCCTGACTTTCTGGAAAGTCAGGGCTTCAGTTAGTGTCTCATGCACATTTGAAAAGTAGTTATAAATTGAGAATTAGTGAGATTTGAGCATAATAAATAGGGGTATGTGGTTTGTTTTAAAAGTTTTATTTCCTTCCTAGTGTTAACTCAATCATGACAGGTTTCCTTTAAAATATGCCTTATGCCCTTTAATTGAAGGAAATCTTCAAATTTTTTTGACACAAACTGTGGGCCATTGTCTGTAATGATTTCTAGTGGAAGTCCCCACCGTGAAAACCATCCTTCTAAAGGTGGCCATACACTATTAGATCAGCTCATTTGGCTTGGTCATCCAACAAGTGGATTGTAACCTGATATGCCCACTAACAGCAGGGTGATATAGGGTTAATTTGAATGTTCTTCCCTAGGGACAAACTATCAGATTACAATGATGTGCATGGGTGTCGATGGGTTGCAGAACTCCATCAACTAGCAGCAGCGCCGATTCTGGGGCTGCTGCCGCCTGAGGCCCCCTTCCCGTTCCGTGCTTAAAATTAGCGTCGGAGCGGGTGAAAAGGGAGCGGTATTGCTAGTGCATTGAGCGCAATTGCGCTCTCGGCACTAGTGGAGCCGAATTTCCGGGTTAAAACCTGGAAATTCTGCTCTTAAAGTTACAAGAGGTGGCTTTTTGCCGCCCCATATAACCGGCTGCTCTGTGCCGACCTGAGGCAAGGTTCCCTGCACATGCTCTGTGCTGCTGTCAGTTACTGAGCTTAGGGACTGACTCAAAAGATAAAGTACCCATAGAATATAAATGTAAATGAATATAAATGTCACAATATAGGCCTGATTAGTAATTAATACAGATAATAACTACATGGCAGTACAGAAACCAGTACAATAATACAGAACATTAGTTTTTACAGGTCTGTAACAGGTCTTCTAGGCCCATAAGCCATAAGACAGTATATTTATTAGGCAATAGAACCTAGAGGTCAGGGATATGATTTTCTAGTAATTTTAATCATCAATTAGCACAAGATGTTGGTGCCTTTTTGAGAAATGCATTCATAACAGTTAGTACCACCAACTGGCAGGATTCACCTAGTTTGTCCAATAGATAGTATAAATTATGTGTAGCCACAGATAGGCATGGTTTCATGACAGGAATTTTGGTCCCTGGGCATCCCTCCCATTAAAGAATATTGTTGATTTACTTAAGGTGGATTAAACTTCCAATAACAGGTTAGATCCATGGTGCCAGGTGGTTGTTTATCTACTGACTCCCGACAAAATCTATCCAGTCACTAACAAAGCCCTTTGAATATACTACCTTATCTACTGACTTCCCTCACCCCCTCCCCTTAGAACGAGGGTGTTATTTTAGCTCTAATTCCAATTCTGGGCTTTATGGGGGACAGACAGGGTATGACAGGAAACTGACAGTAGGGGATGAGACCCCCATATTAAAAGGTGTTAAATTCAGCAGACAGAATGGCAACAGAGCCTTTAAAGTCAATAACAAGATTACTACCAAAATAACAGTATAGTTCAACCCTTTGTATCTTGTAAAACATGGTACTGAATCACCTACATGAAATAAATTTATACTGAGAATACAATCTAGGAATAGCAAACATGCCCATGACAAGGTCCAAGAAGAAACATATGTCCATATGATTTTAAATGTTTTCCTCTTCATTCCTTTTAACTGCTTTACATCTGAGTTACATCACAAGAGTGTTCCTTGATGTTTTTAGATTTCATTTCTAATGAATGACATTTAGAATATTAATGGTTTTTCTGTTCCGTGTTTGTAGCTGAAAACCATATGTCACAATCTAACCGAAGTAATGATCTTCCTTTCCCAACAAGATATTTCTTAACATGCTTCCATTAACATGCAGTATTATTCCCCAAATCAATACATGAGGAATTAAAATCCACCATTAATAATACTTGCCTCAGTATTTTGAAACAGGAGCTGAGCCTCTTTCTCTTTGCTTCCATTTAATGTTCAGTAGGGTACTATAATTATTTTGCCTGTGCCACATTGCACTGCCACAGACACTGAAAAGGGCAGGGTTAAAAGTGTAAACTTGTGCACAGGGCCCCTTGGCCCGCAGCCATTCAATATCCGTCCCCTCCCCTTCCTTTGTGCACATGGACAAATTTTCAGCATCAAATCTGGAGTACTGGGGATTGGTGCACGGGACATTTTAAAAAGTATTGTATCTCCTGCAAATCCCCAATGCATCCAAACCAATGAGGGTGTGGTTGGGCAGCATGCTGCCCCCCTAAAATTCTGCTGCCCTAGGCATTTACACAAATCCAGGTGGATTCAGTGTGCCATGATCTTCTGTAATTTTTCTACCTTTCTTTTTCCCCTAAAAATTAATCTATATCCAGAGGTGTGATTTTTACATTGATATAGGGTATTGTGTAGAGTATTTTGTAGCAAGGATTATTGTTAATAAACTCTAGGTCTAGGCAAAAGCGATCCTCTGACTGTAAAATGAAAGTATAAGTTATAAATTTAAAGGAGAGTATTAGAACCTGTACAAATTTCTGCAACTGATTCTGCAGATAATGTGACATACTCACATACCCACAATGAGGGTTTTTTTAACACAGTCTATTTTTCTTACACATGAATTGTTGTAAATCATCCTCTGCATCTTCCCAGCTAACAAACAACATGCAGCTGTATCAGAATGATAACATATACAAATGGGGTACTCCTTATGAGCACAAGGTCAATATTCTGACAAAATCTAAACAGATTATTTCAAGCCTGGACTTGGTTTGAATATAAACACGTATACCACATTTTCCATTAACTCACATTGATTACACTAGTCCCCAGAGCATGGGGTAGTTTACAACTTGAACTTAATAGGATTGAGCATTAGCACATTGCCTATTAGGAAGCTGTGCACACATTTCCTAATCATAAGGTATTAAGGGTTATTTACATCCACAAGAGCCCTTCCTCTTTAAGGAGAAGGAAACTCGAGAGTTACTTGGGGGTGCCAAATGCTAGGCACCCCTAAGAAATTGTAATGACTAACCTGAAACAACAGGCTGGTGCTTCTATCAGCGAAATTTCTGCACCGGACCGAGGTTTTACCAGTGAGCACCATGGAGCAATAGACTTTCGTCCTCTTCGCATTTCCCAGGGGAAATCGCATGCACAGTAGAATAAAAAAAGGCCAACTTTTAAGTTAAAGTTTGGCTTTTTGCTCTAATGTGCATGCGTAGCCTAGCTAAGACGGCAGAAGAAGGAAGTCTATCGCTTTGTAGTGCTCACAGGTAAAATCCTGGGCTGGCCCAGGGTTTTAACTTAGTCATTACATTCGCTTGGGGGTGCCTAACATTTGGCACCCCAACTCTCAACTTTCCTTCTCCTTCTCCTTTAATGCACAGCCTATGTGCATTACCCCAGCCCCTCACCAATACATCAATGTATTTGTGAAGGAGGCGGCAGGTATCTGCAATCCAATGCAAAAGAGCATCAAGGCAATTTTTAAAGAGCAGAATACTGTGTACAAAGTGCAAAAATTACTGTTAATGGGTTGCAGACTTCAAAAGCAAAAACAGTGTCTGCCCAAGTTCTATAAAATAAGTTCAACAAAGTTATCGAATTGATTTTACCTTTGAAACATTTTGAACAAGCTCTATTTTTGCTGCTATGAGTTTTTAGGTCTCTATTAGTTTGCTTCATTTTGTTTTTTGCCATTTTATTGCATTGTTTGTGACTGCGAAGTGCTGGTTTGGTCCCCTTTGATTTAAGTACTTACATGCCTGCTTTTTTTTTTCTGATTTTGCTTTTCATTTTTATTCAGCCATGTAGCTTTACCTTATCACTTTATTGCTTGTCACTAAACAAGAAAATATCCATAAGTGCCTATAACAGCCATTAAAACAAATTACAGTAACCGTACCCGGTTTAAACAAATTATTTATGGCTAAGACTAAGGGGCAAATTTAATATTATTCCCCAAAATTTGTTCGATCCTACTCGAAATTCGATAAGCATTCGACCAAGACTATGGGGGGGTTCCCATAGGCTTCTATTGCAATTCTGTAGGTTCAACCTGGCGAAGTAGACAGTCAAACAATTTTAAAATGCTGATTCCTTTGATAATCGAATGATAGAATTATCGAATATCCGATCATTCGATCTATTCGATAATTTGGTATTCGATGATCAAGAGGCCAAATTAGAATATCTGAATATTTCTCTGTGATAAAATAGATCATAACAATCATCACCTTACTGGAATCAAGCCCCTTACCTACAGATTGATTTCTGGTCTGGGTACAAAAAGGAAACAGGTGATTAACAGCTTTGGGAAAGTCTGCTAGAGAGTGCAGAGACGTGCAACTAAACTGGTTAGAGGGATGGAAGACTTAAATTATGAGGGGAGACTGTCCAGGTTGGGGTTGTTTTCTCTGGAAAAAAGGCGCTTGCGAGGGGACATGATTCCACTTTACAAGTACATTCGAGGACATTATAGACAAATATAAGTGGATCAATGCACCAGAGGCCACTCTTTCAGACTAGAAGAAAAGGACTTTCATTTGAAGCTGCCTAGGTGGTTCTTCATAGTGAGGACAGTGAGGTTGTGGAATGCACTGCCGGTGATTTTGTGATGGTTGATTCTGTTGAATGTTTTAAAAGGGGCTTGGATGATTTTTTTTGGACAGACATAATATCAAAGGCTATTTTGATACTAAACTCTACAGTTAGTATAGCTATGGGCATATATGGTTTGGGTGAAAGAGTGGAGGGGTGTGTGTGTATATGCTGGGTTTTAATTTGGAGGGGTTAAACTTGATGGACTTTGTTTTTTTTTCAGCCCAATATAACTATGTAACTATGTAAATGGACAGAGCTCCTAGCACATATGTCTGTTCTCCACCATGGCTAAGGACACCCCCGTAGTCATCGTGTTTTACAGCTTTTACAACTGTAAACACTGTGCAGCTTTTGGAAGTTTTTATTATTTTCTGCTGGGCTGAGATTATTAAGTGCTATAAAATAACATACTGTGCATCCATGGTTACTGTGCATCCAACCTGGTTTGTGTGTAAGTGTGGGTTGTGTGTGTGTGTGTATGCTGGGTTTTAATTTGGAGGGGTTGAAATTGATGGACTTTGTCTTTTTTCAACCCAATTTAACTATGTAACTATGGGAGGTCACCTATGAGAATGCATATGTACATTTGATTGATTGATTTCTGGGCTGGGGACAAGAAGGAAACAGTTGATTAACAGCTTTGGGAGGTCACCTATGAGAATGTATATGTACATTTGGCTTTTGTGGACGGGATGGTAAAAGTGTTCTAATACTTGTGAATGGGTTGCTAAATACACCACTGAGGATGCCCACTATGCCTATGTGATTATTTAAATGCAAGAAAGCTGTAAAATAAAGTGTTTTCCAAATGTACAAATCAACCAGGCATTGCAATCACAGAAAAAGTTTATTACAAACAACTTTGCATGGATAGTAATTTGTTTTATTCTAAACTCCTGTAACAGTAAATTACACCACCTTAGATCTGGTATAAACCATTCAAGTTAATTTGACAAATAATTATGGCATAATAGTGTTAAAAACAGTAGCAATCAAAAGAATGTGTATCACAAAATGAATTACAATGCATACAGAATTTTAGGTTGCGCACTGTGGCTTTAGTATGGTAATATTGGTGTATAATTTGTTTTATACACTTTCAAGAAATAGAAAACTATCAAATTCGCAGCTCAAAGGAATTTCAGATATAATGGATTGTTTTATAAAATAAGAATTGCGACTTTTTGAACACTTTGCTATTATACTTTTAATCTTTGCAACAAATCAAGTAATTTAACTTTTCTCAGAAAACAATAAATCTGTTTGAAAGTTCATCCAGCTGGTATATATGTGGATTTGACAGTTTACCACTGGGGTTTGTGCAAATTGATTAAACCTAGATCAATCAATAGTGTCTGGATGTTAAAGATTGGTGCCAGGATAATGACTTAGGTGTGTATTTCAGTCATCATTTTTAAGTCTACAAAATAATGATATACAGGGACAAAAAAGAGGGAATTAGACTCAGTCTCTGGGGCTTGCCTACAGTCTTCATTGATCTTTAAAACAACTTTGCACATTCCTTGTGCATAATTGACAACATTTTACAGAAGCAAAATGATGGAGAGATGGTATAATTAAACACTGGAAGAGGTATTATGTGTTTTGCTCAGTCATCTCAATTTTCCCTTTGGTTAATACCGGTTAAAACAGTTGAGCATTAAGCATGTCAATAAGCCATTCACATGTTATTTTGCTGACATGTATAGCACACTGTTTAGACATATTTCAAAGAAAGTTGTATTAATCAGAAAGATAGATATCAATCTACTAAAATGCCTATCCATGGTCTTAGAGCACACACATTCTGTTTCCATTTAGCTCTGGGAATTAGTGGTTGTCATTGCTACTAATGTTATGTGAGGTCCCCACAATTTGAGCAAAAGCAATTGTTCAGTTCACTTAACATTTGGTGCTCATTAAAAAGGTTACCAAAACAGAATGTTAGATTCCACTTAAAGCTGCTGCTTCTCCTTCCTTGTGTCCTTGGCTGTTATTGAAGAAATACAGACTACTTCTCTAAATATCATATGTCCAGAAGGAACATACAAAAAACTATAACTAGTAAAGATCTGGAATAGGCCTTTGGGTAACAGGTGGGTTACATAAATGAAGGCTAGACTAAAACAGAGAGAATGGAATAATGGATATTATGGTACTATAGGATGTGTCATGTACTAGGATAGGATGGGTTCTGGATTAGGGGTATCTGGAAAATAGAAGAAGAATGTAGTTATCAACTCAGCTTTTCCAATTCTGCAATGCATGTCTCATTTGTGATCTTTAATTGCAATTTTTGGATGGCTTGGATGCACACTTTGCTCCATGTGATAAGAAGTAATATAAAAATGGATCATAGAAGGAGAAGGAGAAAAGGGGAAGCCACAAAGTGTTGCACCATTCAAATTTTCACAACACCATATATATGGAGAAAGAGGCCAAATTCATTAGGTTATATACAGTTATATTATTTCAAAGGAGTAATCAAACCTATTATTCATGTATCTGTATCAGATCAATGTACAAAAGTACATTGATCTGATACAGATACATGAATAATAGGTTTGATTACTCCTTTGCAATAATATAACTGTATATAACCTAATGAATTTGGCCTCTTTCTCCATATATATGGTGTTGTGAAAATTTGAATGGTGCGACACTTTGTGGCTTCCCCTTTTCTCCTTCTCCTTCTATGATTAACTAAAATAATGGAAGCTGTCAGCACATTCTCACTATAACAATTAATTCAATATATATGATGTGTTAGGTGGTGCGGACAAACAACCATATCCAGTTTTTTCTAATATAAAAATGGACCCAATGTTATATACTAGAATTACATCACCTCAGATATGGTAATTTGACAATAAATGATGGCATAAATTCCATTCAAGTCAAAGGGAAAATTCAAGCAGCAGGTAAGTTCTGGTGGAAAGCACTTAACACTGTAACAGATAAACGCCATATTTTGCCATAGTTTTTTAAATGGCTGTTTAAATTTACACTGGATTTTACACAGAGGTCACCAATACCTGAAAATCATTACACAGCTTGACAAATATATATATATAGTTTACTCTATTGCATTACCAGCTATGGCAATTCTCTGATTCTATGAACAATGTTTTCTTCAGCACACCACTTACTGTTTCAGGGTGCATCCACTCCCAAGCTGCCTCCAAGTCAGCCAAATTCCTTATCTTGAGTAATAGGATATGAAGCACACCATCCTCAGGCTTTGCCTTTAAAACATTTTATTCCAGCGGATTTCACACACAAGCTTTTGGGGGAAAACCCCTTCCACCTTCATATCCTATTATTCAAGACTACTGTTACTTCGCCAGGCAAAGCGCATTTACACTTGCGATGCCTAATTTACATATGCCGCGAATTTCAAAGTATAATAGAAGTATATGTTACAGCCAATACATTACACTACATAAGCCCAGGAAGCCTTTAGTAAATAAAATAAAGTTGTCCTATTGCCCTAAACATGTGCCCTCTGTATAGTTGAGTTGCCATATGTTAGGAAATGTAGGGGGGAAGGAGGGTAACCCCCAAAAAAAGTCGCTCTTTTTCAGACTATCACCCTACAAAAGGGAAAACACACCAGCATTTTTTTGGGACTCCAAACCCCCATCTACTGTACTGAACTTCGCAAGGTCTGACCTGGCGAAGTAACGTATAGCGTAAGTGGTAACTTTCAGGAAAATGGTCATCTCAGTGAATTTGCTTAATTACGATCCTTTGTCAGTGTGCAACTTCTCCTGGCTTTAGGGTGCAAAGTTGCGCTAGTCTATCTACTTTGCTAGCGAAAATTCGAGTCAGTGTTAGTGAATTTGCGAAGTTACTAATTGACGTCACGCTGGCGAATTAGCGCTAGCGTGAGATGATTCATGCTGTAGTGAATTTGCCCCCTTGTGTTTTTCTTTTTATGAGATTTGGCTAAAATGGTCTCTACTACATGCTTATATAAGGATGTATCTTGTTGCATTGCCCTGCGATAGAAAATTGAAATAAGTATCTTGAAGAAAGTATCTAACAAGGTTTACATTTTAAAGTATCTTACACTCTTTTCTTTAAAACTTCTTTCTAAATCAACAGCAAACCAATTGGGAAATATTCAGTGCACTAGATCAAAGTTCCCATCATTTTTATGAATTGAAGCTTGTATATGAAGGTGATGTTTGTAATAAGTCTTTATGCTTCCAAACTGTCAGTTATGAAGTAAACAAAAGACAGTGTGTGCTCGTCTCTTTTTTGCAGTGACAAATGAATTGTCAAAATCAATTCATCTGTATACTTTATTGTAACTTTTGTCTTTATAAATTAGTATTGGAGTTAAAAATGTAAGAACACTTCAGAAAGGTGACCCTAATTTATCATAAAATGTTAATGATCCAGTCTAATAGTAAGAATAAAAAATATAATTTAAGTATTTTACATGACATTCCCCTGATAATAGGTTGTTTTGTACTTAAACTTTTATAATACACAATGACCTTTTTACAAATTATCTAAAATGTATGTTGCTTGGTTAATTAGAAATGTACATAGAGTCTACACTCACACAGTAATACATGTACATTTGCATTGGCTTTTCATGAGACTTTTCCTCCATGCAATTTACTTAAGCACTTTTCAGTTTTAGTTTTTTTTTACCTAAATGTGTATGCACTGTGATAGATTAGGCCTGTAACCTGTGGTACCAGTGTAACAAGTATTGCAGCATTCTATTAAACTGTCAGATCCCAAGGACAACTCAGCAGGTTTCATTCATTGGGAAAATGTAGTTCCTTTTATTACATATAATAGAATGACAAAAAGTTGCTTAAAGTTGCATTTGAATAATTTATCTTATAATGGCAATGTTCAATTGATTCTACAGGAAAGACTTGTATAAGACAATTTAGGACAATGTATTTTTACACTGAAAATATTCATCATGAACATTAGTCAATTTTGCAGGAGTTTTTTTTACTCTACCATAACAGGCAAACTGTCACGATATGAAAATATATATTTTTTTAATTTAGTATATAGAGCTCTGAAAGTGTTATATGGTCACAATGTTATTATAAATATAATTTTTCTTTCATTCTGTCATGATAAAAAGTTGGGTTCAGTTACTGTATGTTTTTTAAGATAACACTCTTTTGTATCTTAATAATAATAATACCTGTGTCAATAAGCCTTTAGGGTATAATTTATCTAGAAGGGATAAGTCTATAGCAATTGGACTTGCTAAGATCACACCTCTCTGAGTTTCAGCTATCACCTGCCTGAACCATTCTGATTGAATTTTAATGAAATGCAGATGAATTTCCTTCCATTCAGTTCAACTGAAGAAGCCACTTAGATTCTGTATATTATGACCTGGATGAATGATAACATTCATAGGCATTTAGGTAATAGTTATTATCACATAGTCTCTTTTGAGATTGTGTTGCACATACAACTGTATAAGGGAATAACTAAGACATTTTAGAAGGACACATTTTAGCAGGATTAGGACATCTCAATATATTAACTGGGGAAAGCATTTCACACAGTAAAACAAAGAAAGAAAATGGAATGTTACTTAACAAATATAATTGTCAGTTCATTCCCCGATATTAGTTGATATGTTAGCAGCGATTTATGAAAAATATTTCCCCTCAAATTGGATACAGTAGGGTTCAAATTGAGTTTGTTGCCTTCCTGTGGATCAACTAGCAGTTAGGCAGGTTTTATATAGACTGTAAAGGTTGAACTTGATGGATATGTGTTTTTTTTCCAACCTAACTTTTACTATGTACTAGTACGAATACATGTGCATTTAAAGATTTTAAAAATTTTTTGCTGGGCCAGCTGGAACTTGGGCCAGCTATTATAAAGCATGCAAAACAAATATTAAACAAGCTAAACTACAGAAAAAATGATGAGTAAACATCATGTAGCACCCATATTTTTTAAACAAAACATCAATAAACTAGAATAAGGGAATTTTAATAGCAACTGTATATGTGGGCAAACACATTCATGGCTGTTTTCATGGAGCAAATAAAGGACTCTGCACTACCCAGTCCACCATAGGCAGATGTTCATTAAGGCTTGGGGAGGCTAAGCATTCCCAAAACTGTGTGCAGAAAAAATTTAAAGAAAATTTCAAAGAAAAAAATTCTCTGACTGACCAATGTGTCTATTTGAGTTTGTCTGGGGGAGGGGCAAGGGGTGCTACTGGGGTCAGGGCCAAGAGACAAAGCAGCTGCTAATCCTCATCTGCTTGTTTGGTATGTGGAGATTGTTTCATACTTACATTACACAAAAAAATAAATACCATCAATGGTCAATGGTAGTTCCATTGATCTATTTAGACAGGTGTTATCTGAAACTGGAAAAGATATAATGGTGTGATGCAGCCATTATGTTACCATTGTGACCAGATGTAACTTTCACACCTCTGTGAATTTTTTCCAACACCTATTTGAATAGTTCAATGGAACCATTGTGATTGGATATTGGTAACTGATGCTTTAATCAACGAAGATTGAGTGGATCAAATCAAATTTCTTTAAACCTGCTGTTTCAACACACACCATCCAAATGTGATAGACTCTAAATTTAAGAAGATTTGAAACAGACCAAGAGCCGGCAGCACTTAATCTGCAATCACCCTTTATTGGTGTATTCACTTCATGACATGTTTCGGGAGCTAGTCCCTTTTTCAAGTGAAGACAAAAAACCAATTAACACACTTAAATAAAATCCTAATCCCACCCCTTTTCATCAAAAGTAAATCAAAGCAATTGGACTTACTGAGATATTTTAATGAAGGGGTTGAATGAATGGATGTGTCAAGAGTTCTGAAACCGCCGGGGAACAGATGTGAGAACAGCTCTCATATTCATGCAACTCTCACATTTTCTGTTTCTGCCAGCGTAAAATCACTGTTGAAAAAACTGTTGAAGTAAGATTAGACTTAGCCTACCTAAAACAAAAAAAATCACCCTCCGCCGAGTCCACCCCTAGTTTTTGTAACAGTCAAGCATTCATTTAATTAGTTATACTACTACAAATAGAATTAGTCTTGATATCCTTATGGTACAGTTGTTAAAACTACCTTATAACTATGTAAAAATGTAAAAAAATAAAGGAATAAAATTTACATTATTTTCATATGTACATAAAGTATTCCTATAACATAACTGGTAATGTTAAAACCTATGTTTAATCCTCTTTTCCAGCACATAAGATTCATTCATTTTCAAGAGCACTAAGGGGTGCATTGTTGATAATTTCATAAGCAAATGAGGCCTTTGGGCTGCTTGTGCATCATATATTTCATTTGATGTTTGTGCAGTTGATGTTATCAGATTGTTATTTATTGTTTCACTTGGATAACCTATTAAGAACATTACTCAAGTCTCTTAGTCAATACAGATTCCATTCATTATTCAGTGCAACTAAATAGCAAAACTATAAAATAAAAACAGAGACAACATAATTGTTTTATAGTGCAAATCATTTTAGAGAGCCACTATATTTACTCTAGCTTTGTGTGGGGGAACAGTTAGGGAATAGTGATCATTACACGGTCTTCTTTGAGATTCTGTTGCAGAGGCAATTCTATAAGGGAGTAGCTCAAACACAAAATTTTAGACATGCAAACGTTGAAAGTATAAGAGCATCTCTGCAACATAATAAGTGGGAAATGCTTTTCACCGGGTTAAGCATGGAACAAAAATGGTCTTTAAATTATTGCTTAGTAATCATAGACATCAGTATTTTCCCCATGTAAGCAAGGTATGTTGTTGCAAAGGAAAACCTTTTTGGCTCAATAGAAGTATTGGTGTTAAGATGGGCAAGAAAAGACGTGTTTTACGACTTTTCTGTTAGCTGGGACAGCCAAAGCATTATAAAGTACAAGGAGGCCAATAAATCATGCAAAAAGCTAAAATCGATATGGAAAAGGGTATTGCAGCAAACAATAAAAAGAATCCAAAATGTTTTAATTAGTTTTGTAAATAGTAAAAAAAATTAAGCAGGAAGGGGTGGGACCCTTAATATCAGAGGGGGTGGTCAGCTGGTTGATGACAACAAAAAAAAAATTGTATTTTTTTGTCTGTCTACACAAATGAGGAACCAGCTAATAAAGTTTTCCTTCTTAATAGTCCTAATTCTAATAATACAACTAATGATGCATGGTCCACACGTGAGAAAATTCAAAAGAGACTAGAGCATGTGAAGACAAATAAAGGTCCAGGGCTGGATTGTGTTCATCCCAGGGTACTTAGTGAGCTTAGCTCTGTGATTGCCAAACTCTTTACTTAATTTTTCAGGATTTATTGAGGTCTGGCATGGTGCAGAGAGACTGGCAAATTACTAATGTGGTGCCACTATTCAAAAGGCGTTCCCATTCTCAGCCTCACTATAGGACAATTAGTCAGTGGTAAGAAAGCTTTTCAAAGGGTTAATAAAGGATAAGATACTCGACTTCATAGCAAATTATAGCACATGAAATCCATTGGTGCTTGCACCAGAGGAAGGAGCCACATGATCTTAAACATGTAATGCTTTCTACATCTAATGTAAAGATTAATTGCATTGACTTAATTCTCCAGTGGATTTTATTTGATATATGTTACTGACATTGGAGGTGGCGTCTCCAAACTGTCAGAGGGCCTATTGGATCCCAGAGGGAGAAGTGCGGACCAAGAAGGAAGCTTTAGGTAAGTCCAAGTTTGGCGATTCAAATAGGGATCAGGAGTAATCTCAGTCAAAGTCCAGGCAAATTTTCAATAGGCAGGCCGAACAGTAGCAAGATCATGGTTCAGACAGGGTCAGAAGTCAAGGAATCAATAGAATAAGAATAATAAAGTACCCAGGAACGCACAAAACAAGTCCTATAATCAGCCATTGAACCCGAGATCTCTGCATCCGTTTATTTTGAATTTTCATGCAGAACATGACTCGATGATGTCATATGTCTGCACGCAGGCTTCACTGTGCTGTCACCGCCACTATCCATGTTGTAGCTATGGGCACCACCATCTTGAACCCAGCGCCGAAGATGGAGGACGTGCTGACGGGCGCTCCTGACAAAAACCACTTGAAGAGTGTAATATATGAAAAAGTGCAGCAGTTAGTGAGGATCCTTTACGTGTAACTTCATAGCAAATTAAAATACTATGAGTTTGTGTCAGCAATGGTTTTTATGCGTAACAGATCTTGCCAGACTAAATTAATTTCTTTTTATTAGAAGGTAAGCAGGGACCTCGATTCTGGGATGGCAGTGGATATCATTTACTTAAACTTTGCTAAAGCATTTGATACAGTTAGTGATGGGCGAATCTCCCCAGTTTCGCTTTCGCGAATCGGCGAAAAATTCGCGAAACGCGAAACGAAACGAGTTTCCGGCGCCGACGATTTTTTTTGGGCGACTTTTCACCAGGCGAAATTTCGCTGGCACTTCGCAAATTTATTTGCCAGCGGCGAATCGCGGGAAACACTGGGCAGCAAACTGGAAAATGAGGTTCAATGTTGATAAATTCAAGGTTATGCACTTTGACAAAAATAATATAAATGCAAGTTATACACTAAATGGCAGGGTGTTTTCCTAACTGAGAAGGATCTTGGGGTTTTTATAGATAACAAGTTGTCTAATTCTGGGCAGTGTCATTCTGTGGCCACTAAAGCAAATAAAGTTCTGTCTTGCATAAAAAAAAGCATTAACCCAAGGGATGAAAACATAATTATGCCTCTTTATAGGTCTCTGGTAAGGCCACAAGTGGAGTGCATATGCAGAGCAATTTTGGACTCCAGTCCTTAAGAGGCATATAAATGAGCTGTAGTGAGTGCAGAGATGTGCAACTTAACTGGTTAGAGTGATTGAATACAATTTATTATGGTAGACTGTCAAGGTTTGGGTTATTTTCTCTGGAAAAAAGGTACTTGCAAGGGTACATGATGACACTTTACAAGTACATTAGAGGACATTATAGACAAATAGCAGGGGCTTTTTTGCCCATAAAGAGAATCACTTCTCCAGGCAGTGGACACCACTTTAGACTAGAAGAAAAGGACTTTCATTTGAAGCAGCGTAGGTGGTTCTTCACTGTGAGGACAGTGAGGTTGTGAAATGCACTGCCGGGTGATGTTGTGATGGCTGATTCTGTTAATGCTTTTGAGAGTGGCTTGGATAATTTCTTGGACAGACATAACTAAACTCTATAGTTAGTATAGATATGGGTATATATAATTTATATGATGGTATGTAGGGGTGTGTGTATGGATTCTGGGTTTTATTTAGAGTTGTTGAACTTGATGGACTTTTGTTAACCTGATTTAACTATGTAACTATGTGTGCTTCTGTTGGACTGTATCAGACAAGGTACCAAGGTACTGGAATAAACAATCTTAAGTTTGCTACAGTAGGTCAGCTGTTTGCAAATACACATCTGATAGGTTGCTTTCGGTAACCTTTGATATATTACAATGTGATTGTTCATGATAATGTTATGCAAATTTAATCTACAATATCGTGTGTTACAGTGAACTCTCATTCAATTATTTATAGGTAATTTTGGCAGGGGCCAATCTGGGTACATGTAGTTTTTCTCTGACTGATAAAGTAAAATAAAGAAGATCCAGCAATGGTAAAGTTCAAGAACTACTTCTATTTTTTTTTCAAGTTAACTGGTTTAATAACCAAGTAGAAGATCTACTAAATCCTTGCACATGGTGCAGTGGTTCATTGTAAATACCAAAGAACAACACTAAATACTTTTCTGCTGTGGACGCTGTGGACGCAGGAAAGGAAATTGTATAAGCAGTTGCAATATAAAAAGCTAATCTTCGTAATGGTAGGGTAATACCTCATATTCCATTACAGTAAAATGGAATTATGTTTGAATTATTAATCTTTTGTTAGCCACAATGGGACCTAAACTAACACCTTATACTCCTTCCTCTAGACTTATGCTGCTATTTTCCTTTCTGAACTATAATATTATAATATGCAACATACACTGTAACAATTTAGTTATTGTATAAGCATTAATTCATTTTTTTGTACCCATTAATTTCATTTATGTCTTAAAGGTTATAATCAAATATATTTTAGAAACTAGCTATGAATTAAGAAACTGGTCTGTCTCAGTGTGAACTATACACTTTAAATTACTGTGTTTTCTGATGCAGTGTTGAGAAAATGAATGTAGATTAAAACGTTATCTACAAAACAAGTGGGTTCTAGTTAAAACTTTTTTGACTCCTACAGGAAGTTTAAATAGGCCACCAAAAACGTACGCGGTGACGTCATCGTGCTGGCGTCTTTGTGCTGGCGTCCAATCCGGCGCTGGCCTTTCCGCGCCAGTGTCCAATCCAGCCCTGGCAATTCTGTGCTGGCATCTGAATGATGATGTCAGCAACCTGCGCTCAGGAGGAACAGCAGAGGGAGGACAGGACGCACTGTGGAAGATAAGTTTTCCTTACACCATGTAAAGGAAAAGCTTCTTGCCATGTGGTCTCATTGATGAATCTTACTGTGAAGTGCAAAGTGCAAAAAACTGCCAAAAAGTGCAGTTTTTTGTTTTTAAATTTACCTCAGGCTGTACCCAAAGGCAATACTCTAGAAATTACAAAGAGTTTCTCCTCAATTTGTATGCAGAACTGCCTACATTTGCAGAGTTGCATACAATGAGGGGAATTGGTGGATTTGATATAGGCTTCTGCTTGAACACCCGTTACAGTACCCCCCCCCCATACCTCCTTGTTTGTATTTCGAACTGTAGGGCCATGGACCCATCTGAGGAGGCACAACCCCAGCCTGACTTCGGGAGAGCCTTCCGCAGGCTGGCTTCTCGTATGGAGGTCTATGAAGCGCAGCAGACCCACTTCGGACAAGCTTTACATTACATCTTGGACAAATTGTCTGCCCTCACACCGGCAACATTGTCTACTGCTACAGTTCCTACTCTGGTGGTTCCAGCTCAAATGTATCCCCGCGCCTCCTCTCTTTGGTGGTGATCACCAGCCATGTAGAGGTTTCTTGAACCAGTGCGAGATTCAGTTGCCGCTGCTTCACAACCAATATGTCTCAGACCGCCCAAGGTGGGATATATTATAACCTACCTGACTGGAAAAGCCCTAGAGTGGGCATCTCCTCTTTGGGAGAAAGAGGATACTCTAATAGACGACTCCAAGGCCTTTATCCAAGATCTGTGCACTGTTTTTGACACCCCCAGCTGGGTTGCATCCGCTTCTTGGAGCTTGCTGCAGATTCACCAAGGGACTCGTACTGTGCCAGATTATGCCATAGAGTTCCGCACATTGGTCGTAGAGACGGGTGGAACAATGAGGCCTACCACGCTGCCTTTTATAATGGGCTCTCTATCCGCCTGAAGGACAATCTGGTCTCTTGTGAGCTGCCTTCTAGTTGGGAGGATCTTATTGTTTTGGCCATCAAGGTGGACACTCGGCAAAGAGAGCATCAAATGGATAAAGATTGCGATAAGAAGTTCCAACCCCTACTGGCTCCTCGCTTCCAGAGACCCTTGCTTCCCAGCACTACTTCTTCATCATCATCTGCTCCTTCATCTGCTGCTGCCATTTAAGAACCAATGCAGATAGGACGAGCCCGACTCTCTGAACAGGAAAAACTGAGGAGACTGGCAGCTGAACATTGCCTTTATTGTGGGGAATATCTCCCTTTGCTCACAAATGTCCAGTGAAGTCAGGAAACTCCAATGCCAGTGGTTCTAGGATTACACTGGCTCTGTCTTCATAATCTTCTCCTACTCCTGTTATTGTGGATGGTCTTCAGGAGTTTGAAGTTAGTAGAATCTTGGATTCCCAGGTTTCTAGAGGTTCCTTGCAGTACCTTGTGGAGTGAAAGGGCTTTGGTACAGAAGAATGTTTCTGGGTGAAAAGTTTTGATGTTCATGCACCTAGAGTCATCAAGAAATTCCCTTCCAAGCCGAGTCATAGTGGTCCTGAGGCTCCCCATAAAGAGGGGTGTACTGTTAGGAAATCTATATATATGTATATATATATAGTGTCCATACAGGGCCGGCACTACTCATGTATCATGTGTTAGATGCCTGGGTGCTAGACAGCAAAAAGTAGAAATATCAGAGGAAAAGGCGAGCAGGTCTTAAAAGTCAAAAATATGGGGAAATTTATTAACAAAATACTAACGTTTCAGCTAAACCTATAGTCTTTCTCACTCACTTCCTCTGAAATTCCTCTGTATATATATATATATATATACTGTATGTATATATATATATATACCGTATATACCGTATATATGTGTATTTATAATGTGTGCTTACCTTTAGTTTGCACTTTGATCTTTATTATTTGTTGCTATAGATTTTAAACTCACATAGTCCATTTAGCCAAAATTTGGAATATATGAATAAATCAGATATTGCCACATCCAATTTATTAAATTAAAATGCAACAGATTTATTTAAACATGACCTATTAAAACTATGGAATATCTCAGGAATAAATAATTCTGTCCAAAACAAACAACTGCAAAATGTTCTATGCATTAGTGTTACTGTGTTTATTCTAATTTGCATATAATACAATAAATATTGATGCATGCCATTTTAATTTATTACTGTATAGTTAGGTATTTAAGTAAAAGATGGAGGTGAAGTAATTAAATATTATGCACTACAGGTATGGGAACTGTTATCAGAATGCTGGGGTTTCCCTGATAATTGATATTTTCGTAATTTGGATATTCATATCATATGTCTACTACAAAATCATACAAATGTTAAATAAACCTGAATTGAGCTCATTTGCATATTCAAAAATTTGAGCGAATTTTGAATCCTTCACAAGAATTTTGTAAATCTGCCCCTTAAGGTATGTAGAAATTGTGGAAAGATCCATTATCTGAAAAGCCTCAGGTCCTAAGCATTCTGGATAGCAGGTTCCATACCCGTACAAGGAAATCATTTAAAATAATTGTGGATTATTTGGATAAAACAGAGACTATGGGAGACGACCTTTCTCTTATTCCAAGCTTTCTCTACAAGAGGCTTCTGGGAAATGGATCCGATAGCTGTACAATTATTATAACAAACATGAAAAGTGTAGATATATTTATACTGTAGTTGTGTGAATAGTTTCCTTATTAAAGGGGTGGTTCACCTTCAAGTTAACTTTTAGTATACTGTAGAAGGGCCAATTCTAAGAAACTTTTCAATTGGTATTCATTATTTATTTTTCATAGTTTTTTAATGATTTGCAATTTTCTTCTGTTTCTTTGCAGCTTTCAAATGGGGGTCACTGACACCATCTAAAACAAATGAACTGTAAGGCTACAAATGTATTGTTATGGGTACTTTTTATTACTTATCATTCTATTCAGTCCATCCCCTATTCATATTCCAGTCTCTTATTCAAATCAGTGCAGGGTTGCTATGGTAATTTGTTCTCTAGAAACCAAATTACTTACACTGCAAACTAGAGAGCAGCTGAATAAAAAGCTAAATAACTAAAAAACCACAAACAATAAAAAATTTAAACCAATTGCAAATTGACTCAGAATATCACTCTCTACATTATACTAAAAGTTAACTCGAAGGTGAATAACCCCTTTAAATGATTTATTAGATTATTTTTTTGGTTTAGTTTCATAGTAATGCAATAAAATGCACAAAGAGTAAAACTTTGCAAATAAAAAAATTGTAGCAATGTAATATTGGGAATTTTAATTGCGAATTGCATTCTGCTCTGCGGTTTTGTTAAATATTTTGTCTAAATAAATGTTTTACGGCTGCGATATTTTATTACATACACTGCGAATGTTCATAAACTATACAATTCACATTTGCTATCTTACTGTCATGTGAGGGGAAAAGTGCTCATAAAGACAAAATGTTTCACTTTTGCGAACATTTATTCGCATTGTGAATGAAATGAGAATGATTTATGCTCAATTTACCAATATTACATTCCGTCCATAGGAAATTCTCAAGCAAATGTTCTCTAGAAAGTTTTTGCCATGGAGAAAATGAACATGGAGTGGGCAATGTTACATAGTTACACAGTTAAATTTGGTTGGAAAAAGACAGAGTCCATCAAGTCCAACCCCTCCAAATGAAAACCCAGCATCCACACACACACACACATCCCTCAATACCTTATCACAAATTCTAAATAGTGATGGGCGAATCTAGAGAAATTCATGAAACGCCGCCCGTCTCATTTTGGACTTTTGGACAAAACGAGACTCAAGCGAATTTTTACTGGCATTTTGCAAACGTATTCACCTAGCGGGCTTTGGAATAACTGTAATATGCTTCCTTTGCTTGTTTGTGAAAACCATGTATTTAGTCAATAGTATTGAAGTAAGAGCTTCGAAGTTGGGATAGTTCATTATTATGTTTTTAGGGAAGAATACTGCTTGCTCTTGTGCTGGCGATATTTTGTGTGAAAATGTGCCTCAGTTTCTTCCATGTGACTAGCGGTGCCAGCTCTGTTTGTGTGAAATTCTTTTCTCCTGACCTTTCTCTTTCCGGTTAGTGATGATATTCAAGTCGGGGCACTGTGACGGCCATTCTAGAATATTGTACTTTTCCCTCTGCATAAATGCCTAGATTTCGAAGTGTGTTTAGGGTAATTGAATATCCAAATCCTGCGTAACTTCAACATTGCGACTGATGCTTGAACATTACACTTAAGAATTTGTTGATTTCGGGTTGAATTCATCTGACCTTCGACTTTAACAAGGGTCCCTGAACTAGCCATACAGCCCCACAGCATGATGCAGCCTCCACCAAATTTCACTGTAGGTAGCAGGTGTTTTTCTTGGATTACAGTGTTCTTCTTCCACCTTGCAAACGTTTTTTGTTATGACCAAGTAATTAAAATTTTGTCTCATAAGCCTAAAACACTTTGTTCCAAAATGACTGTGGCTTGTCTAAATGAGCTTTTCCATACAAGTGACTTTGTTTGGGGCATGAGTGCAGAAAGGGAATCTTTCTCATCACCCTGCCATACTGATGTTCTTTGTGCAAATTGTGCTGAATTGTACAATGATGTACAGCTACACCATCTGAAGGAAGATGAAGGTGATCTTTGGGTTATCTGTAACCATTCTCACAATACTCCGCATATGCCACTCCTGTATTTTTCCTGGCCTGCCAGACCTGGGTTTTTACAGCAACTGTGGCTGTGGCCTTCCATTTCCTGATTACATTCCTTATAGTTGAAACTGACAATTTAAACCTCTGAGATAGCTTTTTGTGGCCTTCCCCTAAACCATGATACTGAACAATCTTGGTTTTCAGATCTTTTCAGAGTTGCTTTGAGGATCCCATGCTGTCACTCTTCAGAGGAGAGTCAAAGCTGATTGAATAGTTTTAGGCTACCCTTTTATTCAATCCTTGATCATTCAATGATCGAATAATGATGGAATAACGATCGTTCGATCATTCGAATGAATTATTAGATCATTCGAATGATTCGTACGTTTCGAACGATCGAAGACTTCGATCGTACGAATCCTATTTTATAAGGACTTAGCCTCAGAAGCCTATGGGAGGGCTCCCATAGGCTTCTATTACAATTCGGTAGGTCCAATCTGGCAAAGTAGGCAATCGAATAATTTTTAAATTTTAAATCCTTCGCTGATCGAATGATCAAAATTCAATCATTCGATCATTCGCTATTCGATGATCGAATATGACTAATTTGCATATTCGACCAATCAAATGAATCCTACGATCGAATTTCGATCGAATTCGATCGAACTTCGGTATATTCACGTGAATTTAGTAAATCAGCCCCTTAATGTCAAATTGTAGGCTGCAGCTGACTGAATATTATCTACACCTCACTAAGCTGTATGGCATATATGCAATTCTGTGGAGTTCTTAGATGTTATGTCTGTAAATGAACTAGCATTTTTTATTATATGTCAGTTGTCAGCCACCAAAAGAGTAGGATTCTAATTAACTACGTGTCTGTGTTTTAACCATGCTTTACAGTTTGTACAGAGCTTCAACAATTTTTTAGACAGATTGCACTTATGGGAACTAATGTTACATTTACAGCAACGCAAAACATTTTGCTCTTAAAGGTCAGGTATTTATCTTTAGCAAACAAATGGCATGCTATTGACAGATACCCTTTTCAAATGCTATTTTGATACTGTAGTGATTTCCATGTTTATATTTTATTTTTTTATTTTTATTTTTTTACAATACAACCAATCAATTCACACATTTGAATAGCACATGAAGAAAATTAAATTCCTTATATACTATGTACAGAATTATGCTATTGACTCAACATCCAGTCAGCTACCCCAGGATAAACTGAATGCAGGAAGTGCATAGAAAATGCACAGACAGTTAGGGTCATTGATACTATTGGTTATTCCTTTAAAGCCAATTACCTTGTACATTACCCTATATAGAATTAAAAGGATATGCAACTGAAAGGTTTTCCCTTTTACTAATAGTGTTGCCGCCACTGATAAATGTATGTAAAAGTCAGATATATTAACTACCAATAGCTTCATTCTTTGGCATGCTGCCCTGGAAATTGGTTTTGAGAAACCTGCATTTTATATTAACTGGTTTATCAGTATATACTGTACAGTAACTCTGTTTCTACAAAAAAGCATATTCTACACGCATGCAGCGAGGCACACTGTTCACTGTTTTAAAGAATAAGGGTAAAATTAATAAATTTTTATAAATTCAGAAATATCTTTTCAACTGAAATCACACTCACAAGGACAAAAAAATCTAATAATGTACCAAAATGTACCGTGTAACAGATTACTGTTTTATTCAAAGTTCATTTTTCATCACAGAGGAAAATTGGGCTTTATTAGTTGCAAACTATGCAATATAGCATTTTTTTTTTTGCTTAAGACAGATAACACTATAGAAATGTTAAATAGCTTAGGAATACAAACAGCCTAGTGCATGGTAAAAAGATTTGAGGTATTCAGGGTTTAACATTTGATATGCAGGCTGTCAACTTTTAGGTACAACAAGCAATATTAAATTTAGATAGGTAATATAACAAAGCCTGGGTTTTGAATACCAATATTTACAACTCAATTTTTGAGGCAGCATATATTTTGCTTAAAAACATAGCTAAACTAAAATGGCAATATAGTAATGCAATGTGTCATTGGGTAATATAAATTATTAGATGGTTGATTCAAGCATACCACAAAAATGTTGATTTGAAATATTTTATAATATGTGAACTATCATACTCATATAAAAATGTAAAGATTGACTGAGTTACATTTAAGGCTGGGAAAGGAATTACAGAGGCATTGCAGCTTTCTAGCTGACCATTTAGTCTAGGCCACTGCAGATATACAGTTGTGGTTATTTCAACAGTACACATACAAACATAAAAGTTTGAGCTGTAATTGTGAAACTCTTATAAGATTAGTTTTCTTTTTAAATATATGTTTTAGATGGTAATTTTAAAGAACATACTTTTTACTTTGGAATGTATATTATGTGCACAAGAATTGCTTCACAACAGTAAGTAAATTAGACTTCAGGTAGCATGAAGACTGGGGGCAACAATCAAATACAACTGAGATTAAGTCAAAGCAGTGAAAAACTGAAAGGACACAAAGTTTGGTCATTTTCTTGCCTGTAATCTGCAAATCATCTTTTAATTTCCTATATTATACTTTATTATATTACACCTATATTAAATATGGTCTGATAAATATTCCCAGACATGAAAGTGATACTGACACTAAAAAATGAATTTTAACATATGAATGTACATTAGGGGGCACATTTACTAAGGGTCGAACTTCGAGAGTTAAAAAACCCTTGAATTTCACCCTCGAATTTTTTTTGAAGTTGTGATCTGTAACTGGGATAATGAGCGCAGTGTACAGTCTGCCATATGTATGCAGATTTGGAACAAGAGATCCAAACTGCTTACCTCTGTGGTGGGTGTGAGCAGATTGCTACTTTGGAGGCACGAGTTAGAGCACTAGAGGAACAAATTGCAACACTGTGGTCGCTTGACAATCTTGAAAGGAGTCTCTTGCTCACTGAGCAGAACCTAGCAGGGTCAGATAGATTGGGGGAAACAGAACAGCAGCAGGATGTTGAGGCAGCTAGCTGGGTGACAATTAGAAAATATAAGGTGGGAAAAAGGAAAATGGAGGCTGATTTGGGGTTTATACATCCCAACTGATATGCCAGGTTGTGTGAAGAAGATGGGAGTGTGAACTCTGGATTGGCAATTCTAGATGGGGCTGATCTCTCTAACAGCCGAGAGACCAGTTTCTCTAGTAGTTGTGGGGAGGAAAGCAGAGTCAGTCCTAAGAAGATTGTGGCTGTGAGGATTCAATTATTAGGAAAGTGGATAGGGTAATCTGTTATCCGGATCACTACAACCGAACAGTTTGCTGTCTACCTGTTGCCAGGGTTCAGCATGTGGTTGATCGTGTAGAGTGGAGCTGGGCATGACCCAGCTTTCTTAGTACATATCGGTACTAATGACAAGATGAAAGGTAGATGGAAGACCTTAAAGACTGAGTTCAGGGATCTAGGCTCTAAGATTAAGGGAAGGTCTTCCAATGTAATGTTTTGCCTGTGTCACGTGCAAGTTTAGGTGGACAGCAGGAGCCTGGGGAGCTAAATGCATGGCTCAAGTCTTGGTGTAGGAACAAGGGTTTGAGTTCCTAGAGCACTGGACTGATTTTTCCTTGGGGTACAACCTATACAGTCATCATGATTGCACCAAATGGAAGGGGGTCCACTGCGCTATGGGAAAGAATGACCAAGAGGTTGGAGGAGTGTTTAAACTAGGCAAGTGGGGGATGGTGAGAAAAAGAATTATGGGGAAGCTATGGTAGACGGGGTAGTGGGGTTAGTAAGGGGTCATGTTGAGGTGGGTAAGAAAAGACATGCTTTTAAGGCTTTCAAGTTAGCTGGGACAGCCAAATCATTTATAAGGTACAAGGATGCCAATAAATCATGCAAAAAAGCTATCAGGAAAGCTAAAATCGATATGATAAAGGATATAGCAGTAAAAGAATCCAAAATTATTTTTTAAATATATTAATAGTAGTAAAAAAACAGGAAGGGGTAGGACCTTTATTATCAGAGGGGGGTCAGCTGGTTGATAAGAACAATCAAAAAGCTCAGATTCTGAATGCATACTTTTCATCTGTCTACACAAATGAGGAACCAGCTAATGAAGGTATCCTTATTAATAGTCCCAATTCTAATAATACATCTAATGATGCATGTTTTACACATGCTGAAATTCAAAAGAGACTAGAACATGTTAAGATAAACAAGGGTCCAGGGCCAGATGGGATTCATCCCAGGGTAATTAACGAGCTTAGCTCTGTGATTGCCAAACCTCTCTATATAATTTTTCAGGATTCATTGAGGTTTTGCATAGTGCCAAGAGACTGGCGAATTGCTAATGTGGTGCCGCTATTCAAAAAGGGATCCCATTCTCAGCCTCAAAACTATAGGCCAGTTAGTCTGACATCCATGGTAGGAAAGCTTTTTGAAGGATTAATAAAGGATAGGATACTGGACTTCATAGCAAATAACAAAACTATGAGTTTGTGCCAGCATGGTTTTATGCGTAATAGATCTTGTCAGACGTTTGAGAAGGTAAGCAGGGACCTCGATTCTGTGATGGCTGTGGGTGTGATTTACTTAGACTTCGCTAAAGCATTTGATACAGTGCCACAAAGAAGGTTTCTGGTTAAAGAATGTTGGCCTGGAACATAGTATTTGTAACTGGATAGGGAACTGGCAAAAGATAGACTACAAAGAGTGGTGGTAAATGGAACATTTTCTAATTGGACCAGTGTTGTGGGGTACTGCAGGGCTCTGTACTGGGTCCCTTGCTTTTCAACTTGTTTATTAATGACCTGGATGTGGGCATTGAAAGTACGGTTTCTATTTTTGCAGATGATACTAAATTGTGCAGAACTATAGGTTCCATGCAGGATGCTGCCACTTTGCACAGTGATTTGTCTAAGTTGGGAAACTGGGCAGCAAAATGTTGATAAATACAAGGTTATGCACTTTGGCAAAAATAATATAAATGCACTAAATGGCAGTGTGTTGGGAGTTTCCTTAAGTGAGAAGGATCTTGGGGTTTTGTATAGATAACAAGTTGTCTAATTCTGGGCAGTGTCATTCTGTAGCTACTAAAGCAAATATGGTTCTGTTGTGCATAAAAAAGGGCTTAAACTCAAGGGATGAAAACATAATTATACCTCTTTATAGATCCCTAGTAAGACCTCATGTGGAATATGCAGTGCAGTTTTGGACTTCAGTCCTTAGGAGGGATGTAAATGAGCTGGAGAGAGTGCAGAGATGTGCAACTAAACTGGTTAGAGGGATGGAAGACTTAAAAATTATGAAGTTAGACTGTCCAGGTTGGGGTTATTTTCTCTGGAAAAAAGGCGCTTGCGAGGGGACATGATTACACTTTACAATACATTAGAGGACATTATAGACAAATATCAGGGGACCTTTTTACCCATAAAAAGGATCACCACACCAGAGGCCACCCCTTCAGACTAGAAAAAAATGACTTTAATTTGAAGCAGTGTAGGTGGTTCTTCACAGTGAGGACGGTGAGGTTGTGGAATGCACTGCCGGGTGATGATATATAGGAAGGTGCATTGTTATTAACTTAATGAGAGTATTCCTAACTATATCAACATACCTTTGAATGAGAGACAGGAATATGAATGAGAGACAGGAATATGAATAGGAGAGGCCTGAATAGAAAAAGGACTAATAAAAAGTTACAAAAGCAGAGCAATTGTTTTTGGTGGGTCAGCAAGAGGCAAATAATTATAAATATAGGAGCAGTAAAACTCACACAACACTCTCCAAATATGAAGTAAATAAATATAAAGTGCAATTTTATTTGATATTTGAGTGATAAGTGCCAATTCAATCATATGTAATTATTCCCAAATCAATTCTATGCCAGCACAGTAATAAATTAATCAATTATTTTAGGTATATTATAATTAAGCCAAGTGCTTAAAAATTAAAGGGTTGTTCACCTTTGAGTTAACTTTTAATATAACGTAGAGAGTGATATTCCGAGACAATTTGCAATTAGTTTTAATTTTTTAATGTTTGTGGTTTTATAATTATTTAGCTTTTTATTAAAGGAAAACTATACCCCGAAAATGAATTTTTGAGCAACATATTAAAGAATCTTACCTACCTGGTATATATATTTAAGTAAATATTGCCCTTCTACAGTACATCTCTTGCCTTGAACCACCATTTCATGATGGTCTGTATGCTGCCTCAGAGATCACCTGACCAGAAATATTTAAACTCTAACTGTAAAGGGAAGAAGTGTTGAAGCAAAAGACAGAACTCTGTCTGTTAATTGGCTCATGTGACCTAACTTTATAGTTTGTTTGGTATGTTTGTGTGCACCGTTGGATCCTAGGATCCCAGGAGGCTGTCCTTATTTTTTAAAATGGTTATTTTCTATTTATGATTATCCAATGGCACATGCTACTAAAAAAGTGTATTATTATGAAAATGGTTTATTTACATGAAGTAGGGTTTTACATATGAGTTGTTTTAGGCAATATCTGTTTATAGAGACCTACATTGTTCGGGGGGTATAGTTTTCCTTTAAGCAGCTCTCTAATTTGCAGCATCAGCAATTTGGTTTCTAGGGTAGAACTTACTCTGGCAACCCTGCATTGATTTGAATAAGAGACTGGAATATGAATAGGAGAGGGACTGAATAGAATGATAAGTAATAAAAAGTTGCAATAACAATACATTTGTAGCCTTACAGAGCATTTTTTTAATGGTGTCAGTGACCCCCATTTGAAAACTGCAAAGAAACAGAAGAAAATTGCAAATAAATAGTTAAAAACTATGAAAAATAAATAATGAAGACCAATTGAAAAGTTTCCTATAATTGGCCCTTCTACAATATAGTAAAAGTTAACTTGAAGGTGAATTACCCCTTTAACTTATAAATTAACTAGTAGTGGGTCCTGGATACTGGGGCGAGAGCCCATTGTGTAACCAACCTTCATTAAAGCTGTCCCTTGAAACAGAAAATGTTTTTGTCTGAGGCAGAGCTCTTGCAATCTAGTATAATGAAGGGCCTCTGTCTTTTCTGAGGGGTTTTATACATAAGTTGTAGTTCTGATAGTGGCCTGGGCTCCATTTCTAAAACCTGAATGTTGGACATCCCTGGTACCTGCAGCTTCCAAGTAAATGAGCCTGTGACAGTCACACTTAAGTATTACAGGATCCGCCCGTCCCATTCAACACAGCTCATAAACCTGAACAACCCACCTTCCTTTTTATCTACAGACACCGAAGCCTAAACATATCCGGGTACCAAATAATACAGCACAGACAACAGCAGGGATGCAGGTAGCAGGGAAACAGGAAGCGGAAGCCAGGAGAGTGAGATGTGCGGGCGGAACATGTGTGCCTACGTGCGAGCCCGCACCTGGAAGAGCCACATTCAAGGGGCTAAAGAGCCACTTGTGCCGCGGTTTGCTGACCACTGTCCTAACCCAAAACGTCAAATAGATTTCGTCAATTTTTTGCCGCACAACATTTTTTGTCTCCCATTGTATTCTATGGGTGTCATTTTCGCAAAGCTTGGCAAATACTTACACATCACTATTATTAACATCTGCAAATAGTTCAAGGGACCTCTGCTATTAGGTGACAGAAATGTGAATTTGAATTTTGAAGGTAATACCTAATTGTGAAGGTAATTGACTGTAATAAATCTCATATTCCAATTTGAATTCAAATTTTAATTATAATTTGAGTTGGTGAATTTAGAACTCGAAATTGTGAGTTTAAAAAAAAAAAAAAAAATTCCAAAAATCAAATTCAAATTTTAATTCTAACCATAGTAAATCTGCCCCATAATAAGTAGAGAAATATAAATGTTCAAAACACCAGCTTTGTACATAGCATACACTGAAAAATATAGGGGTTCTGCAGCTGAGGGATAAAGCAATAATGGAAGAAATCCCTTTTTTTATAATCTATCACTAAACATTTCTAGCAGTAACAGTCACACTACAATGAGTTTGAAAAACAAAAACCCTGTAGATAGTGATGGGTGCGGTGTTTCGCTTCAACGAAATTTGCGAAACAATAAAAAATTCATGAAACGCAGCGGCGTTTTGGATGCAGGTGTCCATTTTTGGATGCGGGCATCTGTTTTTGGATGCCAGCACACATTGCCAGCATCGGAAAAACAGACACCAGCATCCAAAAATGGACACCCGTGTCCAAAACGAGACGCCGGCGAATCACGGGAGTTCGCTATGAATTCACCCCAGGCGAATAAATTTGCCCATCACTACCTGTAGATAATTAAACTACCAGGGAAAACCTATGAAGCATGCAAATTTAAATACATATGTAAAACCATGCTTCAAGTAAAACATTATCAGCTGTGAATAATAAGCATAAAACTATTCAAGCAAGAACATATACAATGCACCTTTTAATCTATTATCTATCATTCAATCCCAAATGTATTTTTACTTGCCTATAATAAAACAGAACAGTTTTTACAAAACTAGTAATCCATATGTCATTTCATTCACTTTATATGATTTGAGTACCAAGGGAACACATGACATTGTAGTATACCCTCATAAATTGATAGGTTCTGAAGAATTTATATGGAACTACCAAGGTTTTACAGTTTAGGAACTAATTCATTTCAGAACATCTGCACGATTCTTCCTCCCATGTGCTACGGTTAAATAATAACATAGAATTAGAGTGTTTTTTTTCCTAATAAATCAATCACATAATCACATTAGTTGTATTCATTATACATTTAAATTATGCGTTTTCATCATGAAAAGCCCTACTAAATAGAAGTAAAGGCATAAAAATTACATACTGTATAGAAAAAGGAACTATAGAAAATATTATGTATTAATTTGCAAGAAACTCAATTAATAAAATCAGGAATCCTTTTTTTTGGCAAACTATAATGTTTGAACTGCAACAATGATATGTAGGGTAAATGTTTTTAAAGGAAAACTATACCCCCCGAAAATGTAGGTCTCTATAAAAAGATATTGCATAAAACAACTAATATTTAAACCCTGCTTCATGTAAATAAACCATTTTCATAATAATATACTTTTTTAGTAGCATGTGCCATTGGATAATCAGAAATAGAAAATTGCCATTTTAATAAATAAGAACAGCCTCCTGGGATCGTAGGATTCAACGGCGCACACAAACATACCAAACAAACTATAAAGTTAGGTCACACGAGCCAATTACAGACATAGTTCTGTCTTTTGCTTCCACACTTCTTCCTGTTACAGTTAGAGTTAGAGTTGAAATATTTCTGGTCAGGTGATCTCTGAGGCAGCACACAGACCATCACCAAATGGGGTTCAATGCAAGAGATGTAAAAGGGCAATATTTACTTAAATATATATACCAGGTTGGTAAGAGTCTTTAATATGTCACTTAATTTGATATAAACTATATGTTGCTCAAGTATTCATTTTCAGGGTATAGTTTTCCTTTAAGGATTTTATTTTGACAGGCTAGGCTAAAGGAATTTAAGTGATGAATCACTTGCCAATGATTGCTGGAGGATGCTTACATCTCTAGAAGTGTAGAAGAAAAATAGGATTGTTTTTTACAAATCAAAAGAATACACATCAGCAGTTGCAGAACTACAGGTGGAGTAGGGGGTGCAAATGGGCCAGGGCCCCTCCGGCAGTTTTCTCACTGCCGATTTCCGGCCGCAGCAGACGATTTTCCAGGAGTATAATCTCTTATGGAGGGGGCAGGGGTCTGGCTGCACGTCCCGAACCAGGGCCCGCCCCCCTCCAGTTATGTAATTGCACATCAGACTAAACAGTGAAAATAAAAACCTTCCATTCAGTTTGTTAATCCTTCAAAGTGGAAATTCTTCTGAGATTTTACAGTGTATATAATAGGACATATTATATCATTAATGATATCTCTAAACTTAGGTTGACTTCAAAGAGTTATTGGACTGAGCTAGGCCAACATATAGGAACATTCTGGCCAATTTGGTAGAACTAACATTTTTATGATGTTTTTAATGTATTTCTTACTTTGAAACAAGAACAATGTGGAATGATCTACTGACTGAGTGCAAATAGTTATGTCACACACTACTGCTGTACTACCTGTGTTCAGAAGTGTTGCATAAGAAAGGGGCAGAGATGGGTAGTGCATTGACCTCCCCTGGAATGCCTACCTTCCATTTCACTCAGTAGATGGAAGCTGCAAAGCTCCAGGGGACATAATCAATGGCAAGTCTTGTAATTAAAATAGAACTAAACCTCCTACCAAAAGCCCTCCTAAACTTTCAGTCATTGTCCCCTTCCCTCTCCCTCTAAACTCTTTAAATCAGAGTTGAGACCTCAATACAATACAAATAGCCAGAAGATGGCGACTGGGAGCTCCACTGCATTTCTCTGCATTTAAATGTCATATTTTTTAAAGGGTTTTTTTTAACTATTGCACACCACAAGAAGGGAGAGGGGGCAATGCCTGAAAGTTTAGGGGGCTTTTTAGGTGGGGGGGTTAGTTCTCCTTTAATGACTGCTTTAAAAGGCAACTATCACAGCCAAAATCAAACACAGATTAACAATTAATCTTACCAGTCTAACCTAAACACATTTAATCAAACTACATATACTGTATGTATTGTTTTTTTGAATAAAACAGCATTTTTTTAAAAATCCATCGAAAACGAACCTATTTGATTGAAAAAGGTCAATTTTTGATTAAAAAAACACTTTAAAAAATTCAATGCTCAAAGCTTTTTATAACTTCGAAATTATTAGTCAGTCCGAAGTGCCGTTAGTTTGGGCACAAAACGCGTACATAGTCTGCACCACCATTGACACCCTATGCATTGTTTGCCTCAATAAAGTCATTTAATCAAGCGAGGATTACTGAGTCTTCCTTGCTTCTCCGGTTGAGCACCCATGCGCTTAAAAGGCAATCTAACGTGCCCAAACTAATGGCACTTCGGACTGATGAAGTGCCATTAGTTTGGGCACGAAACGCATAGATAGTCTGCGCCACCAATACCACCCTATGCATTGTTTGCCTCAATAAAGCCATTTATTCAATGAGGATTAAAGAGTGTCCCGTGCTTCTCCGGTTGTCGTACTGATTAGGAGCTGCGGGCCCAGTAGAGCACACGGGCGGCCACTGGAGGGGAGATGATCCACAGCACGGAAGGGGTGAGCTCCGCTTTATATTTCCTTATTCATGGTTGCTATGGGCAAATTTGCCCAGTGTTGATAAATGAACCCCACTGAGTGAGAACAGCCATTTAAAATCATCTACCCCCACACCACGGGAAACAATTACAAGCACTAATGTAGGAAGACAATTTTTTTATGAAAAATACAGTGCAGCAAGTCTAAGATAGATGGTCCTACAACAAGGTGGGGTACCAAACTGAGAGGGTGATATGAAATCATGGCTATTGAGACATGAAGCTAATAGGTTGAATTTTTCAAAACCATTGAACCAAAAGGAATGAATGAGGCATGGAGCCTAAAATGCTTTCTGTACTTTTTGTAACTAAAGTATTGTTTCTGTTTTATACTAGTCTTGACACTTTCTTATAGACTTGGTCACATCTGGTAATTTCTTTGAATATTTATGGACTTTATCACTTTGGACTGAACATCACCAGGTCGTTGGGAACACACTGCTAAATTACTGTATACTTAGGGGTAAATTTACGAAATTCACGTGAAATGAACGAAGTTCAATCGAATTCGATCGAATACCGTTCGTACAAATTTTTCGTGAAATCGGATATGCAACTTTGGCCTCTTCGATCATCGAATATCGAATAGATCTGTCGAGGTCAAAAGTGAGCCGGGACAGACGTCGACTGCAGGGAGACAAGGATCACAATTGTGAGAGAGCAGACACGAGACACGAGTGTATCTATTTGTTCTGTTCTACCATATTGGTGGACAGACCGTTTATTTATAGGTCGAGTACATACATAATTAGTCAATAATTATTAGAAGGTGGTTTAGGGTGGTGGTCCCACCACAACCAATTAGAGAAGAGCGTTGTCTATGAAAGCATGAGTAACCGTTTACCTAGTTCTCAGGTATGGATGTCCCCTTGTACCAAGGCTAAGCAAACATTGTATGTTTGCTGATGTCTTTTAGGTACTTTTCCTGTGTCATGCTGACATTTAATTATGAACATGTGCTGAGAGAGAGATATTACAGTTGAAAGTGATATGTGGTTATATATTGTATATAACATATAATTATGTGGTATACAGACAACCTTAACATATCCAATAGATAGAATGATCGGATATTCGATAATTCGATCATTCGATGATAGAAGGAATCAAAATTTTAAAGTTATTCAACTGCCTACTTCGCCAGATTGAACCTACCGAATTGTAATAGAAGCCTATGGGAAGCTCCCCATAGGCTTCTGAGGCTAAGTCCTGCTCCAATACCATTCGTACGATCGGAGCGTTTGATCGTTCGAATCGTACAAATTTTTCTGAAGCTCGAAGGAAATTTCACGATTTTTTCGTGAAATCGAAGGATCGGTATCCGATCGTACGAATTCATCGAGAAATCGTATAGCGAGCAAAATGATAGCCTAAAACAATTCGATAAGCATTCGATGGTCAAAGGGGAATTAAATTTGCCCCTTAGCAATATTTTGAAATGTTTAAGAATGATATCATTTATTTCACTATACTGTATGTACACTGAAGGTATTATATTTATATAATATACCTTATGGTAGTTTCCTGGAAGAATTGTAAGCTGCAAGAAGTACACCTGGCAACAAAATGGAGCTGGTAATTGAGACACATGATGTGGTGTGGAGGGGTAGCTGGTCTTAAAAGGCTGTTCTCAGTGTTCTTTAAACTACACCAGAGGAAGGACCCAGGTCCAAAATATGTAGTGCCATGCATCTCTAAATAAACTACACAGAAGCTACACTCATTTGCTCACATCAGTAACAATATTTTCATGTTATACTTTTGTAACTTGACAAAGGCTGCCCAATTTTGAACAGGCAAACTATTGCAGGATATGTGTGCAAAGTTTGTAAAAATGTACCACGAACAACTTGCAGATATACTGTAACTGCAACTAGATGTGGCTGTACCCAGTATTGACTTAAGGGATGAAAAGTTTTACATCCAACAAATTCCTTTTTATATCGCATACACTTTCAAAGTATAAAGTGTGTTGTGTATAATAAAAATAGCAAAATCACAGTTCCAGGTTATAAATAAAAAATGTGAAAAATTTTGGGAGGGTTGATATTTATCAAGGCAATATACCAGTTGGCAACTATAAAACAAAGAAACAAGTCATTGTTATAACATGCCCTGCTGCATAACAACCTACAGTATTTTAAGAGCAAATCATTTTTTATTTGTGATTCCTCAAATGTTTGTTATTTTCTATTTTATAGGTAACGAAAAGCAAAAGTAAGAGACACAAATACAGTACATACTTAAACCAATAATGATAGATAGAATTTGTTTTAGAAGTGTAAGACAAAAATGTGATGTTCCTTTAACTAAAATGCTACTTAATTTTCACTTTTAAGATGAGGAGGTCAACGTGATCTTCATTTGTCTTTGCTAATGCACCGACAGGCTGCTTGCTTTGCTAACACATTTTAGGTTTTCATTCATCATGGGAATATTTACTAGAGCTGTTTGGGGGAGAAAGCTGACTGCAGTCTTTCAGTATCTAAATAATATAGTCTCAAAATATTGTTAACACATTTTTTGCACTGCAATTTTTTTTGCATAGTTATACAGTAAAATCCTACCTCTAGGTAAATGATTTGATAAGCTATACAATATAACAATGCTTTACACATTTGGCATTTTCTTTTGAACAATAATATATATATGTATATTGACTTTGGGGTTATTTATTGAAATCTGACTTTTTATGGTCTTCGTTTTAAAGGGAAAACACACTTTTTTGTGGAAATTTTTTTTTTTGTGATTTCTTAAACCCAGAGTCTGCTAAAAGTCAGAATAAAAAAGTACTCCATTTCAAACTTGCTGAGGTCATGTAGAAGTCAATGGCAGATGTCCCATTTACAGTTGGTAGATATCATGATCTGCACTGGCTTTTGTACAATAATCCAAAGAATTCATGGTTTTTGGATGTCAAATCCAAATATTTTTCAAGATTTTATCAAGTCTTTTTCTGCACCACATTTTGAGTTAATTTATTGATAAATAAGGTAAAAATGTGGATGGGAGTTAGTTGAATGTTTTCAGATTTTACTAAATAACCCCCTTTGTGTTTCTACTAATATAGTTGCAGGGGGTTATTTATTAAAGTCCGAATGCCAAAAATCTTTAAAAATTGTGTTTTTTTACTATAAAATACAAATTTTTAATGGCTGAATTATGTGCTATAGCATATGAATACCTCAGACAATTTCCAAAAAAACCATAAAAACTCTAAAAGTCAGAACTGGTTAAAAGCAGTACAATATGATCAGAGCAACTCCCATTGACTTCTATAAGTCCTCAACAACTGTTACAATGATTTTTTGTATTACAGATTTTTGTGGTTTTACAATTAATACTGTAAGTCTTGAATTTTTACAACTTATAATAAATGTAGAAAAAAAAACTAATATGTTCCCTAATGCAGTCCCTTAATATACTGTCAGTTTTGCGGATGTGTTGTAAACCACAAGGGCATTGTATGCAGTATACGACATTATGAGTCTGATTTACTGTACTAACAATCAGACCCATAATGTAGCATTTAAAATATTTTTTAATTATTAGCCATTCAGAACACCACTTTTTGGTATTATTCCTTGTAATTAGTGATTAGCAGATTTTTTTTGAAGAGTTTTGCCACAAAAATGACACCCATATACAGTACTTCCACATCGCACGACAAGCAAATTTGGTTCCCTTAGACTTTAATGCATTTTGGCAAATTTTTGCCTTTTCACATATTTTAGGCAAAGGGAAAAAGGTGAGATTCGCCCGTCACTACTTTTAATACCTCATCGAACAGCAGAACCTCCCAATGTATCAGAAGGTGGTAGAGACCACTATCAAGAGTTGGTTGTTGTTCTTACCAAATTACTTTTTTTATTTTCTTACTATACCCTCTTTTTTTAAAACAGTCAACAATTTTTTTTTTTTCGTTCTACACATCTGCCCGAAAGCAATATTCTAAATCCTTTGTGGATGGTTATTGCTAGTTATTTGAATCTACTTCTTCGGAGGCAGTATAAAACTGGCACAGCTGCATGTTTCACCGTAATATATGATATATGAAAAAACAAGTTTGTGGTAGGGTAAAAAGACCAGAGAACTGCATCAGACTGTGCTTGTAGTCCTCTCTTGCTTTATCTTCTCATGGCAGCTTTGAGCTGTGATAATTGGTTGGTTTGTTCAGTTGTTCCACAAATACAAATATGAAAACGTTTAAGAACCCCTCTCAGCCTGCATAGTAATTCACTCCACTTTCAATAAAAAGGGTAACAGTGGTATGTCTTTCATTTCCCAGGAGTACTGGGGCATTTTCAGTTGTATAAAATTAAATTAAATGCGACTGTGCAAAAATTTGGGTACCCTTGTAATTTTGCTGGTTTGAATGCATGTAACTGCTCAAAACTGATTACTGTCCACACCAAATTGGTTGGATTAGCTTGTTAAGCCTCGCACTTCATAGGCAGGTGCGTCCAATCATGAGAAAAGGTATTTAAGGTGGTCAATTGCAAGTTGTGCTCCTGTTTCACTCTCATTTAGACAATCCACAGTAATTTTGGAACAAAGTGCTTTGGACTGAAGAGGCTCTGCTGGGTTTCTGGCTTGATGCCTTAACCATTGGGCTAGGTGAGCAGCCTGTAGGGTTGCTCACTATAGGTTACCTGGCCTCTACAGTCCCAGCCCAGCAGCAGCCTGATTGGTTGCAGTCTGCCCTATTTAAGGCTAGCCCTCCAAGCACTTCTTGCTGGAAAATTATATGGCCTCCCTAGTACTGTAGCAGTGCCCCTGACTAGGTTGTTCCAGCTCTTGCCCCTTTTCCCTGTTATTCCTCCTTACCTTGAACCATCTTGCCTGAACCTTCCTGAACTTTGTATTGTTTACCTTGCTCTGATCTGCCTTTCATTCCCCTTCCAGTTCTGCTCCAGTCCTGCTCTTAACCTTGTCTTGACCTTGCTCTGCCTTGCTTTCCTAGCTATTCTGTATCTTGCTCTGCTCCCCACTCCAAACCCTTTCCTGCCTTGACCTTGAACCTACCTTGCCTTGCCTGTTCCTGATTTCTGCTTCCTGTTCTGCCTTGTTCCTACCTCCCTTGTCCTCTCCTGCTCTGCAGTCCTCTCCTGCTATCTACTTCAGTCTCCTACCACTATCCAGTCCTCTTGTTCCTGAAGCTATGCCCACACAGTACTGTCCTATACTTCTAGTCTGCTCCTGTCTCCTAATCTATGCCACACCATCCAGACCTACCCAGTCTGTTTCTCACCTTCCCACTCTTCTTCTTGTCCAGTCCAGTCCTGATCTTTGCCCTCTCCATCCTGTTCCGTTCTGCACTTGTTCCAGTCTGATTCATCGCCCTCATCACCCTGTCCCTGCCTTTTTCTGATTGTGTCCCATGGGTTCAGCCAGCTCTTGCCTAAAAACTCACTTTCCTCCTGCTGCTTCAACAGTGCCCCCTACCTAATCCTTGACACAAAGTTGAAGTTATGCAAGGGCTGGATATTTCAACAAGAAATTCGACCCTTGATAAATCTGCCACTATAAGTATGTATTTACAATTTTGCGGATCCTCTACATCTCGGATATTGCATATTTTTTTCAAGCTTCCTTCTAGAAGCTGGTATGTATTGCTATTACAAATTAAATCTGATATTATAGTAGCAACTAGTGTTACAACATTTCTCTAATGCTTACTAATTATCATATACTGTATTATGGTTAATATTGTTTATTTTTGCTTATATGTATTAATATATTTCAAATTTATGTGTATGAAAATTAGCAGTGCATTGACAGAATCAACTAAATTGTAGACATATTTTAATTTTCCTGTACTGTTAGGTCAATAGTATTTCAACAGGAGTGCAGCATATTGTAAAGTGAGAGGAATCTTAACAGTGACACACTCATATTGTCACAGAAAGGTCAAGAAGTGCTAAGAAAGGAAGTGAATTAAAACTTAACATTTATTCAGTTATAAAAAAAGAAACTGGAAAACAAAGCACTCATAAAGAAGGCCCAAGTACTGACATTTGAAAGTGTTGCATTCAGTACCAGTTTTATAACTGTGCTGAACAGTGAACCAGAAACCTATCCTACAAGCTCTATAATCATATATAAAAGTACATTTAGAATCAGAAACAAATGATTCTCTAATAACCATAAACCCAAAGTATATGTGTTTGTTGCCAGTTATAATGACCATAATATATTCACTATAAATGGTTGTTCATCCCCATGTGTATGTGGCTAAAAATACTTAAAGGACCAGTAACATCAATTGTTTTTTTGTAAAAAAAATTGTTAGTATGCATTGGAAAAAAACAAATAAAACTTTAAAATCACAAAGTCTTTGTTAAGAAATTCCGCTTGCGCTCCTCTTCACAAACGGTGACAATCCATTGCGTGGCGCTTGATTTCTCCTCCCTGGCTATCTCCTATACGGAAGCAAAAATCGAGCACCACACAATGGATTGTCCGATCACCTTTTCTGAAGAGGAGTGCAAGCCGAGTTTCGGGAAGTTATTTCTAAATAACTTATTTAAGCAAATCAAAGAGAAGATGCGCTAGTGTTCAATTCTGCCTAGTTGCTACAGTTCTTGCACTCAAGCTAATTTGCATATGGCGGTAAATTTAAAGATTAATGGGGCTATTTATGTTTTATGTTGCATCTAATATATTGACACTAATAACTACACATGCCAATGGAACCTTAATAAAGTCAATAGAGTTGTTTTAATGCCCTACACATAAGCCCTCTGTTAAATAATGTGCCATATGGAAGAAAATTTATGGAGGAAACCGGGTACGCGAAAAAATTTTTTCCTTTTGTAGCCTATCACCCTGTGACTTGAGGAGGGAGCATAACTGTTAACTTGTGAATCTGAGCTGAAAACAGAAGATCAATTGCAAAATAACTGAACAGTTATGTCCCATGTGGCCCCCCCTTCAAGTCGCCAATTAACTCAAAGTTACAGAGCTGAAAATCAGTAAGTTGGGTTCTGGAAATTATGTTAAACATGCAGTCACTTCAGCCTTTATAGATTACATTTTTGGTTAACTATTTTAGAAACATTTTTTATATTTCACAGTCTATTTGCCAAGTTTTAATTTTTTCCATTAAAAGATTCTTGGTACATAAGGCCAACAGCCAGCATTTGCATGGCCATGATCCTCATGCCCTCAGATGGCACTGTATAAAAAAAGGACCAAATTCTATAGTTGAAATAACTGCAATGGCTCAGGAATACTTCTGTCAACCACTGTCTGTGAACAAAGCTTGTTGCTGCATCCACTCATTCAAGTTAAAACTCTACTATGCAAAGTGGAAACCATATATAAACATGATCTAAAAACACCAATGTCTTTTCAGTGGCCAAACTCATTTAAGAAGAACTGAGGAAAAGTGGGAAAACTGTCCTGTGGAATGGATAGCTTGCATCTTGGAAGGCAGATACAGAAGGGGGCATCAAATGACCTGAAAGTCTCTGCACAGCAGATGGAAAAGCAGAAGTTGACAATTTTTCCTATCTTATGAAGGTAAGAGTATTATTTAAATAATAATGATGTAATATGTGGTAGTTAATTTAACAATGTATAGATGGATTTGTTCCTTCATGTACTGGTAAAGGATTATGACTTTACATAGTATGCAATAAATATAACTTTGATCATCCATCTCATTAAAGTAGAACTAAAGCTTAACTAAATAAGTAACTATAAATGTTGTACATTATGTTTTTGGCTTCTGGATCAGCCCAATGCAACCATAGCCCTTTAGCAGTAAAGATGCCCCAGGAGCTCCCCATCTTCTTTTCTGCTGATTCACTGCACATGTTCAGTTACTGAGCTTAGGGACCTACTTAATGGACAAGGAAAGTGTAAAATGCTGTATTTTGTATACTAAACATAAACATGAACTTACTGCACCACAAAGTCTAATCAAACAAATAATTTATGCTTTCAAAGTTGACCACAGAGAGCTGTCATCTTTGCAAGACCAAGACTGTTCACATGCTCAGTGTGGTCTGGACTGCTTAGTGATTGTCATAAATGATCAAAACAGGCAAACAAACAAAGCTGCTTAAGTTCTGCATGGATGGGAAGTAAGGTGGGGGCTCCCCCTTCTGTTCATATAAATGATTGTTTCCCTGCCCAGCATTAAGGGACCGTCTGACAATTGCTATCCACAGCAGTATATGAAGGGAGCATTTCACTACATACAGTCAGGTTTCATATAAAAATTGTACACATTTTTTAATTAAATTATATTATTTTCATTAAAGAAAGTGAAAATGTGATTTAAGTTTTTTGCCTTTCCTTGTCCTTTTCTGCTTGATAAGTTGCGACACTCCTAAGCTTAGCTTCTCAACAGCTGCTCAGAGCCCTCTGAGCATGTGAGTATCACAGACACTTTCCAAGATGGTGACCCCCTGTGACAAGTTTGAAGTCCTGGATCATTGCTGTTATTGAGAAGGCTGGTGCAATAAGTTCAGTATACAAAATATTACATTTTCAGCCATATCCATTTTAGGGTTTCGTTCTCCTTAAAGATGTGGGCTTAACATTAACCCTTTGCATTTAAAATATTAGTCCTACAACTAGAACTACTGTCTAATCTGCCTTTAAGTTCCAAGCTTTTGTAAATGTAGCATTGGGCAGTCAAGCTTGTGTTCTATTACTTTATTCACAGGTGATAAGAACAGTACCATATGTAGTATGAAAATGAAATGATACTTAAAAGAAATTAGTTCACTGCATTCCCATCTTTAACTCTTTGGGGTAATGTAATAAAAGGCTAGTTCTTTATGGACCAATAATTCCTAGAAGAAATATTGTAAACTGAGCATCACCTGTGAATGGTATTATGAAACACAAGTTGCACTGCGAAATTATACAGATTAATCCTACAACCCCCCTTTTTTATTGGATACATATTGCTGAGAAATACGCAGAAGAGAAAGGTGATAAACAGTTTCTATTATTAATAGTTTCTCAGATTTATTAAAATAAGAAGGACATTTATACACATGTGGCAACATTAATTAGAAACTAATTGTAGAAGAACACAGTAAACGCCAATAATGTTATATAATAAATATGTAGGAATCAATGAAAACACTATAAATGTGTTGAATCTAAAATAATCCTAATTCTGCAATGCTCTATGCACTACAAGTTTATCGTTTCTCATTGCTTCTCAAATAATGAGCATTACCATTTAAAAGCAAAACTTCGGAGCAGAATTCATAGGATGGTGTTAGATGGACAGATCACATCCTACAAGCCAGATAAGTTGCTTTGGTCAAACTATAATGGTACTGAACTAAAGATATGATGTTCAAATTACTTGGAATCTTTGTCATCGGACAGTGTCTGACAGACTTTCTTCTCATTGATTGTTGGACATTGATGCATGAGCAAAACACACCATACAACTTTCTTTGATCCGGTTTATATTGCAGCAGGGGGGATCAGATTTTGTAGGATGCTACAGAAATCCTGCTGTGTTTGTGATTACAGGTGTGTGTAATAAAAGTCATAGTTCCATTTCTAATGAGCCAAAACAAGAACTTGTCAGGTAGCATTCACTGACTATATATTTGAAAACTGCATTGGATTGATTGCTATGGATTGCAACAACGATAGCAAATATATCTTGTGCATACCATTTTCAAGTCTTACATTTCTACTACTTCAAATATATAAACTGCATAGACAAAGCTGCAAAAATGTATGCGGACCCCTGAAAATTTTTTGGTAAGTCCACTCTTTCCCAAATCAGATATGGATTGATATTTATATTCCAAATAATCAAACTTCATTCACAGTCTTCATTTTTACAGCATGTTGACGTTCAGAAATTATGTACTATGCATGGTTCAACATTGTAAAAATGAATGGGCATGTTGATGTACAATGTACTGTACATAGGTTTTACTCAAGTATGTTGGCTGCAAGAATTTTGTGTCAAATGAACCCCAAAGAGTATGAGAAGCAATGCAATCCTATATTATTGTAGTATATATTTTCTCATGCATCCAAAGACCTCTGTCTATTGATTGCATGCATTTTCACACTGATATCCACTCTGTATAGCTACACACAGGCCAATGAGGTATCTTTTAATGAAGCTATGGGGGTGAGTGCATGAGTGGATCTGTGTTCCTCTGCCTCTGTAAAAAAAATGCCTGCAGAGGAAAGCAAATAATCTGCTTAATGTACCCTTGATCTAAATGTGAATTGAAAGTGTGTCAGCAACATTTTCCAAAATGGTTTTCTGCTCTGGGGAAAGCACCTGGGCTATTATTTTGTTCTTGGAGAGCACCAACATACACACAAAATGAATAACATTTAATAACAATGGTTGCAGCTGTCATGGGTCAAGCTGATGAAGTGGTCTGATTATATGACTGAAAACAAGCTTCTTGAACAATTCAATTCATGTATGGCCACTTCTGTTTTAATTTAACCAAGACAAGCTTTAATAATATAATAAAAAATAATGTAAAAATTGTTTTACTTTTTTTTTTAACCTGACATAAAAAAAAGCATTGCATGCATATTTATGTTTTTAATCTAAACAATACAAATGATTTACATTTTAGATCTGTATTAAACGAAAAAAACAGTCTAAAATTATGTAATTTTAAAATAGAATCATAGGCAGCTAACTATTTTAAATTTTTGCTGATTGCAAAAAAAACTGTTGCCAGTACCTGCTTGCTCACCAAGAAGAATTTAGGCAATACTGCCCCCTTGTGGCATGTTTAATTGTTATGAACTTATGCAATAAAGTGCCATTATTTTAATGATTATCATCTTTTATATTGCACCCAAATTTTTCAGAGAATTTGCAGTTCATAAATCATTATATAAAAATAGAAAATAAGTGCAGTAGACCACAGATGCCACACTACCAAAAAGAATATGGAACTTCTGTAGTTACAAAGGAAATCTTTACCCAATAAAATTTAATTTTTTTAAATAAATCATAAAAGCAGTTGATATGATCATTAAATTACTTCCACTGTGGTTACTAAAGCTTAGACCAAAGGCAAACTGGAAAATTTAGACATAATTCTAAAACTAGGTATATAATAGGAACTCTGTTATAGTGGTTCTGGCCACAGTTGTGCAAAGCCAGAAACCCTTTTATACTGATCAGAAAATTTAAGTACCTGATAATACATTAGAACTCCATAGCAATAGAATTTGAAGGTTGTACATTAATTACTGTTAAGACAAAGCAGGTTTGGCCTTATGATACTTTAGTTGTAGTGTTGTGAAATGAGTAGTGGCCATACATTGCAGCAAGTTGTGCAGTCCATTAATCTGTTACATGCAAGTTTAGAAGTAGTTGGCCAAGATTGTTGTGGTGGAGTTTTATCTTAGCAAGCAGATGCCTACCACTCTATCCCTATCACTCCAACTTGCAGTACAGCAGTAAAGAGTGATTGAAGTTTATCAGAGCACACGT
>CM044436.1:69616134-69704701 GCA_024363595.1 Xenopus borealis
TGACCAGCTGCTAGAAACACCCTTGTGACAGTGATCAGTCTAACCCACATTCTAGAGTTGACCAGCTGCTAGAAATGATAAAAAGACAATATTTGTACGCAAAAAAAAAGGAGAAAGCTCGCCAGTGCATAGTTTTCCTTTAAAATTATTGGTATGTGAGCTTACAAATGATGGCAAAAGTGTGGTACTAACACCTAATTTTTTATAATATTTATTTTAAAAGGCAAACCATGCACTAGTGATCTGTCTCCTTCTTTTAATGTTTGGACTAAGTGTCTGCCAACCAATGTCTCATCCACAATGATCTTCTTGCAGCAACTGCCAGACTCATATACTTTGTTGCTAAGTGATAGAAGCTCTCATGGTATAATCACTGACAGCTTTATGTTCTTGCAACAGATCTAAATTTTCCCCTCTCTCTACACCAGAAAGCAGTATCATTGAGACAGGACTTACTGGTCACTGTAAGGGAGGTAATAGAAATGGTAATAGAAATGGCCAGTTTGCACAGTGAAGCGAAAAATGTACTGGTACAACATGGCAAATCCAAGCAAGGAAACCCCTTGTACGACCCATTCATCAGATATAAGAACCAGTAAACTAGTGAAGGTATTTATATATAGTATTTTGGGAATGTCTTATAATGCCCAAAGTCCATTTTACATGTATATCCATGTTGGTCCATTAATCAAAAATGTCAATAAAAAACAAAACTGTATCACCTATTCCAAACTCATCCGCTTGTGCCAGAGTATTCCTGACTTAAAGTGTGTTTAACACTAAGGGTAGATTTACTAAATTCATGTGAATGATTCGAAACTTGATCGAATTTTCAAAAAGATTTGAATTCGAATTTTCGAATATTTTTTGTGGCCACTTCGACCATCGAATTTTGAAAATTTGATCAAATCAAATGATTCGAATAGATTGAATAAAAAAACTATTTGACAGTCAAATTACTTGCCCTTTTTTTATTCAACTGCCTAGTTCGCCAGATTAAACCTACCGAATTGCTATTCTTCCCTATGGGAAGCTCCCATACCAGTTTTTTTAGATTGAATAAAAAAAATTGATTGAATGGTTAAAATTATTAGAATAGTTCAATTCGAACGATTTTATCGTTCAATGGAATTTTTTCTATTTGATCGTCCGATTGGTTGAATAGCGTTAAAATTTTAAAATTCTATTAAAATTCGAGGGTTTTTTTTTCATTGCCTGGCAATGAACGGGTTACCTTACTTGTCAGAAATTTTGTCTGCGTGGTCACACAGTTTATTGCTGGTGCAGTGCTACAGAAGGAGGGTCATTTCCAGTGGTAATACATGTGTTAAAAGAAGTTGAGGTATACACCAGTTCTCAGAGGGCTTACCTGTCATGCTCTCCAGGTTAATATTTACCCACCCTTTAAAAAAAAAAAAAACCACGAACACTGTATCCTTATTAATTAGCTTCTTGGATATGAAAATACGTAACAAATAGTATTGGCATCAAGGAACTCTTTGCATATACACAAATATAGAACACACGGTGGAATTATGTTGTGCCTTGGATAATTATATGGTATTCAGTGTCAAGAGCAGCAAAATAAAGAATGCCACACAGGCAGACCTTACATTGACAGAAATCTTCACTAAATTGAGCACTGAAATGGTTAAGCTATCTGCTTGCTGAAGTCATTAGTAAGAATAAGTTTCAAAAGCAAAGTCTGACAGCAAGTACTAATCTTGTTACTATGGGAACCCGCAATGCAATTTCTTCATTGGCACTTGCGCAGTAACAGGCGTGTTTACAGAGGTCAGTGATGATGCGGTCACTTGTGGTGACAGCCACAGCAAATTTGTAAGGGAGGGGGCGAGTGATTTATCCAAGGAGAAGCAATTCTATGTGATTAAGTGAATGCTGCAGATGGACTTTTAACATTTGAGTTACCAGAGTGGCAGGTTTTTTCAGCCTCTCAGAGAGGCTAATTAATAATTCTGTTTCTATGTGGGGGGGGGGTACATGTCCTTCAACACCTTATGTGCCTACTACTATGTGGAAGGTACAGGGAAAAATGTGGAGCGGAGCAGCTTGTACATAGTGCACACCAGAAGGTATGGAGGACAGGCCACTTTTCAATGCAGTTGCAATAGAGGAGGAGTGAAGCAGGACACAGGAGGCAAGGAGGTGGGCTGACACCTGACTAAGGGAGGAGGCATGGAGGACTGAGGTAGTGGATGGCAGAGGGAGGATTCAGATAGAGATATAAGAATTCCTACAGCAGGGTAGGTGCATACTGCCTCGTGATTTAGAGACAGGATTTCTTAAAATGGCCACAGTAGCCATAATCAGTGCAGCACAAGGTATGTTGCTACCTACAAGAGCTGCTACCATGACAAGAAATAATGCAACTAACTGCTCCTCTCCACAGCACTGCCAGTATCCTGAGCCTCTGCAATTCCTACACCCCTCCCGTCCAACCTTTGTCAGTAATAGGACTGACGAAAGCTGCTGCATTTGAGCCCTGGAATCAAAAGAACCACCTCACACACAGGATTAAAATTGACTATGAACTGCACTAAGCTATTACCAGTGCCCATGCATTTCCCTGTCACTAATTCAATAATGAGACTGCAAGGTGTGCAAATTGTCTTTAGCAACATGAGAAAGAGGGAGGAGCTGTCTCGCCCCAGTCACACACACACACAGGCTTAGACTGGTAGGAGAGTGTTGTACTGACAGCAGGCGGGGTTTCTTTCTGTGTGCACTGACAGCAGCTCGGCAGGGACTAACAGACTGCACTGCCAAGGTGCCTCTTTCCCTGCACCTTATCAATTCTTTCCTGGTGCTTTCGTCTGAAGTGCTGAACAAAGGGCAGGGGTACGGGCAACATCCTTTTCTCTCTCTCTCTTCACATGCAACCCTTTAACCGGATCAGATGACATTTCTGCAACCTGTTTACTACCAGACAAGGAGGTATTATTTCCATTGAGGATTATAAAGAAGCTGAGAGGAATGGGGGTTTGGGTATTTTTCCAAGGAAGCACATGTATTTGCCTATAGGAGCTACTTAAAAAAATCAAGACCAAACCAAACATTTTTTTCCAGAGACGTTGGTACAAGAAGGGTGGAGCCCTGGCATTTCTGTGGATACATAGCAGTGAGAACCTTAACTTTACATTATTGTCAGCCTTTGTATTAAAACTGAACACAATCCTAGTGTTGCAGTTGAGTTCTGTTCTATTCCCTTACTGCCAATGTAATTCACTAACCCCAAGCATTATTTCATATGCATCAATGATCCTACCTGCCTAGTGTACTGCTATCAGATGCAATATGTAGAACTACTCCATCGATTCTTTAGTTGGTAACTGAAGCTCAGTTTCAATCATGCAATATCCTTTCTTCGCCTCATTTACCTTGTTTTCAGTCTGGATTTTAATTGTGAGTGCTGTCAGGCTGCAGGATGGTTCGATGAGCCCAGAGCATAGTAATATCATGGGCACAAGCTGGTGTCATGGTCGTCATTCAGTCACTGGCAATGTTTACACAAACAAGAACTCCAACTATACTGTTTATAGGAACTTTTCAAATGAAATGACCTTAAGAAAACTTCTCTGCCATTTAAGTCTCACTAGAGATGACAATAATCAAACAGGACCTATAGACCTGATGTGGAATGCATCTCTATTAAATAGAGAAAGAAAACAAGACTCCTTAACTTCACTGAATATGCAATCTAAAACCATTCTGCAGGTTCCTGGAAAGGTGAGAAATTTGGCTGCGGAAACCAGATCTAATGGGCAAACGGTTACACCGGAAAATACAAACAATATGACACCAAACATTCATATTCACAGAAAGAGAAGGGGAATTTTTGAACTTCAGTTTGGCAAAAACAACCAGAGCACAGACATAACCTCAAATATAAACAATTTTTCCACCAATTTCAATGAAACTCGGCTAAGCCAGAAAACTACATTTGGGACTGACCCACAAGCATTGCCTTTAAATGCCTCTGTCCCTTTTCTAACCAATGATCTTAAAGTATTTTCAGATAACATGGACATTAATCAAGTTTTGGTACCAAAAAATACATCAAGTAAAAAACTGCATATAAGGAATCCCTTTTACCCACTAACAGAAGATTCATATGGTGCCTATGCTGTCATGTGTTTGTCTGTCATTATTTTTATCATAGGTATTATGGGCAACATGGCTGTTATGTGTATAGTTTGTCACAACTACTATATGAGAAGCATATCCAACTCGCTTTTGGCAAACTTAGCATTTTGGGATTTTTTGATCATTTTCTTTTGCCTACCACTGGTAATATTTCATGAACTCACCAAGAAGTGGCTCCTGGAGGACTTTTCTTGCAAAATCATACCATACATTGAGGTAATACTTCTAAATATTCACTGATAAATGTAGGTTTGCTACACTTTAGTAAAGTTTTTTTTTATTGATGTGTTCTACTATTTTATACTTTATAACATTATAATACACAAAAGCCGTGAATTTCTTAAATTATAGCCTTATAATAATAATTCTGATGTCATCAGTTCTAAACGATGAGTTTTGATGTCATTTCTGTCACATGACTCACTGAAACTTGTGTATTATAATAAATAAAGTACCCCCAGTTGCAAAATATGAGGATATTAGAAATTACCTCAGGGTTCCATGACCTGTATAAAAACACGAAACTCCTCGGTAACTTATAATATCCTTATAATTTACAAGAGGGGGTACTTTATTCACTATATATACTATTTTATACTTTATATTTTATACTTTTTTTTCTAGGTACCTCCAATTGAAAATTATGCTTAGCTTAAAATTAACTTTTACATGAATGCAGAAAATTCTATTCTAAGACAATTTTCAACTGATTTTTTAAAATGTGTGTTTATTGCTAGGTTGTGACTGACCCTAGCAACCTGGCAGTGTGTTAAATAACAGACTGAAAGATAAGCAAGAAATAGAATGGACATAATAATTAAACTGCTGGTCTGCAGGGTAAAGATGACCCTAGCAACTGGAAAACAGACAGCATATTAAGGGAAATAAATAGAAAAACAAAAATAAACTATAGGGACTCCAAATGGAATTTGTCTGTGTATATCAGTATCTGCATCATACTGAAAGATCATTTTAACATGAACATCCTGTTAATATTTTATTTTTTTTTTTTATTATTCTTGGTTGCTGGTAGCCTTCTGTGTGTATTTTGTGAATTACAGTACGAAGCTGAATGCAACATATCGCAAAATAAAAACCCGCAGGCAAGACCAGCTGAATTAGCATCCCACACACTCATTTGCATAGAGGTCCCCATCCTGTGTTCTGCATCCATTAACATTAAGTACTACTTGGATTACACATCATCTGATTAAATAATGCTGGTACTGGGTTATGTTCTGTTAAAACCCCAGAAGTACATTATGTGTGTAATGTTTAGGGTGGAATCATAAGGACTCATTAATTCTGGTAGCAGTACACAACAGGGGATAGTTGGGAGCTGCTTTCTGGAACAAACAGTATCTGCAAAGGCTCTGGATGTTCATGCATATTTGTTCCTTGTTTAAGACTGACCTAGAGTTAGTTCTAATGCAGCCTCCTGGCACATCATTTTGTTGCTGTGCCAAACAAGCTTATAGCCAACTGGCTTCACAGTCACCACCATCCCCAAGCACTTGATTATATAACAAAAGAAGCAGATTGGACCTGAGAGACACAGTACTGCTTATCCAATTTAATCATAGAACACCCAAACGCCTAAACTAATGGGCTGTAGCTTTGCATCTGTACAATACAGTATAGTTTGAATATTTAGTTGATTTGGTACTATTTGGAAATAATTCATAGTGCAATTATACTCTTCAAGGTTAAAATTAGTATAACAGTATAAAAATATTTAGCTTGTACACTGCTTTCAGTTGCTTTGTAATTAATGTACAGAGAAAATGTGCTTTTACATCAATGTGATGTTTTGTGATGCTATATATATATATATGTATGCTGGAAACACACATTTTTAAATTACCTAAAAATTGCATTTCATTGAGGAGCTCTTCATTTGGATTGTTCAGAATCCCACAGTACCTATGACTTGAGCAGTTTTATAGATCTTAAGAGACTTGATTCCAACAACTTTCAATGAGTTGCTCAGTTTAAGTATGTTGTAAAACACCATACACTTTATTTTATTTTTTATTTCATTTTCAATGCATTATTATGGAATTATTTAGTGGGTCCTTTTAGTAGATCTGCATAGCAGCTTTTGCAGTACCTTCTATCCAAAAAGTGTGTTTCATAGTGAAAATAAATTGGCCATTTTTTTGCATTTTGTACAAGGACATTCTGGTGTTGTGAGATTACTGTGGAGCACAGACTTACCTCTAGAATATAGTGTTAACTAATGGAGGGGTGGGAGGCATGTAGAGCATACTCTACCCTGGGAATATTAAACTACCATAAACATACATACATGTTGCACTTTAATTACATATAAATTATACATTATTAAACATAACAATTAATTATATAAAAAATTCTGCACTACTGACTGGCTGATTAGCAGAATTGAATGGAAACTGACCTGTTTGCAATTGTTTCAAGAGGAATGAAAACACTGTTTTTAACAGAAATTGCTTTTACTCTAAAATCTTTTCAAAACCCTATTGAATGTTGGACCATTGCTTAAATTTTTTTTTTTTTGTTTCATTTTCATCTTTCAGGTTTTGAGTGAAGTGTCCCAATGGATTAGTTTAAAAGTCACTAGAATACATTTTAAATGTATAAACTATGGCTACGCTATTTCTACTGTGCACAAATTAAATTTATTTGTAAAAAGGATTATTCAGTCCAGTCATAAGCATAGAATACACTGAAATATATGTTTATATTTGACAACATTTATAAGTAAAGATTTGGGGAATTTTGGGCTGCTTCTCTATTGACCAACATCAATTCCTGATCTGCCATATTCTCCTCCACTCCACAGTTGCTGCACTGTTCCTGAAAATAATGTTAGACAGAACAACATCCAGCATATGGTTTCTTGTTTCATCAGGTACAAAACTGTATGTGCTACCTGCTGATTGGTAACCATCGGCTACTAGAAGTGCAACTTACTGTTAATACATGGCCCTCTAATCGAGAGACATTAATACCCTGGTAGTTATATAACAGTATCTGCTTCTGTCCATGCATATAGTTAATCCTGCTCTATAATGCTTTCTAGCAATCTTTATGTGTTTGAATAGCTCGGAATCCTCTGTGGCAGCATGGAGTCAGTGTAATGTAATAAAGAAAAGCAGGGCATAAGATAAATTCATCCAAAATAACCTACTCCACTTTTAAGTAGCAGAAAACCTCACCATACATACAATGCATATAATGTTCAGTTTGTACTGTGGGTCTGTGGTTATCACAGGAGTCATGACCCCTCACTCCATTGCAAGTTGTGTGCAGTGATGGGAGTCTTGTCAGTAATCTCATCTGACCCTCCCCCCTTTGTGGGTCTAAGGACTAGCATTGTTAAGACAGAAAAGGGACATATATATATGTATTGACTTTTCTGGACATTTTATAAACTGTCCTTTAAAAATTAAATCGGTAAATGCAGAAAAAACATGTTCCTTAAATTATTATTGCATGTACAGAGTGAACAGAGTATTAATACAGTCTAAAACAATTTGAAATGTCCTTTGGCCTTTAAATAGAAACTTTCTGTAAAATACAAGTTTTGTGATTATTTCACAACAGCCATACACTTTGATGTGAAATGATTAGCGTATTTGCAAGGAGGGCCTGAGGCATAATACACAAGTAAAGCCCTGCCTCAGAGGACTAGGAATCCAATTACTTCTTCATCAACTTCAAGCTGACTTCTCAGCACAAATGTTGACTCAGTTGACAGGAAAATGGGCTTTAGATCCATTAGTTGTTTGGCAACTAGAGCTAAAACATCTTTGAGAATGGATTTTAAAACAGAAGCAAATCTAAAAAAAAAGTGGCTGCTCTACGAACATGATGTGGGCGAGGGTCTAAGATGTTCATTCTCTGTCTATTATGATTCCTTCCCATACACCGTAAGCATAATGTCTGGTCTGTTTGGCTGCACCATTACTGTAAAATAAGTAGTGTTCCACATAAATGAAAATTTACTAAATGAATATTTTTTGCCCTTAATTGTTAGTTTATTCAACATTCAAAATACTAAAAGCAAAATATTGGTACCACACCATACACATCTTTCTTTTGCCAAAGTCAATAATTTTGTTGCCCCTATTATTTGCAACTGACATGCAACATGTAGTGCTCTAAGGCACAAGGGATCACTGCGTTTTGCACCTGTCACTGAGCAGGAGGGCCTGAAGAAGAATTCAGTAACTTGCCTGACAAGTTTTTGCTGCAACTTGCAATGGGACAAAGGTGATAAAATTCAGGGGAAAAACATTGAAAGTCAGTTAGCAAATTAGACCAGTTTTATATCAGCAAACACTTTGTTATTCTAGTCATATTTTCCAAGATGGATTTTCTTCCTATACTGCAGTTTAATGGTACTCGTAAGTTATCTCAATAAGCTTGAATAAGCCAGCATCACAAGGTACTGTAACTTTGTGTTCTGTTCTAGTGGTTCTTTAATGGTTAGCAATATGCAAAAAGATAAGTGCCATTCTACAAAGTAAACATTCTGAATATCAGTATTCATTCAAATTAAAATTGTCATACACTGGCTGTGATTTTTAATCCTGCCCGATTTCCATCTGCCCGACTTTCAGCCAGATGTCGATCGGGGGAAGCCCGTCGGAGGCCCACTCACACGGGCCGATAAGCTGCCGACACAGTCTGTCAGCAGCTTTTATTGGCCTGTGTATGACCACCTTTACTTTTCTGATCATAAAATATTTCCGACACAATCCTACAATGGGACCAGAGAAAGTGAAAAAGAGTGTTCCAACCCGCATACCCTGGCCTTCAGTAATTAGAGAAAACCAGACAAAGTGACACCTTGTAATATTTAAATTTTTAAAAAGCAGCCACGTGCGCTCACGCCCCAACTGACCTAAGGGTTCTAACATAGGAGTGTTTTCTCATGCAGCGGCTTACATATTTGTTTATGTAGTTTTAAGTGTTCACTTTTGCATGGACAGCCTACTCTAGTAGAAGTAGAGTCTGATTGTGTAGATACAATATATTCTACCCATGCTGTTGTTCATTTGAAGAGTAAAATTATTTTGCAGCCAACGATATACATATGATATGATAAAAATGTGCCTTATTCAGTCTAACATTTTGTCTTTACAAGAATCTGGAGGTAGTCATAATAGGGTGCCTGGATTCATCCCAAGTAACATGTTTGGTAGATTTCATTTTGTGGTCCAAATCCTGTGAGTGCGGTTCTCTCCCATTCATTCTGTCACAATGAATAAATATTTGTATAGGATGCTTCTTATGCATGGTGTGGCAAATTTATTTCTGAAAGGGATTCAGACAAATGCTCTCTGTTGTAGTGTGTTTTGGCAAAGAACAATGGACCTTGTTTTTCAGCTGGTGGGAAAGTACACGAGTCATGTAACACCATCAATCTTTTGTTTTACTCTTTTTGTCTTGATTGTTTAGAAGATGCTTTATTTAGAGTTCCTTGTTCCTACGTTGCAGTCTTGGATGTCAGAAACTGGCACTTAGTAACAATTATGCATAAATTGATTTTTTTTAATATAGATAGTAGCTGATCATAAAGTAAAACATTTTTCTGAATATGTATTTTTTACTTTTTATCTGGGAAAAAGCAGCAGGTATAAATAGCTATATCCATAATTTGTGTTTATTATAAAATAATGGTAATGAAAGATGTGCAGCTATATATGTATAGCATTGGGCAGCAAGAATCCCCCCTCCTTCAATACACTAATTATGCATTGAGGATAAACAGCCTCATCAGGGAATAGACCATAACAAAGGTCCTCCATTCCAATAACTGAGCCACAGCCTGCAGAACATAGAGCTCTCAAAAGGGTTCCAGTAAAATATGACTTCCCTCCTTGACACAATTTGGGTGACACCAGTGACCAGTCTCATGTACACCCCTTCCCCTCCAGTTCTTTATCTGATCCCTGGAAAGTGTTTGCCTCTATGCAGGTCCCTGCTACAGTAGTTAGGCAGCTGTCAGACAGGGACCTGGCACTTGTATGATTCCCTGCCCTCACAGTGTAAGGCTTAATTATTGTATATGCTTCACATAATAGTAGCAGATTGATTTACAATGAATTAATTAACATGTCAGCATTTGTACTTTGTTACTTACTGATGAAATAAAGAATTTAAAGGGAAATTCCACCAAAATAATTTAAAGCATAAGATTTTGCATATTGTAAGAAATACTATAGTTCAGATAAATGTTCAAATGAATGAATGCTGCTTCAAGTAGTATCTGTCTGTACCTTGCTATTCTCTCGCTCTATTGTTTGTCCTAACAATATGTGCCATTGAAAAATTTTGCAATATTAAACTCTCCTCCATGTCCAGGGCTCCAAATCCCACAATTATTTGCAGAGTCCTGTGATTCTATTTCTTTTTTTTTTATTTTTAACAGTTGTTTTTATTGAGTTTAAAATATGCATACAATTGTATATGTTCACATTGCATTAAAGTCTTAACATTGACAGCATTAGCCTTTGTGTTTCTTTATACAATACCAGCTTATTGTCAAGCAGTTATATGTTACCAGCATTTTACCAGTCATTATAATTTTCCACTTAATACTTGAAAATTAACAATATATCCCATTGCTTTTTTTCCATGAATTTTAACCTACTGGAATTACCAGGATGTCTGGTCTTAACTTAGAACTTTAAAACTAATCAATGAATATAAGATTAGCCGAGAGTGTTTTTGTTTTGGGAGGGATAGAATTTCCCCTATTTACAATCTGAGTTCACCTTGTGCCTGTTGTGTCCCCAGTCCATTTACTTTTAAATATCTTTGCCTACTTCCTAGATGTTTCCCATATGGAGTCAAATTTACCCAGGCACCCCCTTTGTAGATATGTCAGCTTATATAGTGGAACATTATTATTCACCATATTGACCCACTGTCTTTTTTGTCCATAAATCTGTAAAGCAATTATAAAGCTTCTGGTTTTACGAGATGAAAAGATCATTTCTAGCTGGTTGAGGGGAATAGGTAACCGTTCCATTGGTATAAGTGTAAAAGATATAGCTGAACATTCCTCTAAGACTTCTGTCCAGAAGGTTTGTATATGTGGGCAGGACCATACCCTATGTATAAAAGTAGCTGGGGTACACTTACTTTGGGACATACATCTGGTATGGTGTGTGTTATTAAGTGCAGTCTGTGAGGAGTAAGATAAGTTCTATGTAAGTACCGAAATAGTACCATTGTATCTCATACGCTGATTAGGGAGTCATATATTGACTCTAATGTCTCTTCCCATATTTCTGGATTTAGTGTTGGACCCACTTGTCATATAGTTTGAGGAGTATCGGTGATGTGGGAGAGCTAATTAGTTTGTAAATCTGGGATATGAGCTTCACCAACCCAGGGGTGTGAATGTATTCTTCTAAGCGTGTAGTTTTCATCTCAATGTTATCATATGGGAATTGAACTTTTAGAGCGTGCCTTAATTGGAAGTAGCGAAATAGCATTTTATTTTGGAGGCTAAATTTAAGCTTGAGATCTTCTAATGTCAGTATCTTACCCTGATCAATCACATCCCCTATGTATTTTATATGGTATTGCACCCAAAGCTGGGGGTCTGGAATAGTTTTTAGATGTGGGAGTTTATGGTTAAACCATAGGGGAGGAAAATGGTGAAGAAAGGTTTTGATTTCTATAGGTAGACTTCTGGGCCCTCCTCCAATCTACCACTCTAGCTTTCATAGTTTGTGTGAGATTTTTATTGAATTCTATCCCTCTATATAGTAAGTTTTTTAATGCTTAAGAGGACCCAATTATGTGTGTGTCAAGTATAGTAGCTGCATTAGAGCTGGTTGGGGAAGTCCACCACCAGCAGGTGACCAATTCAGCTGCTAGGTAGTATCTATATACACTAGGGGCCACCAACCCCCCTGCATCTATTGGCAGTTGTTGAGTGGGCAAGGAGACTCTAGGAGGGGTATTAGTTTATGTATTACTTGATTGAGGAGTTTAGACAAAATTTATGCTGAAATCTTAGTGTCTACATTAATAAGAGAGATGGGTCTAAACAAAGAACATTGCAGTGGATCCTTCCCTGGTTTAAGAAGTAGTGTGATTAGTGTTTCCTCTATGGAATTCGGCAAGGCCTCCCCCCACCCCGAACCGCATTACATAACTCCTTTAGCCTAGGCATTATCACTGAAACATGAATTCCATACCATTCTGACGGAAGACCGTCCAGCTCTGGGGTTTTCCCAGACTGAAGGGTCGTAATAGCGTCAAGTATTTCTTGGTCTGTAATACCCTGATCCAGAAATTCTCTTTCCTGAGGTTCATTACTGTGATAAGGGTATATGTTGGACATATTCCAGAATTATCTGGTTAGTAACCTTGAGTTTGGAGGCATACAGTTGTTTATAATAAGAGGCAAATATTTGGTTTATAGCTTCTGGAGATGTAATCACCTCACCCTTTTCATCCATAATTGCTATCTGTTTTAATCAGTAAAGCTAACAGTTTACCATTCTTTTCCCCTGTAGCAAATAAGTTAGCTCTATGGTACAGAAATCTACTTTTGCAGTTCGAGCTAAAGTGAGGTTATGCATTGCTGTCTGGAGTTCCTGCTTCCGTGTTACTGTTGGGTTTTGAATACATTCTTTTTCCACTTCTAATACCTGACCCTGCGGTTCTGTGATTTTACTTTGCTTCTCCAAGTTATATTTCTTAATGCTTGATATATATTGCCTTCTAGAATACACTTTAAGTGAGTCCCATGCTATCTGAGGGGAGGAGGTGCCATTGTTTATCTCAATGTAGTGCTTTAGGTCTTCCTGTATTGGTTTGGTTATCTTAACTTGTTTTGTCCAGAACTGACTGAGCCTTCATAATCTATGTATTGGGGCAGTTAATACTGTTAATTGTAGTGTGAGCGGGGCATGGTCTGAGACACCACCTGGCAGTATCTCGGCCCTATCCAATTGACCCAGCCATTCAGGATTACCAAATTTTAAGTGAATGCGTGACATTGTATTATGGGCAGTGGAAAAGCATGTAAACTTTTTCTGCCCAGAGTTTTTGATTCTCCATAGGTCTGTCAGAGCAAAAGTAGAAGCCCATGTGGGTAAGGCCGTAGTGGGGCGAGAGCTGGGTTTCAATCTATCCAGTGTTTCCTGCATAACTGAATAAAATCACCCATAACTAGAAGTGGTGCCATGGGGAGTGTGGCCAATTGTCCATAATATGATATAGTAGTGTATCCTTAAACGGGGGGGGGATGTATACATTCACTATGATTTACAATTTGTTATATAACATACAGAGTAAGATAATGTATCAACCTTCTTTGTCTGTAATAACTTGATTCACTGTACATACACATGACTTACCTATCATTATTGATACTCCCCTGGAATAAGTAGAGTGCGTGATTCTATTTCTTAGTTCTGCAATTATCACATCATGTCTAGCATTGTAAAATACAGGTCAAAATACTGGTTGTTTGTACTCTGCCCACCTGTCTCTCCTCCTGTCAACTACCCATGTCTGCCAGTGCCTGGTACTACCAGAATCATGGCTTTGGCTTATTTGGCATAAGTTCATCGAAATAGATTAGAGCAGAGTATGGTTCATGGTCCATATCATTCCACAGCAAGTGTGTATGTAGGCTGGGCTGGTGAAATATAATCTGCCCCATTAGTACATATTAGTCAGGGGCGTAACTACAGTGGAAGCAGACCCTGTGGAATGAGATAGATAGATAGATAGAATAAACTTACCAATATTTTTTGGGGCCCAGTAACAACTAGTTTAGCTACTGATATTAGTCCTTACTGTGATCGTACCATTTGTTTAGGTGCTGGGGGAATAATTATTTAGAGGGAAGTGAAAGGGGGTTAATAGGGTGAACATACAGGTTACTTGCCTAGTTTAGAATTGAACTGTGGATCCCAGCACTGCAACACAGAAATACAAACCACACACCTGAAGTAAACACTATTGGTTACTTTAAATTTTAACATACTTCAAAAGGCAGCAGAAAATACATTTAGAGGCACATTTACTAAGGTTCAAATTGATGCAAATATAAATATTATTAGTAATATTTAGTGATGGGCGAATTTATTCGCCAGGGGCGAATTTGCCGCGAAATCCTGCGATTCGCCGCTGGTGAATAAATTCGCGAAACGCCAGCAAAAATTCGCCAGCGAAAATTCGGCAAAAATAAACGAGTCGTGCGTCGTTTTTGATGCAACACGTCGAAAACTACGCAACGCGATTTTTTCCCGAAATTCGTGAATTTTTCGGCGAAACGGGTGAGATTCGCCCATCACTAGTAATATTATTGAATAATAATGCACTAATATAATAATGTCAGAAGCAATCATAACCCTATATTCTAATACCAGCAGATAGTGGTGTAACCTTTGAAGGCCCAGCCTTAAAGGAGAAACTAAAGGTGGAAAGACTAAATAATTATTGTCATCTTTGGGTCAATTGTGGCCATCCAGGATTTTCTAGATCTTCCAAACTATGGCCTTTTCATTGCACTGAGGGATTAAGTTATCCCAGCTAATCCCAAAACTAAGCAATTTCTGGAAACTCTGGTGTAGTCAAGCAGGATTTTATGACATTAGTCATGCAAGAGAAAGTAAATACACTTACTAGCTAAAGCTTGCATCTCAAGTTTTTTTACATATCAATTATATGAAGGTTATATGGTTTGTGTAAGACATTAAGATGTTATTTCAAATATTTTCTCACCAAGCAAGTATATCATTCTTCATCTGAAACAAGCAACAAATAAATGATCTCCTCCAATGTGTCTTGGATTATAGCAGCATATTAACTTATCCTCCCTGATGCAGAGTTTATACTGCATTGTACTGTCAGCACTCTCAATTGGCCTCCAAAGAAAACAAATCTAAAGACCCCCGTGTTACCTTTGAGAAAATAAATTGTGTCACACACATATAGACATTTTGCATCAGTCAGTCCCCTACTGGGTCCTTTATACTTATTTCCCAGATCTATTTGTCTCTCTTTCCATTTCTCAAATGATATTGATAATGATATGCCTCTGATGGCAGATTAGTTTATAAGTGAATCATTTTAAATCTCTTTAGGTGGATACAATTATTTATTTTGCATAGCTTATTAGCATAGTTAGTTAAACCCATATTATTATACTTTATTTATATAGTGACCACATCTTTTACATAGGCCCAATAATAATTTGGTTCTAAATTAAATTATTTTTATTTTTTTTTTCATCCACTTTAGCCATTAGCACTTACATTTGTAAATTAGCCTTAGTTAATTAAACTAGAATAACCTAATATCAAAATCCCTTTCCATTATGCCTGGGAAAAGACATTTTTTTTGAATATTATAAAATTATCACCTGTTAATAAATTATCCCCCATATGCAATAAAAGGCACTAAGTTTGCCCAGGAGCAGTAACCCATAGCAACCAATAGGATCTTTGCTTTTAAACAGGTGACTGCTAAATTCTAGCTTCTGATTGGTTACTATGAGTTACTGCTCCTGGGCAAACTTAGTGCCTTTTATTACATAACCCACTAAATGTTGTTAATTGTTGGTGTTTTTCTAAAAACCTTCAAATTAAAATGTTTATAATAAAAGGCATTTTGTATGTAAACTATACCTCAGTTGTTAGCTGTTCTCAGGCATGTATGGATCATATGTACCCAAAATGTGCATTAAAGTATAATAACCCCTTGTAAAACTATTTTATTTTTGTAAACTATATTTTGAAGCGTTGGTATGTTTGGCAGCATGTTAAAGGGCAATTATCGAGTATTACTGCATAAACCCTTAAGCTGCTTTTAATCCTTATTACGGTTAGTATGGATTTTTCCAAGCAGCAGCCATTCTTTCACAGCCTCAACCCTATACATTTTTTTTTTTTATTATTAATGTAATGGGCTTCAGAAAAGACAGTCAGTGAGATAAATGTAAGAACATGTCACAGACGAGATGGCAACTCAACGTAAAAAAAAGCTGTTATCTTAAAAAAAATTATATAATCATTAAAAAATGTAGATAAACAAGAAAAAGAGATTAGCAGGAGAGGTCTGGTGCATTTTTATTGGATTGATTTACTGTAGATTCAAAGAATTGACAATACAAGGCATTTATAGAATGAAATAAACTTAAAATAAGCAAAAAAAAAAAACACTTTACTGGATTAACTAAATTGACATGACTAGTTTGAACTTAAAAAGAAATCCAGCCCCTAGGCATATATGAGTTAAACATGCCCACTGACATGTGCAAACATTCCATGTGAGGATAGAATAAATACACTGTAGTCATGGGTATTTGGAAGTTCAAGAAGCCTGAAACTTCCTTGTAATGTAATTGCTTTTCAGGCTATATCTCACTTCATTGAGGTATTATTGGAGGATATTGGTTTGATGTGATACATCTGCATATTATTTAGGAAGCAGATTAAATCTCGGAATCAGAGTTGCAACCCAATTGTTTTAGAAATAATGTTTTGCCGTATTTTGATTGAAGTATCAGATCCTTTATCTGGAAATCCATTATTCCTAATTACAGGAAGGCCAACTCTTCTGCGCTCCCTCTCTCTCCCCTTGCGAGCGCTTCCTCCTGCCCACACATGTGCACAACGCCAGATTTCTCAAATATGTGCCCTGAGACCAGCTGTGCACACGGGCGGTTTGACTGTTCTTCAGCTCCCAGCTCTGCTCCCAATGAGGCACAACAATGTGGCTGGGCATCATGCTGCCCCTCAAAATGTGTCACCCTAGGCCCTGGCCTTTGTGGCCTCACCACAAATCCGGACCTGCAAAACGGGGCCCAGCTCATTAGTGCTTAAGAGCAGACAGACCAGACAAGGTATTGTGGTTATTAAAGACTTTGCTGGAAGAGAGCTGGTCCGTGCAAGCATGAGGCAAAGGCCACTGAATGTCAAGAGGACTTCTAATACCCAAATATTCATTGAATGCACAAGGTGTTATGTTTCTCCAATGGCTTGGGGTTTTTTGCTTAAATTATATATGTAATTATCTCCCTCCCGATCCTCTCTTCATTCGCCAGTCTGTCTTCCTTTACCCTTATTTACACATATTCCAATCTTTCCACTTTTCCTAAATTCCAGCTCTACAAAACAAGACACTTGTGAAGAGGGGAGTTATAGTTCAACAATAGATTAATCACTACCCCCACTCCCACTGGCAAACCAGTTGATGTTTATTCTGTCTCAAACCTGCAGGGATTTTTTAACTCCACCTTACTTTTGTGTATGTAGCGCTATACTCTTATTTTAATATATATTCCAGCTCTGTAAATCTCACCCTTTTCATTTATATTTGGCAGCAACCATGCATTGGTGCTGTACCCAACATGTAGCAGAGGGGGATCAGAATTCTGACTCCCGCCCACACTAATCAAATCCATTACAGTAACCACAGGCCTTTCCTCTCCTATTACTTCCTCCCCTACTTGTACTTCATCACTGGATCCTGATCTTAAAAGCTTTGAGGTAGGACCATAGTCAGAAAGAAAGGCTGGAATGACCATCTTCCAAAATCTGTGGACAGGTTTCTAAACTGGGTGGAGAAACAGCTTTACACCTTGAGGCAGGGTTGCCACCTTTTCTCCAGAGTTATACTGGCCTGCAGGAGGAAGCATAGTGGTGATGACACATTGTAGGAATTAGGCATTTTGGGGATGGGAATGGGAGGGTCAGGGAAGGTCAGGGAGCTGTAAGTGATGGGCGCAAAAATAAGGGCTTAAAAGGCTGGACTGGACAGAATAGCAAGTCAGAAAGGAAAGTGATGGGCAGGGACAATAAATTTCAGGCAAATTTGTAATAATACCCTTGCTCTAGCTGTTGCTTTACCAACTAGGTTGGTAAACCCAGGCCAATAGACTTTAAACCTAAGAGTAACCCAAAAGTCAGTATATCGGTCAATACATGGCCAGTTTTAAATGTAAATAATTTGTGTTGTCTGTATTATAAAGTGTTTGAGCTTTTGTTTCACAACAGCAAGAAGCTTTGTGTGTTAATGTATACTGTATGTATTTATTAACTTTCAATTTCACTTTGACCTCAGTATGCAAAGAACTTCTTGTGAAAAACACAAGATTGTGTTTCTTTGTTATATATGGATTTGATTCATAAAAACCGACATTATTTTGTTAAGCAATAACTAAAAAGAAATGAATATGCTACAAATCAGGTGATGAAACCACAGTCAGAGCTGAATTTGTACAATTAGGAAAAGAATTGTTGAGCATATCATTGAGGCATTTTTGGCTCTTTTTATCAAACTGATTTTATTCCTAAGAATGTAAACATTATATAGCCTTTATATAGAATGAAGATGAACATGTTATTCAAAATTATTGCAGTGAATAATATCTCTGAGAATTAGAAATCTGAAGTAAATTACAGCTAAAGAATCTGCTGAGTGAATGACATACAGTATCTCACACAAGTAGTAGAACATTTTTCTACTCAGCTGGAAGAGTACCACCTACAGCCCCTATACAATTTTCCATTATTTTATCCAGACATTGAATTTAGTAAATATTTGTTTTACTTAATTTTAATTGTATAACCTTTTTTAATTTTCTTCTGATTCTGTGTTTAATTATGTATCCCTTGTAACTGATTATTATGTGATTTATTCAAAGACACTGCATTGGTGTAAGAACAAATAGTATAGATATATAGGTGACAAAGAATATGTGTGATTTTGAAGTGTATAAATAGACAGAGTCTAATAAAATTTTTATATATTTTCGCAACAGATAGCTTCCCTTGGAGTCACCACCTTTACGTTGTGTGCCCTGTGCATTGACCGATTCCGTGCTGCCACTAATGTACAGATGTATTACGAGATGATTGAAAACTGCACTTCAACAACTGCCAAGCTGGCTGTGATATGGGTGGGTGCACTAGTCCTGGCACTGCCTGAAGTTGTTCTTCGACAGTTATCTGTAGAGGATACAGGCGTGAATGGCCGATTTCTTCGTGAGCGATGTGTTGTGAAAATATCCACTGAACTTCCAGATACAATTTATGTGTTGGCTCTTACATATGATGGTGCAAGACTATGGTGGTATTTTGGTTGCTATTTTTGTTTGCCTACTCTATTTACAATAACCTGCTCATTGGTCACAGCAAGAAAAATAAAACAAGCAGAGAAAGCTTGCACAAGAGGGAATAAACGTCAGATTCAACTTGAAAGTCAAATGAACTGTACTGTTGTAGCCCTAACAATTTTGTATGGATTTTGTGTAATCCCTGAAAATATTTGCAATATTGTAGCAGCTTATATGTCCAATGGAGTGTCAAAACAAACCTTGGATCTTCTTCACCTCATTAGTCAATTTCTTTTGTTCTTCAAATCATGTGTTACCCCTGTCCTCCTTTTCTGCCTCTGCAAGCCTTTCAGTCGAGCATTCATGGAGTGCTGCTGTTGCTGCTGTGATGAATGCATTCAAAAGTCCTCTACTGCAACCAGTGATGATAATGATAACGAATACACAACAGAACTGGAACTATCCCCATTTAGTACAATACGCCGTGAAATTTCCACATTTGCATCAGTAGGAACCCATTGTTGAAAATATCCATTCTTAATGTATTTGTACAAAAGTCTGTGATACACATTTAAAAATGTTTTTAGTGTTAACTTTTTAATGAAACACTGTACAATGAACGTTTTAGATATTTTTTAAATCACACTAGGTTTTAGAACTCCTAACAGGGTATGTTAAAAATAAAAGAAAGAAAAACAGCTAACTTTTTTTTGCACCTTAATTGGCTTGTTGCTAGCTATTTGATAATCACAAATATAAACTTTTGGAGATATTATATTAAAAATAGGTAAAATTATATGCAAAGATAGTTTGCACTGAATTTTGATATTGGTTTTAACACTCCATTTAATTAACATTTAAATAAATCTTATTTGGTTTCTATTTTTTTTATACTTGCCATTCAATATTTTTTTTATTGAGCTAAGCGAATGCCAACTTTTTCTTTTATAACCCCAAATGTTGTTCCTATGTTATTTACAGATTTAATTAATCAAAACTGACATTATTTTAGTAAGCAATAACTAAACAATGATGAATATATAACAAATTAGATGAGTTTATACAATTAGAAAGAAAATAGTTGAGCAAAATTTGTACAATTAGAAAGAGAATAGTTGAGCTTAATTTGTACAATTAGAATGAGAACAGCTGAACATTGAGACCATTTCAGCTCTGTTACCATTTATAAATAATGTGGTCATTCTACATTTCTTCTAAATTCTACATTTACTTTCTGCACTTCAATTCACTTTTAATAACATTTTAAAAACTAATATATCATTATTTCATTATGGACTTGTTCCATTAGCTTGCCAAGCAAGCCTGTTTACTGTATGTGAAACCAATCAATGATTTTGTCTTCAAATTCAGATGAGAATAGCTTAGGATAAAGAAGTGTGCAAGTCAATATTTGTGTTACTTGTTTTTTAAAGCATTTAGCTTTAAATATCTGAATGTTCAACTTGTAAAACTGGAGTATCAAAACCATGACTTGAAATATGGTTCTGTAAATTGAAATATTGTTTTTTTCACCAGGGCCACTGAGCAGTATACAGAGTTAGGGTGGAAGGATTTAAGGCAAGATTATATGGTCCTGGCAGCAGTCAACTGACAGTTTGGGTCATTAATTTTTTTGGAAGCTAGAACTTCCATGAAACCTTTCTGGTAGTTGAAGATTTCAATCAATATTTTTTTTAATCAAGCACAAATACATATTTTCAAGGTAAGCCAGAGTAAAGGTTCTTATGGGGGAATGTGAACAAATTTGCCTTTGCAAATACTTTGCCCCTCACATGACAGTAAGATAGTGATTGTGAATGTTATAGTGTGCGGTGTAAGTAATCAAACTCTTTAATGAAAAAGTTATGTCTGCTCCAAGGAGATGTTAGGTTTGCAATGTGCAATGTGCAATTTGCAATGCAATAAAATCTTAACAATGGATATTACATTGCGAAATGCAAATTTCTATTTGCAAATTTGTTCTCTTTGCAAATTTTATTACATTTTAAAGGAACAGTTCAGGGTAAAAATAAAAACTGTGTACTATATGTAGAAAGGTTGTGAAAAATAAAAAATGTTTCCAATACAGTTAGTAAGCCAAAAATGTAATGTATACAGGCTGGAGTGGCTGGATGTCTAACATAACAGAACAACTTCCTGCTTTTCAGCAACTTGAAGGGGGAGCACATGGGACATAACTGTTCAGGGAGTTTGCCTTTGATCCTCAGCATTCAGCTCAGATTCAAAACCAATGTGGCCCTCCCTCAAGTCACTGATTGGATACTGCCTGGTAACCAGGGTAACCAGTCAGTGTAAACCAAGAGAGCTGAAAAGCAAGAAGTAGTGTTCTGTTCTGTTAGGTTAGACTTACAGTCACTCCAGCCTTTATACATTACATTTTTGGCTAACTAATTATATTGAAAACATTTTTTATTTTGCACAGCCTATCTATTTACCCAGTTTTTACTTTTATACCGAACAATTCCTTTAATCTCTTAATCAGACTGAGATTTTTATAATCATAGTTATTTTTAAAAATGGCATTTTAGTGAATTCTGTTCCAGACTAAGATTAGGATAAGAGAACTATTATAGCAGATATGTTAGACATGTGGAGGTTGTAAGACAGCTCAAGAAGATGGAATAAAATGTGATTCCCATTCTGTGCACCATGCCTGTACCTTTTAAGAGGGAAGCAGGTTGGAATTTGCACCCAACATCAGTAAAAAAAACAGATTCATACAGTGTTATGCATGCTTATTTTTGCAGGTGCCATCCCTTTAATTTATTATATATCTCATAAAACATTTATTTTGAATTTAAAACATTATGAAAATCTTAGTCCTTTGAAATTAGATTAGATTTAAGGTTCCAGCTTTTCTCCTCAGATAACAACAAAAATGGTGTTGTTTATTTGCATTCTTTGTAATTGTGATGTAGTAGTTTTGTTTAATGATCCATAAATCATATTCATATATACAACAAATTGCATTTGAATATCAAAAACTGTGACTGCTGTACAGGGCTGTATACATATGCAGTGAACTTTGAGACCTGAGAGTGCTCGCCTGTCTCAACTTATATCTACTCTCTCTGCTGGAAGCACCCAGGCACCCACCAACACTATATATATTATATATTGTGTCTTATTAGGCCACGCTCCAACCTGACCACAAATGAAAAGGCTTGGCCATGCCCCTACCGTGCTGGACACCAATTGTATTTTTTACATGAGCCACAAGCATTTTCTTTTTTAATGCCCTCCCAGAGCAGTTCATAATTTTTTAGGCTATTCACTGTAATGTACTTAAAGCAAAATAGCTGGATATTCAAAGTGATTGGGGGAAAAAGGCACTGCTATTTAAACAATTGAAGACCTTCTTGTTGATGCCATTTTCTCCTCAACCCCAATTCTTCAAGCAAAAGGAAAAACAAAAAGAAATTTGCTGTGAAGCATTTGTGATTGACATAAATAGGGTCTGTGGATTTAGCATAGCAGGGGTAAAAAATAGCAAAAAGGAAGTAAAGAAAAAATTTTGAAAAATAATTGTTTACTCTAGAGAGGATAATTAAAGCAGATATTTGGTAAGAAAAAAACAATTATTTCTATTGATTGGCACATTTAATAATAAAAAGATCTGAAATTAACATTTGAATTCACTTTCTAGCTGATTTCGTGACATCAAAAGCTTTTACACAACTTGCCTGTGAATAACAAATGGAATATGCTTTAACATAGTGTTTATATGGTACTGTTCATTTTTGTGCCATGCTGAAAATTGGATGTACAAATAAAAAGAACTTGTTGAATTTAACAACTCACTCATACATTTTCGTAAAAAGATTTTTGATTTTGACGTTGATATACTTTACTGATACCCTCCACCTATAAAATGTATGCATTCTCTTTTATAAGTTCTGTTTATATAAATAAGGTACTATTTTAAAAAGGAGGAGATTAGAGGGCTGTTAGACCCACCGGTGCACGTGGATAACAGATAAGCTGTAACATACAATTGTTTTATTACATATGTTTGATAACCAAAATTCAAGGGGGCTATTTACTAAAACTCAGCTTTTTCTTACTGTATTAAAAAACTAATTCTACCAAACGCCCAAACCCAAATCCCCTCCTACCAATACATCTTCTCAAAATAATTGGTGCAAAAACAAATGAGCGTCAATTTCAATTGTGCAACTTTTTCAGATTTTCGCTCCATAAACTCGCATTTATTGGATTATCGAATGAAAACCAAAGCAAACTGCCAAAAACTATTGAGAATCCTGATGGTCAAAAAACCTGTTCCACTTGTTAAAGGGAGCTTCGGCCATTATCTACTACATAAGTTCAAAAGGTTTTAGCTGAAGTATGTTCAGATTCGAAATTTTAGCAGCTTCAGAGCAAATAATAAATCAAGAAAAATTCAAGGTTGTCTGCCTCTCTAAAATTTTAGTTTTTCCTCTTTAAAAACTCAACTACAGCTACAGAGGAAAACCTTTATTCTATAAAACAAGGCTCTTGTTGCAAATATAAATGTTATTTGCAGTTGGTAGAAAGACAGATAGGGGCTATAGATATGTATGGAAAAGTTTTAGAAGAATCATGGCATATTGGTTGTATTCTCTGGTGCTTTTCATCTGGAAGAGCAGCACCAGGCAGTTCCTATGATAGCCAATAACAGACGGCGCTGTCTGTGCAATCAACACATACAATAACCTAATAAGTTAAAATATTTTACTGCATTAAAGGAGGATAGAGCATTATAGTGAATACTCCTTTGCCCACAGCTATGGTATCACAGGTGTAATTTGTCTGATATATCATGTGTGGCCTCTATAAAATATAGGTGAGCATTTGGTTCAATGACATAGCACATGGTAAGAAGCAATTATGAACATGTGTATATATATATATATATATATATATATATATATATATATATAATCAGCCATACGGCATATACATTTTGTAAATATTCAGACTTTAAAAGAGTAATGTAGCTAATCTGCAAAAAAGCTAACTATCTATTAAAGGACAAGAAAGGCCAATTCACTGGGGCTGCCAATCTATTAGTATCTCTCAGTGACTTTTCTTGCACTTGTATTCAAATCAAAAAAATAAAATATCTTGAAAGCTGGCACAAATACAAAACACATAGGGGCAAATTCATTATTGTGCGAAGTGTCTAACGCTAGCGCTAATTCGCCAGCGTGACGTCAATTCGTAACTTTGGGAATTCACTAACACCGGCTCTGGCAAATTTACGCTAGCGAAGTAGATAGACTTGCGCAACTTCGCACCCTTACGCCAGGCGAAGTTGCGCACTGACGAAGGATCGTAAATTCACAAATTCACTAAGATGAACATTTTCCTGAGCATTAGCACTTACGTTAGACGTTACTTCGCCTGGTCAGACCAGGCGAAGTTCAATACAATAGATAGGAGTCCCAAAAAAATGCTGGCGTGTTTTAGCATTGGAGGGTGATAGTCTGAAAAAGATAGATTTTTTTGGGGGGGGTTACCCTCCTTTCCCCCTACATTTCCTAACATATGGCAACACAACTATACAGGGGGCACATGTAGGGCAATAGGACAACTTTATTTAATTAATTAAAGGTTTCCTGGGCTTGTTTAGTGTAATATAGTGTCTGTAACATATACTTCTATTCTTAGTTAAAGTTCCCGCCGTATGCAAATTAGGCTTCACTAGCGTGACAGCCCTCTGCCTAGCGAAGTAACACTAGCGCAACTACGCTACCGTTCGCCGACTTGAGTGTAAATACGTACTTTAGTGAATTTGCTTTGGGCTGGCGAAAATTCGCCTGGCGAAGTGCTGTGAATTTGCCTCTTGGTGTTTAAGCAACACAAGTATTTTACAGCAGTATAAATCATGCCAGGAGACTTATAAAAAAAAAAGTCCCAATGCAAGCCTTTGCTCACTGCATTTTTTTTTTCTTTTTAGAAATCTCATTATTAAAGGCACCACTCAGGAAGCAGAAAACATGACAATGATCACATTTCATTATGTAAGGGCATAACATGCTTAAAATGCATACAGGAGAATAAATGATTTATGAAAGGGCTAACATGTTCCCAATATCTTTCAATCAAAGATAGGCGAGTGTGTCCTCAGGTCACATTACCGTATAAATTATATGTGTACCACTTCTTCACTACTGTGATTGCGTCATAGGACTCCACGTTTTGTACATTTATTATGAAGCATCAGTAATTGCTACAGCTTATTGTTCAGTATAATCACTACTTCCTTAAAGCAAGTGGCAAATGACTGTGGCTTAGTTCTTCTCTATTAATGCCAAATATACGATCTATTGTTGAGGTTATGTTTGCCCTATGCAAGCACTAGTGTATAGCCTGACCTACATACTAGCAGCTAGAATACTATGGGGCAGATTTACTAAATTCACATATATTCACATGAGGGATTCGAATATTCGATCGAATTTTCAAAATGATTTGAATTCGAATTTCGAGTATGCAAATTAGGCAAATTTGACCAAATTCGACCATCGAATATTTGAATTGGAATGATTAGTATATTCAAATTTAATTTTATTTGAATATTCGAAAATTCGATGGTCAAATACTTCCCCTTTAAATTTCAATTCGATCACATACTTCGCCAGATTAAACCTACCGAAATGGGGATCATTTCCTAAAATCGAATTTTCCCTATTTGATCGTTCAAATTTTTTAAATTCCCCCCTATTCTCTGGTAGAAATTTGAATTGTTTCTGCATTCGAAATTTGATCCTTAGTAAATCTGCCCTTATAATGTCATTCTAAAACAAATAATGGACCAAATAACGCATGTTATAAAAAATTTTACACATCATTTTATCTAACTAGAAAACGTCTTAGCTACAGATTTCTAGCCTTTTGCTTGGCTGAAGACATACTATGCTTTTCTGGACTTATTTCGGCCTCTGCCTTTTTTTTGGCTAAAACCTCTTTCACTCCATGATTTCCTCTATGAAACCTTCATGACTTTCTGTTTTTTTTTAAGGAGGAGACTCTTTACATCCTCTTGTACCTACACGAATGTGATCCCTGTTAAAGATGACAGACAGACCTTAAATATGTCCCTGTGATAAGATGTAAAATGTCTTGATTTAAGGGGGTCCAGAAGTTCTGATGATGGACTGTATGTGGTTTTCAGGATAATAATTTAATATTTGCAGTAAATGAGAAGCACTTCTTTGGAAATTAGATGGCAAAATTCATTTTTCATCTTGTAATATCTCATAAGCTCAACTTCTGCACCAGTGAAAAGTGTTCATGCCAAGCCATGTAAACATTGCATTCAAAATGGATACAATAATATATTATGCATGAAATTATCTGTATGGTCTTATTCATGATACACTGTAAAGATTCTTTATCAATAGAAACTTTAGACTTGTGTGTAAGTACAGTAAACAATAAAAAGCCCAATCATGGGGAATTCTTCTATGATCTTGTAACCAGTGCTGTTAAACTTGTACTACTTTTACATTTTAGATGAGTTTAACTAAGCTCTCTGAGACATTTTCTTCTTTTCTATATGAAGTATGTGAGAAATTTTATACAATGTGTCACATTAGAAATTGTCCCTTCACATGAAATAATTTCTACTGCAGGTATATTGTTGGTAGAGCTCTATGTGCACAATAGAAATCTCTAGCATGTTAAAGTCAATTTAATTAATTCAAGCAGTGCTTTTTTATTTCTTGTACACCTGACTGATTGCAACATAAAAAGTTTTTCTTTACAATGTTCAATTGTTTTATATTTTGTCATTAACCAGTTTGAAGTAATTTGTAGGCAATGTCAAAAAATGGATTTCTGTGTTTACTGTAGACAATTTTTACATTTGCATATTCTTACTAAAATGTGAATTGTGAACACAAGGCAAACTGTTTTGGAAAAAAGAAATTAGTGGGATCTTTTTAAAGTTACCATTTTGCACACTGTAATACATAATTTTAATTTATAAAAACTTGCGTTTCAATAAAAACTCTTTTATCTCAATGTTGCTTTATCAAGATATTTCAATTCTTTGTATCATACTTTTTATGACCAAACTGGACCTTTCAGGTGAAGGACTGCACTTATACACTCTTCATTGTACTACATTTTTAGACAAATCTCTGTTAAATACATCACACACAAAAACATGGACTAGATGCCAAAGACTACATATTAGATTATGGACTCTTGGCAAATGTTACACAAAAGATTTTTTAAGGGTTATTAATTCTTTTCAAGGTAGGATGTTGGCTGTTGCCTGGGGTCTTCATCTCCAGCTGAAGAAAGGTAAAATCATTTCATCCTGTATAGACTATCCAGTTTAATAGCCCAACAAGGCAAAGGTAAAATTGTTGCACATTGTCAGAGGCAGTGATCCCCAACCAGTGGTTTGTGAGCATCTTGTTGATCCCCAATCCCTTGAATGTTGCTCCCAGTGGCCTCAAAGCAGGTGCTTATTTCTTAATTCCTGGCTTGAAGGCAAGTTTTGGTTGCATAAAAACAAGTGTACTGCCAAACAGAGGCTCCTGTAGGCTACCAGTTGACATATGGGCTAACAAGTAGGCCAACATTTTTAATGTATTTGTTGCTCCAACTCTTTTTATATTTGAATGTGGCTCATGGTTAAAAAGAGGCCAGGTATAACGATCTGTTTACCTTGGATCCCAAAGGAAGGTAGTTGATCCAGGAGAACTGATGGTAACAGGAACCTCTCTACGACTCCGGTATTCACCAACACCCTTTTGGGGCCCCGGGCTTTCTGCTGCGGAGGTAGTAGAGAAGTCAGACGAGTTACCAGGAGCGAGGTATCAAGGAATCAGGCAAGGCGTAGTCAAGTGCAGGCAAAGGTCGTTTCCAGAAGACAGGTTACAGAGAAGCGAAGTACCAAGGGGTCAGTCAGCCAAGCAGTGTATACTGCAAGGTGTTGGAGAAGGATCCCCTGTATTGTGTACTTTGCTCGTTTCTTGTCACTATACGTAATTCATTCATGTATGCTTAAACAGTCCACTGGTGCTTCAAATAGATTGTAAGGAGTGTGTACTTGATGACAGTACCCTTAATAGTAATTTAATTGCATGCAAAACATTCCCAGTAATGCATTTTGCTTCTGTGACACACACATATGACATATAATTTATTTCATCAGGTAATATATAAAGTACATTGCAGGAGTTATACATATATGAATACATAGTTGGCAATATATTTCATAAGAAAAGAAAAGCTTCTGTAGGGTATGATTCACACTGAATTCAAGCCACTACAAAACACAGATGAGGGGGGAACTGAGATACACCTAACTACGCAGGGTGTTTGTCAAAACATGTAAAAAGAATGCCAAATATTTAATCCTTCCAGATGTAAAATACTGTCATGTTCGTTAATGTGTTTTTTGAAACTGAGGCTGGATCTTTGCCAACACAATAAGCAAAATGGTTTTATGAATTGCAGCTTTGCTGGTTTATATTACACATGGGCCGAAGCCACACAATCAAGCTTTAATAACTCAGACAACATTTATGCATGGGTTCACCCAACAAGACGGATCCTAGCAGGTATTTTACACAATAGTTTATAGTCGTACATATGATAAAGAAAGCCATAATAACTAGATAGGTTTGTTTTATTGAACTTATCATACATTATGCCCCTATCGCTTTTACTTGGAGAACATGATCTCCAGATCCCCTAATCTCAAAGGTAAATGTGTGAGGTTGTCAGTACTACCTACAGTATGTGATGCAAAAGATTTGATAAATAATTAGAATTGATGAATGATCCATGCCTCCTAGACAGACAGAAATGCCTCCCCCATCCAAGCATCAGATCTAGCCTAGTCTACATTGGCTAGTGGATATATGGCTTGTCAGTGTAGTTTTTGGCCGCTTGGAAAAAACCCTGACTAAATAGGTCCAAGCTAAGCAACACAAATTGCAATGACCTCCTTAGCATTGTTTATGGTGCTTTCATTTTCAAGCACTCTCATTCTCTGTGGCTCTGTTCTTCTCACAGCTGCTGAAAGGGGCATGTTCTGAGCTATATTTAGATTACACATGCTATATGGCAGTGTGTAAACAATTGCAAGCACAATTGCAAAACTGAGAGCATTTTTTTATAATTTACAAAAATACTTGCACCTAAACATGTTACAACATTTTAAGCATTGCCAGTGTTATAGTAATTCAAGGGAACACAAAATGCCCACCAGGCGGTGGTGGAGATGGAGGTTAACCCAGGGTCCCTTAGGCATGTTACATCAGTAGACTGTGTTTAATCTATTACCAGTCAGCCAGTTTGTCATCTCTTAAAGACATACATTTCTAGAATGCTTTTCCTTTTTCATAGGACTGACTGAAAAGGAATTCCATTTTCCCCTAGTAAGATATATCCAACAGTTTGTTGGTAAATGGGTGCATTGCTCCCTTTTTTGAATGCCATTCTGTGCAGAGTTGGGTCAAAAGGACCATGGAATTTTAGATATCCACCTTACTGTCACTTTATTACAAGTGAGATGTGGGATAAAATAAATTAACACTTTAACAGCATCCTAACTACCATTGTTATGGACCAAGAAAAATCATCAATGCTTTCACTTCTTAATTCATCACTAAAACAAAGAAAATAATGAGTGACAAAATTTCACAGTGAAAATATTGTCACACTGCACTTCTCCAAGGCCCACAATTATGGTATTTTCCAAATCATTTTATTTTAGGGACCTTGAGGAATCCCATGAAACTTTTTTGCCTGCCCAGTCAAGATTGGGGCAGGAGGGGAGGCATCTGAAGGAAAGACTGTACTATTGAGGGGGGGGGGGGGGGGGGGGGGGTAGGTGGCATCATACTTGCTAAGGGAAGAGTTCTGTGACAGGTGAAAATTAGTACTTTAATAAACAGCCACATGGCTCTAGGATTGTAGGAAGGGTTGCTTCAAACCACAGTAAACCACAAACACACAAACAAATATTATTATAGAAATCCAAGACAGTATGATTCCTGCCAGAAGACAAAATGAAGACTTCATTAGTTATCCCCCTCCAGCCTACATGAACATTAAATTCAGAGATACTGAAGTGGTTAGATAAATTGCAAACAGGCCTTTGTTTATTTATAGCGCTGTACATCACATTTGATGACTGACAACAGTATTCATTCAGCATAAGTGCAAAACTGTGTAGAAGGTCAGATTATGACTGGATTTGCAACATACCCTAGAAGAAGTTACTGAATTACATTAACTAAATGAGACACATTTTACTGAAGAAGTTGCAAGTGGGGCAGAAGGGAATCTAATTATATCAGAGCAATGCAAAATAGGAAAGCCAAAGAAACAAACTGAAAATAATTGTCATTAAACAGATCACTACTAAGGATACAATAATAATTGAAATCTACTCTTTTCAAGAATATTTTTAGATATTACACTTTGTTTTAAATGTATACAGTAACCACTAAAATTACACTGGAAAGCTGAAAAATATTGAAGCATAATAAATCATCATGCCAGGTCTTCACTTAGATTTCACCATCATTATAATAAACTGGTATGCTGAGTGTTTTGTTTGGGGAGGTTTTGAGTATTTTTCCAGGAGCCACTCTGTCTGTATGTATAATGAAAACAATCTTCAACATATAGCACATACTATGCCTTTGGCCACAAATATCTGTAAATCAATGGTTCAAATACATTGCATTTTCCCAGTTGAATTATTTGTCAATATACCAAAACATTTAGCCAACAAAATTGTTACAAAGTGAGGTGCTCCAGACTGATCAGCAACCACCACACCCCAACCTCTCCTGTTAAAAATGAGACAATCTAATCATTCATGACCTTCGAAAGGGTAGTAAGTGCCCAAAACATGGCCTGAGGACCATTGGGTGATTTTATTGCCATCACTTCTGACTAGTGAAGCACACTCAGCATACTGAAACCTTGCTCCAGACAAGGCTTATGTCTACCAGGAAGAAAAAGTTTTAGCCCAGCATCTGGTGGACTTTTGCACCAGGTGAATCATGCCTGCAACAAAGACTATGGATCAGGTGATAGAGAGGGTGTTCTAGAACAGTTTCCGCTTGTCCTGCCTGCTGATGTTCGCCAGTGAGTCCAAAAACACCAATTATCTAGGTCCAGGCAAAGTCATCCACGGAGCCAGAATCCTCCAACCAGCGACAGAAGTCCCCTCAAACTGCTGCACAGTACCCCTTTCAGAAAGGGAATTCCCAGGACAGGGGACAATGCAACCAGGTAAACCTTCCTTCCAGGAAGGAATTGCCTGAGCAGCCCATACTGCCATGGCAAGGTACAGTATTACCAGAGGAGACTACTTTTTCTCCATTTGACAGCTCTGTTGTTCCCCCTCCATGTGACGGTTGCTATATGAACTGCATATTTGCTATAACTACAGCAACAGCAGCCATCAAGAAAAGGCTTTGTTCCCTGTGGTAAGGGTGGAGGTCTATGGGAAACAGGTTCTCGGGATGGTTGATTCAGTTTCTGGAACTGCTTTGATCTTCAAAAAGTTAAAATCCTCCAGAGGTCAATAACAACACTGCTACTTTTACTATTAAGTGTATTCATGAGGATGTAAAGAAATGTCCTTATGACCAGCCAGCTTCCCTATGTGTTGCTGTTGCACCCTAGCTACCGACCCCTGTGTTATTGGGAAGGGACTTGCATTTCTATTTGTCTCTAATACCAATGCCCTCTTTTATAAAAGGTGTGTCCACTGTTACCTTTCTCACCAGAGACAAGTATTCAGACACAGCACTGGAAAAAGTCCCGGAAACAGAGATAAATGGAGAAATGGGACTGGGTTTCTTACTAAAGGTAAGGGTGCCAAATCTCCCTGTAAATGGCAGAAGGGTAATGATATCTATTTAACTCAATCCTCTCTTTATGACTTTAGAAAGAAAGAGGACACTTTGTTGGCCAAACTATATGACAAAATGGTAAAAAATGGAGACAATGTTATGATGCAGTGCAGGGATCTGAATAAACCACAGAATTCAAGCACATTTGCTGCTTGTGAGTGCCATCTGATTTTTTTTCGTTGTTGTTGCCAGGTGTTTGGAACTGCTGAGAAGCAAAGTTCCCAGATAGAGCACCACTAAGAGTTAACTTCCGGAGTTATTGTTAAATTGTTAAAGTACAATGTTATGATACCTACAAATGTTAATCTTTTATCTCATTTTGAATTGTATAATGATTTTTTATGCAGGGTGTACAAGAATGCAAAAACAGGGGAGGTTTTGAAACAAATTATAGCTCCTAGGGAGTTAACAAGGTCTGTGTTTAATGTATCTAATACAGTTCCCTGAGGTGGATATTTGGGTAAAGGTAAAACCTTAGACTGCATACTTGCAAGGTTTTTATGGCCAGGTATTTACAAAGACATTAATACATTGTGTGCTGCATGCCCAGATGTCACACAGTCATCATTGGGAGGTACTGTATGTAATTCTAATGCTGATGGAAGATATTTTTGTCATTTAAACTCTTTTGAGTAAAAAAACACCCTTTTGTGTCAACCTGATGCTGCTGGCTGAAATAAAAGCCATTTATCTTTAAGAGACTTTTGCTCTCCTGATACTCTATGGGAACCTGCCATAAAGATAAATCCTAGATTTAACCCTTTATTATAATTATTCAAGTAAAAAATACAAGAAGACAAGAATGCCATTAGGAAACCATTAGGAAACCGGATACATACCGACACCCTGGTTGCAAGTCATTTCTTTGATGCTAACCATAATGTAAGCCAGTTAAAATGGAAAGTGCTAGAGGTAGTAATGAGACCCACAAGAGGAGGAGATTGGGACAAAATATTGCAGAAGGAAGCCCAGTGGATAGGGAGGTTGGAGTGAAGCAAACCTAAGGGTATGAATGATCATAGTAGCTTAAAATGTTTTCTGTAAATGTTTACAACAATATATGACAATTTTCATTTCTTTCATCATGTATTAAGAACCAGCTAGTCCTGAAAATGATCACAGAACTCCTGCTGTGTAAGGTAAAAAATGTGTTATATGTTTATGCAGGAGCTATGGCTAAGGGCTGGCAATTTATGACATTGGTTATTCGGTCTACCTGTTTTTTTGCAACCCTAAGTAGGCTAATTTTGGCAGCACTTTCAATATTGTACTTTATACGTTAGGGATAGGCAATGATGCAATTTCTGGACACACAATAAAGGATGGACTACATATTCGTCAATGAACTCTGTCACTTTAAGAGGTGAATGGGGCAAGTTCCTTGCATGAAGGTATTTAATTCCATAATGCCTTGCACCATGTACACTTAAGAAAGGACATGTAGTGTACTCACACTGCTAATAAAATAACCCTTGCATTTCACTTAATACTGCCTTACAGCTGCTTGATTCCTACATTTGAAATTGGTCAAGTTAAAAATATACCTGTTTAATTTTACAGTACTTTGATATAAGTAGATGGACAGGAAATGAATGAAGAGTAGAATGAAGTCATACAAGAGGTTGCATGGAAAACACAATACCATCAACCATATATAACAAGCAAACCTGGGGCAATTCTGTGGGAAAAGGGACTGTTCAATATTTAAAAATGGCTCAGATTAAGTGAACTTTGCCCAAAAAAAACACTGAATAAACTCTATATTTGGTTCTATCAGTCTCATTCATCAAAGCAAAACCAGGACACAATAACGTCTTCACATATGATAAGGCCCTAGAAACCAATACCTGCCCCAGTTTTCAGCCTATAATGATATGCATAAGACTCTCTAAGGTCAAGTCCACTCTAAAGTCTAAATGGCTAAATTTAACAATCAACCATTGTTCTATTTCTTGATTAATGAAATACTGATCTTAAATTTATAAGAAAAAAAAGATAAGTAGTGACATGTCATTTGCTAGATAAATAAGAGTACAGCTGTTGCATGAGCAAGCTAACATAGTAAATCAACATTGCATTAGATACAAAATGATTGGAAAAGAGCAAAACAGTGTAATTATATGTTATGAAGTTGTTTATCTTGTGTACATTTTGGTGCTTATCTGGAACTTTTTAATTATGCATTTCCAGCTTAAATTTCATCTCTGGAAACAGTACATTGTGTTTTAATGTGGCCCACAAACAAAAAAATATTATGTTCGAATCATCTTCATGGCCAGAAAAGTAATTAGGCCTTTAGCCTAAGTGGCTAAGCTTAGGGGTCTTCACAAATTATCAAGCAGAAAATGAAGTTTACCTGTCATGTAAACTGAGGTTACAGGGTTGATTGTTAAATTCTTATTTTAATTGTGTTGGTTTATGGAAATATGTGTATCAGTCATACACATTATTTACTAATCAATATTCAGTATATTGTGAGCCAGTGCCTAATTGTACAGAGCATGTGCAGCGAATCAGCAGAAAAGAATATGGGGAGCTACTGGGGGCATCTCTGGAGTCACAGATCTTCCCTGCTAAAGGGTTGTGGTTGCATTGGGCCAGTACAGAAGTACAAAGCATAATGTACAACATTTCTGCCCTATTTCTTTAGTTAAGTTTTAGTTCTCCTTTAAGTGGCAATTTAAAGAAATGTAGTTATTAGGTTTCCTCTACTTTCCTGAAGACAGTGCACATAATATTTGGCATCCACAGTCCATATGATATAGTAATAATGAACATTTTTCTGTGTGTCCTATGCCTAGCTCCAAAATTTGAAGAAGGTGTTGTAGGATATATTGATAGTGACAGTCCTGAGCAGACCTAGTTGCCCAGTGATTTGTTTTCAATGAATAGAAGCTCAGATGGGAAATGACAGTAGCATCAGTTTGCATTGCCAGAGGGTAGAGACTTAAAGAAAGTAAGTAATTGTAATCAAGCATACTAATAGTAAGCACATTGTTCCATACCATATACAAATGGTCACTGAGCCCCCAAGACTCTTTATGTGTATGTAACCACTTTTTGGCTAATATAGACAAATACCAACTAGTGATGACAGAGCATGGGCTACATGAGACCCTCTTTCACCAGGTAGGGCTTTCGCTAAGTGGAAATAACATGTGTCAATGTTGTTGTACTACAACTCACTACTGCCAAAGATGTAAAATATTCGAGTATTACAAAAAACAAATGGTTGGTAATAACATGCCCTTAAATCCATATGCCTCCTTTTCCCCTGTGGATAGCACAGCAACACCCAGCACATAATTAAACAGCTTAGGACCCTATAGTAACTATTTCCAAATTCTAGAAACCCCCAGAGCAACCTCCCACCAGATTTACCTCCCACAGTATGGCACACACGGGGCATAGGGCAGGCAGATTATAGCACACACACAGGCCACATAGGGCAGGCAGAGTATGGTCTACACAGGCAGAGAAGGAAGACAGAGTATGGCACATACTGGCTTTGTACCCTACCGGCTTTTGGGTAAGCAGAGTAGGGTACAAACAAGCAACATAAGGCAGGAAGAATACAGAGCTTAGATAATGGAGACATTCACATTGCAGGGACCAGTTAATCTCAATACTGATACCTTTTAATGCCACACAATGAGGGGCTGCCAGTTGGACAGCCCTGAATTACAATATAGGATACATTCCCCCTGCCTATCTTTATTTCTTATATCATATATATATATATATATATATATATATATATATATATATATATATACAGTATATACATTTACTGTACAGATATATATATATATATATATACATACGGTACATATATATATATATATATATTATGCTATATTTACTTCATAAAGAAACTTAGCCATTGTCAGCACATTGCTAGAGCTTAATGTAACACCCCCTGTCTCTTCATAGCATTAGGCTGAACTGATTTGTATCTCAACGCATGCCTTAGGTGACCTACATTACATTGTGTTTAAGTGTGAATGAAGAAGCTACATGCACCACTTGCTGCCACATATTATTTAATTAAAACCAAATACTTCATAGGTGAGCTAATGAATTGATAGTGGCAAGCAAAGAAAAAATAATTTAATGTAGATTATGTAAATGTATATTTTTTTATTTTTTATTAAAACCACCCTAGACTATAATAGGACATTTCTAATTACTGAACAGTACAATTAAGTTGTATCCTGGGGGCATTTATTGCATTTTTTGATAAATGTTGGAATATGCACACTTTCATTCTGGCAAATAATTTTAAATATTAATGCTGAACTAACAAATACATTCTAGAGCCATAAAAAGTAATTGTCTTTGCAGTATTTAGTATGTTAATAGTTTCACACTTTGTAAGAACAAGCTTTCAATATAGAGTGTATTCTTCTTCATATAAAAAATTTTTTTGTACAGCCTATTTCCTAGATTATGTGTATCTGTTCCCTGCCCAGACCTTGTCCTGTCTATCAGTTAAGATTATCTGCTGCTTCCAGAATGGTATGGTGGTGATTATTACACCTTGCCATATCAGTAGACTGTGTATTGCACCATTTACAGCTGTTATCCAGCATATGAACTCCGCCCAGTATACAGCCAGTTAGTCTTGAAATGCAGTCTTTTACCTAACATAAGGATAATTTAATTAAAGTTATAGTCAATTGTGTGGTGTTTCTGCAAGGTGCCTGTAGGTGTCACTGTGCACAAGAGTATACTGTACATCCACTGTACTTTCTATACTGCTTAAAAGGGTTAGAATTCAAGCTACTGTTGAAGTGTAATGGCTGCATGAACCTGCTAATAAAGCACTGTTATACTCTGCTCATCCTTGGCTACCAGAACATAACAAATTGGTGACGAGATGTCTCTTCTACCTCAGCAGCAGCCTGCGGCTTTTCTCCCAAACCCTGGTGAGCCTAGCATACCATTTACTGCTTGGATCCATAAGTTTAAAAATTACATTTCTGGTGATCAAGGGGAGATTTCTGCTGCTATAAAGAATGCTTTCCTTATTCACTGCCTGGGGGACAGCATATATTCTTTGCATTACTATTACCTGATGAGACTTGTGAAACTGCTCTCACTTTTTTGTGCCAAGAGTAAATGTGGTTGCTGAAAGATATAAATGCTGCCAATTTGGACACTGTAATGACAAACCCACAGAACAATCTGTAGCAGCTTTGAGAGAGCTGGTTGTTACCCATGAGTTCGGGAATTTAACAAATGAAATACTAAACAAAATAGTGGGAAAAAAAAATTCACTTCACATTAGAGAGGATTTAACCCTAGTAAAGGCTATTACAGTTGCTAGCCAAATTGAAACTGCAGTGGCAGAGGTTGAAACTCTCAGTCAGGAAACTGCTGGGAATGTACAGACTGTGAATCCAGCACTGGGGCCTAATAATGCACAGCTACAGGCAAAATACAATGCTAAGGAAAGGGATTCACCTACACTGAAAAGCCTTGCAGCAAATACAAATAAAATATACTGCTTCCGGTGTGGCTCAACACAACATACTGCAAATGATGCTACGTGTCCTGCAAAAGCTGTACAATGCCACAAATGCAAAAAGGTAGGACATTTTCTAAAAAATGTTCATGAAGTCACTACTCCAAATGTTATGGTGTGGAAGCTGATACATTTATTCCAGACAAGTTTAAATGCACTGTCAATGTCAATACTGCTTCTGCTGACAAGGGACACTCCATTAACCTGATGCTTGATACAGGTTCAGCTGTTTCTATACTACCAAAGGATATTTTCTTGAAATACTTTGCAAAAATACCCGCTTTTTGCACCTGCTCTGGTGTTGCTTGGTTGCTTGCCAGTGACTATATGTCGTATTTGAATCAAATACTGCAAAATGTGACTTATACTATACTTGGAAGGGATCTCTTTGTTACAATTAGTTGATGGTCTCATTACTACGGCACCAGTGCCTGCCAAACAGCCTAAAATATCACCAAAAAGCAACACTTCATTGGGTTGCGCAAAGAACTTTGTACACAAAGCTAAGCAGAGACCAGATGTAAAACCAGTATGCCAGAAATTGAGGTGATTGCCCTATTCTATAAGGGAGCCTGTCTCACAGGAACTAAAGAATCTGGTAACCGTGAACCTAATAAAGTTGTTGTTATAGATAATCACCCCTTGCCACACATAGAGGAAATATTTTCAGAACTCTGAGGAGCAAAATTCTTTTCCACCCTGGATCTTCAGAGTGCCACATCAAGTATTACTACATGAGGAAAGCAGAGACCTCACTGCATTTATCACCCATTATGGTTTGTTTCGGTTCAAGCTGTTCATGGACTGGCTTCAGCACCAAGCTGTTTTGACTATGGTCAATACATATGCTTCAGACTATGGGATTGGTTCAATTCTCACACAGATCCATTCCTATCATACAGAGAAAACTGTTGCATTTGCATCCAGAAAACTTACAAAAGCAAAGTGTAATTATTCTAAAAGAAGCTCTAGCATGTGTTTGGATGCATGGATGTATATGCATGGATCACAGCCTTTAATTACACTGCTTAAAACAAAGGGACTAGGAAGCGCTGGAATGCGTATAGCTAGTTGGCTAGCAAGGCTACTGAATTTCAACTACAAAATGCAATACAAACCATTTTTGAAAATGTTACTGCTGATTGTTTGTCACATTTACCTTTACCTGCAGTTTCTAATACACTGGATAGAAGTTGTAGCATTGACTGATATACCTTCATCAGCTGCTGATTTTAAGCAAGCTTGCTTCACATGTCCAATTCTAGTAAAACTGCACAACATCTTACAAAGCAAATGGCCAAATGCTGAGAAGAAACTCAGTCCTGATCTTCAACCGTACTACAGGATTAGTCACAAATTGTCCTTAGTAGATGGCTATGTTGTCCATTGAGCTCACTGCTGACTGGTACCAGAGACGTTGAGAGAAAAGCTCATACAACTTGCACATGAGAGTCATCAAGGAATTGTACAAACAAAACAAAGACTGCGAGAACTATACTGGTGACCAGCAGTGGATGCCGATGTGGTAACTGCCATTCATTCTTGTATTCCTTGTCAGAATCATGACAATACTGCTATCACACATACACCACCACTTCAGCTAGTACCATTCCCTGATTCAGCATGGGAAAAACTTGCTATTGATATTGTGGGTCCTTTTGCAGATGCTCCTATAGACTGCAGATTTGCTATAACTCTGACTATTACAGTAAATGGACTGAAATTGCCTTTGTTTCTCATTTAACATCAGCTACAGTAATAACATTTCTGTCTACAGTCTTCAGCAGAGAAGGTAATCCAAAGGAGTTAATATCAGACAGTGGACCATAGTTTGTCTCATCTAAAATCTTTCTGAGAGAGGGGAATCTTGCGCATATAAAATCCTCAGTGTATTACCAACAAACAAACGGAAAAATCGAGTAGAAGCTCTACAGACATCAAACCTTACTGGGAAATCTTAGAAAGTGTTTACAACAGAGTTCCTGCACAACTACAGAGCAACGTGTTATGCAACAACCCAAGCATCTCCAGCTGAATTATTCCATGGCAAACAGATGCACACTAAGTTACATGTTGCAGACATCAAACTTCCACAAAATACTGTTCCTACAAAATCATCTACTGCAGATATTGCCAAGTGTCAACAAACCAAATGGAAGGCTTATAGTGACAGAAAATGTGGTGCAAGCGAAGTGCACTTTCAACCTGGATCTTTAGTCAGAATTAAGAAATCAGGACAACTGAAACAAGGATAGTCTAAATTTACTACACCACCTAAAGTAAGACGCCAGTGAGGACCATACACATATGAACTGTCGGATGGACGCATATGGAATGAAGTCATCTTGCAGATGTTCCATTTGATGATGGACATATCCCTACTCCTGATGCCAACATGAGGCATACTGAGAGAATCAGAAAACTACCTGCATGGACCAAGGACTATGTATTGTGAAAAAATCATAATATTGCTTTAAGATGCATATTATTTTATTGCTGCTGATTATTGTATTTGCCCAAATGCTTTCCTACTATAGGGGGAATATGTGGTGTTTATGCAAGGTGCCTGTAGGTGTCACTGTGCACAAGAGTTATACTGTGCATACACTGTATTTTCTATACTGTTTAAAAGCATTAGAGTTCAAGCTAATGTTGAAGAGTAATGGCTGCAGGAATCTGCTAATAAAGCACTGTTATACTCTGCTCATCCTTGGCTACCAAAAAATAACACAACCAATCCGGCACTATGCAGAGGCACAGAGCACAGCCAATTCCCAGTCAGAAGTTTTTTTTGCATCAGCATTAAGGATTTAATGTTTTTTTGCACTCCTGCTAACTGAGGCAAGTTTCTCAGACTTTTCCACTGTGAGCTTTAAGCTTAGAGAAGACCATCAAATAACAATAAAAATTTCAGTACATTAAATGCATCAGTAGAGAACAAACAGCATATAAATCTGTCATTTGCATTGCATTATATAAGATCCTAAGGCACAGCGTTAGAAACAAAGAAAGACTCCCAATTCTGAGCTACCGTGAAGTAATTTCATAAGGCTGCATCCTAAATGGTCATATTGCCTTTGTCTTTTGTAAACTTTATTGCAGTGCCCAAGAATAAAGCTTAACGCGTTTCGTATCACTTGGATACTTAATCATAAACTAAGTGTTACCACATCCCATAGCATATTTAAATGAATAACCACCAATCAGAGCACAGGAAGATGTAGCCACCATCTTGGTGCTCTCAGAGGAAGCCATTTCAAAAACACAAAAACTTTATACAAACAATACAAAATATAAACAAAGAATATTAATAAAACAAAAGTAATAATAGAGGATGGAACAAATACACTAAGTCCATACACTGTCAAATAGTAAATAAGAATAATTTAGTCAGAGATAACGCTATTCATATTAATCAATTCAAAGTATATTAATCAATTCAAAGTATATTAATAGTATATTAATAGTTGTGAAACATTATTTTTTGAGAAATTATTATTTGGAGACTGTAAATGGATCAAAGAGAACATAGAATGAGGGATACATTGGAACTAAAAATGACAGGTCACATCATATTCATCCCCAGTGGATATCTTGTTGCTAGGGAGAATATCCACTTAGTTTCTAAATTTAATTTTCTATGCCCATTATAGAAAAACAGTCAAGATTATTCAAATTGCATAAATGAAAATGCTTTGCCACATTAGTCTCATTGTTCTTATGTATATTATATATATGTTCTCTAGCTCTTTCTTTCAAGGATCTGCTTGTTTGACCCACATACTGTTTTCCACAACGTAAACAAGATATCAAATAAATTATATTGCGAGTTTTGCAATTGATATATTGTTTGATTTTATTTGTTTCTTTAGTAGTGCAAGATGTGAAATTGTTTTTAACAGTTATATATTGACAAGTCATACATCTGAGTGCTCCGCATTTATAAGAGTTTATGTGGGTAAGCCATGTACTTTTTTCTTTCTTTGTATTTATCACACTAGGAGAGAGGAAATTCCAAAGTGTTTTTGCTCTTCTGGAGACAAAATGGCAACCTTCTTGGAGAATGGTGTCTAAAACAGGATCAGTTTTCAATATAGTTAGATTTTTCTTTACAATATTGACGATATCAAAGCATTGAGAACTGTATGTCAGGACACATGATACTGAATTAGATTTATTTTTGATTTTAGTATTGGGTTTCTTGGATAGATGATCTACTGTATATTATATTTCCCAAAAAAGGGTATCTCTATTTGTATGCAAAGCTCTAGAGAAAGCTTTCACTAAGGTGGACCTCTCATATCCTCTAATAAGGAGTCTATCCCTGAGGTCGCATGATTTTTTGACAAAATCATCAAAATCCGAGCTATTTGAAAAATCTTGACTGTTTTTCTATAATGGGCATAGAAAGGGTCTTTATGGACCAAAGAGGAGGCGATATCACCAAAAAACTCTTACATTTAGAAACTAAGTGGATATTCACCCTAGCAACAAGATATCCGCTGGGGATGAATAATGAATATGATATGACCTGTTATTTTTAGTTCCAATGTATCCCTCATTCTATGTTCTCTTTGATGTTTTTCAAATAATAATTTCTCAAAAAATAATGTTTCACAACTATTAATATACTTTGAATTGATTATTATGAATAGCTTTATCTCTGACCAGATTATTCTTATTTACTATTTGACAGTGTATGGACTTAGTGTATTTGTTCCATCCTCAATTATTACTTTTGTTTTATTAATATTCTTTGTTTATATTTTGTATTGTTTGTATAAAGTTTTTGTGTTTTTCAAATGGCTTCCTCTGAGAGCACCAAGATGGTCTTTTGTACGCCATAATCAGTTATCTGAACCCTATCATGTATGGCTGCTCTGTTGTCTGAAACTCTCCATGTTTCTTCTAACAGTCTACCCCCAAGCTACCTGGTGCACGCCTAGAAGTTATTGCCCCATTTGTGACCAAACTCCAGGTGCTGCTGGGCCACATGCCACCTCTTAATTTGTCCTGTCATAGGCCAAGGCCTTTGTGAGCATAGCACAAATCCAGACCTGGCCTTCAACATCTTTTAAACATGCAAGGTACAGAGTGTCAGGAGGCCCTGTCCTTACCACCTGTTCTAAGGAAGATGGTAAGAACAGAAATGGGGTGCACCCCTGATGTTGCACTTTGCATAGAGAATTACATTTTTACAAAGACCAGCAAGCCTGGGGGGTGGTTAAGAACTTATGCCCCAGGCTCTTAAATAACCTCTTATTACTATTTTCTTTTTTATCTTACTACCTACATTGTACTGGACTGGCACAAACACCAAGAACATGCATCCATGGTGGGCACTCATTCAGTGTGCTGCACACCTCCAAACTGTCCTGATGACTTTCTCTTTGATCTTCTGCACTGAACAGCCAGAAAAAGATACAAAATTTCTAAAACTCAATTGGCTTTTGGCAAGAGAGAGCACAGAATATGTGGCAGGTGCAATTTTGCAACAATTTAAATAAGCAAAGAAACAATTGTAACAATTTAAGATAAGAAGGTCTCTTGGGGAAATTGTTACTTGCAGCTTAAAGGGCAATTCATCCTCATTAGCAAAACTGTAAAAACACATATAAAACAAAGGAAATGTGTTCAACGTTTTATAACTGCCAAATGAACATGGTAATTAGAGGATGTGGTGTGGTCAAACAAATGTGTGCCTCTTTCTATTTCCAAAATGTTGGGAGGTATAGTGCTGTGAAGTAAAAAGTAAATATAATAAACAGCTTAAATAAGTATTATTCCTGCCCCTTCCCCATAAATGATCAATTCTGTTTTGAGCTATGTGTGAAATACTTTACATGTTTCCATTTTATAACTGAGTTGTATAGTGCACACCGAAAGCCTCTCCTCCTTTATTATTATTATTATTATTATTAATAATAATGTGTATTTTTAGAGTGCCAACATATTGTTCTGTGTATGGTAACAGAAAAAAAGTTACAGAAACCTGCACTTCTTTTATAAATTGGGATATATTTGCCTAAATACTGAGGCCCTAATGACTGATTTATTTATCTCTGTATTGCAAGCAGATATTTAAGTTTAAGACATGCCAGAGTCCTAATTAAACAGATACACACACATACACAGCGGTGACTAACAGTACAACATTCAAATTGTTAATAATTATAGCCATTTTAAATCATGGGAATGGAACTAGAGGTCCTCATTTACATTGCAGCGCCAACTTCAGTTTTCAGTGCCTTGGGCCACAATTTTATTAAAGGAATCTCTCACTATTTCATGCAAATAATGGAACAATAAGTGTAGCTCATATCCACAACCTAGTGATGTTTTGTTAACGGCCAATTCTTTAGATCCAGATCCACAAAGACCACCTTTAGTTTTGTCATTTTAAAATGGAGGTGTTTGCCAGTTAGAATGACCTATATGACTTCTGAGTTAAAAAAAAAAGAAAAATTATTCCAAAAATTATTTTTCTTGTAGAACAGCGACTAAAGAAAACGGAGCAAGCAAAAAAAGGAGAAATAAAAAATGATGTAGTATTTTTAGTTATTGCTGTAACACCTTGTGCTGGATAGGCATAGAAAAAATTAAACTTTTCTAGTGTGGGTTTCCCCTTTAGAAAATACCTCTTCTTTCCATTCCACAATGTGCAAAATTAGAGGTTGGTGCTCTCTGGGTCCTTCACCAAACTTTAGTAAAATTGCCTACTTACAAGATAATGGCAGTAATATCACACTTAGTTTAAATCCCAGTATCCTCCTCTCTTCAGCCAGCCACTCTTAGGCTCCCAGGTAGAAATATATAATTTGCATAGTGTAATAACATTTTATTAAAAAGGTTAAAAAGCATTAAAAACGTTCCACTCACATTTGTTTGTAAAATTTTGGTCACATATAGGCAAGTCTTGTGGCAGTGTCACCAGCTGGAGGTTCTGCCTGCGTCTCTCTTCCGCGTGGTGTCCTCCCCGCAGTCCGCCTGTGATAACTTCTGAGTTACTAGAAATCTCTGTTCTGAGAATGCAGTTGACTGTCACAGATGTACAAAAGGCCATAGCATGTTCCTTTTAGCACTTCTCTGCAAAGGTCATACAACCACTGTGGCCTGAATTGAAAGTTGTAGATGTTTAGAAAAAAACTTTACTTTTATAATGATCCCTGCAATAGGAATGAGCCATTCAGAAACCTTCCTAAGCTAAAACGATTCTTATACAAACTCAAGAACTAAGCTGAAGGTGCAAAAATGAAGTAATATCACCATGTTTGCTTACTCACAGTGCACCTTTCTTCCCAGAATTCCAGTCTGAGCATTTGTATGTGACTACAAATTAGCATTGTCAAGAACATGAAGTTAATTTACCAATTTAGGAACAACTGGCATCCATAATGGTAGATTGTGCACAAAATGTGTGTCATTATGTGGTTACATGGCATCTCTTCCAGTGAAGTGACTATACTTGGTGAAAGCCAGGTGTGTGCATAGACACAAGGAAAACCTGAAAGTAATAACCACTTAAGCCACCTTGCATAAAATCCATTAAAGAAGGCTGAACCATTGGTTACAAGCAGCCACGCTGGCGTCCGTTTTGGCGCCAAATTAGGCCTATTTAAAGGTGCCCTGGACTCTGGATCATTGCCCGATTACAGGTTCTACTACTTGTGTTCCTGGGTGTGTTTTGGATTGAACTCTTGCTGATTGACCTTTTGCCTGAATCTTGACCTCGAAACTTTGCTGCCTGAACTGACCCTTCGCCTGGATTTGACTACTCTTTTGCCTTACCCTTTGGATACCTCGAACTGTGCACTTCCTCCTTGGTCCACACTACAAACTACGCCTTCGGGCCCTGACAGAATGACACCGCAGGCAAGCACAGGGTTACTTGTGAGACGATCAGGACAGAAAGAAACAAGGCTCTCTTCCATCAATCATGTTAGTTGGTGTCAAGCACTCCTTCTATAGGTAGATTTATGAATGGAAACAGGTAACCAATGTTTGGCAAAAGAAACCCATTGGTCATTCCTTTCAAACTTAGTATAATAATTAATCAATGGCTACTGAAAAATTGTATTCCAGACAATAGCCTTATTTGACTATATGCATGTATAAGAGACCTTAGAGCCTCTCTTACAATTAATTGCACTAAAGGTTTGTGTTGTGTACTAAATGTTTGAGAATATATATGTAAGAGTAAGAAGTCCTAGAAATTGATATTTCTAAGGATAAAATGGTAGAGAAGAGACATAGTTACCCTTCCCACACTCTTCTCTGACCTTTTCCTCCAGCTGAACATTGTCCCTGTTTTCCCCTTATTTTAATAGAGCATTTGGTTTCAGCCAGTACATTACCCTCTAACACACCTATGTATGATGGCAGATTGAACATGGGTGAAGGAGTATTTTTTAAAGTATTATGGTGAACAAAAGAGAAGCTTTTTTCTCTGCAATGAGTATGCAAATTCTTGCAGTGACTATATTTCAGAACTGGCTAATTGATTTCACTTGTCTTTAGCGAAGGTTAAATTCTCAAATATACTTGGCATGAAAACAACTCATAAGCCGTACATTTAACAACGCTTATACCTACAACTGGGTCATGAAACTAAGTCTGTAGAATCCAGGCCACAAACTTATTTTTATATTACAATGCTAAATGAATAATCACTGAAATGAGTTCATGTTACTAATACGGCATGAACTGCAGTCTTCCCAAATTTTTTTTTTATTGTTGTGACCATTTACCCAACTCCCTTGAAACCACACACTCCTAATTGAAAGTGATGAAGTGGAATCTGGAGCTTTCTCGTGCGTAACTACTCTTTGCAGTCAAATGCCATTGGGAATACAAGGTTTTGTGTGTGTGTTTTTTTGAATGAGTATAATAAAACTATTGTACAGGTATGGAGCATGTTATCCAGAATAGACGGAACCTGGGGTTTTTCCATAATTTGGATCTAAGAGACATTAAATAAACCCAATAGGCTGGTTTTGCTTCCAATAAGGCTTAATTATATCTTAGTTTGGATCAAGTACAAGCTACTGTTTTATGGCTACAAAGAAAAAGGAAATAAGTTTTAACATTTTGGATTATTTGTTTAGAATGGCATCTATGGGAGATGGCTTTTCCGTAATTCGGAGCTTTTGGGATAATGAGTTTCTGGATAATGGATTCCATACCTATATTACCTCATCAGGTGCTGTATCAAATAACACTGCTTGATTTGGTAAATATTCATTGTAAATAGCATAGTGATTATTTTCAAATTGCATCCTTAGTTTAAAACATATATATGGCAAATTTGACTAGGGAATAGTTAAAAATGAAAGTTAAAAGTAAAAAAAAAAGTATTTAAAAAAAAATTGAATGTGATTTTTCGAGATTTATCGTACACTAGCCCTTTAATTTGATTCAACTATTCTGAGCTTTCTGAATAATGTTTCCAATAACGAATCCCATACCTGTATAATAACAGTTTTTTTTATTTTAAAGCATACATTTGATAAAAGAATTTCTGATATTTCAATCAAAACAGTATAGCAACATAGATCTTTTGCCAGAATTGAGCAACATAAATTTTTCTTGAACTACTAACCAACTCTTTTCAAGGTCATTATATTTTTCTTAATAAATTATTCAAGCAGGAAAGAAAGCTAGAAGAAACAGAAATATTCATAACATCCATAAATAATACAAAGCAAGCAGACTACTCTAAGGCCATATCTATCCAAATAAAAGCACTTATGCTCAATAAATTGTCATTTGTTTACCATATATTTTATTTTTTGGACAGACATAGACTTTAAACAATTGTTGCTTACCAACATATTTACAGTAAAGTGTTCATAAAAATATGAGACCCTTCATTTAGGCATGGATTTGTGGATAGGCCACAAAGGCCTCGGCCTAGGGCAGCATGCAGCCCAGTTGCATTGCAATTGGTTTGGAAGAACTGGGGATATGCAGGAGATTTATTAGATCTTTAAATGTTAGACTCTCCAATCCATGTGATCCAGACCCAAATGGATATGAAAGGGGAGATTGGAAGGGAGAAATGGGGCTGTTGAGTGGTCCCAGCCTATGGATAGGAAAATGACTGGCAAACATGTAATTTACACATGTATAGGAAACTGGCTACAGGCTAGGGTACAGAGGGTTGTACATTCTTTGCTTGGAGTTAGGTCTTAGTGGGGTCCCTCAGAGCTCGGTAATGGGTCCACTTTTATTTAACTTGTTGATGAATAACTTAGGGGAGGGTATTGTAAGTAATGTATCAGTGTTTGCAGATGACACAAAACTATGCAGCCCAATAACTTCCATCCAGGATGTGGCATCCTTGCAACAGGATCTTGACAAACTGCCAATTTGGGCAGCTAAGTGACAAATGAGATTCAATGTTGATAAATGTCATGCACCTGGGATGTAAATATATACAAGCAATTTATATCACTAGGCAAATTCATTATGGAAAAGGACCTTGGAGTCCTTGCCAGTCAGCAGCATCAAGGGCACATAAAGTCTTGATCTGTATTAAAAGGGGCATAGATTCACGGGAGGAGGGAGTCTTTCTTCCACTTTATAGAGCGCTGGCAAGGCCCCATCTAGAAATTGTCGTATAGTTTTGGTCACCAGTGCTCAAACTAATTGAATTAGAGATGGTCCAGAGAAGGACAAATAAGCTGGAGAAAGGTATGGAAAATCTTAGCTATGAGGAAAGACTGGCCAAATTTGGGATGTTCACACTGAAGAAGAGGTGCTTAAGAGGTGATATGATAACTATGTATAAATATATTATAATCTCTCTGATGCTTTGGTCTTTTCAGCCGACATGAGTTCACCTATTCTGATTAGAAGAAAAGAGGCTCAACTTTAATATTCGGAAGGGTTTTTTTTTACAGTTAAAGCTATGAAGATGTGGAATTCTCTCCCTGAATCAATTGTACAGGCTGATACATTAGATATCTTTAAAAAGGGGTTGGATGGCTTATTAGCAAGTGAAGGAATACAGGGCTATGGAAGATAGCTCATAGTACAATTTGATCCAGGGACTGGTCCGATTGCCATTTTGGAGTCAGGAAGCAATTTTTCCCCCTTTGAGTCAAATACCTGTGGGCCAGCGGGAATTATTATCATTATTATTATTATGTATTTCTATAGCTTCAACATATTGGGCAGCACTTTAATTAAATGTGCTTATACAACTAAATCACATGAATTACATACATATGGAGTTACATACATTCCAATCTGCCTTCTGCATTCACCGTGGGGACACGAGCCATCTTCTTCACTCCTCAAATGCAGCTTCCAGGTTCAGTCTTCTCTGCTTTCTTCATTGCACCACGTGACATCATATCGGTTGGCTTAAAAATGTTAATATTTAAAGGCACATCTTCCTTTTCACACTACCCAATGTAAAGGTTTCTTCCACAGTCCTAGTTGTTTGGTGTTCTTCCTTGGCCTGTGATCTTGATACGCTTCTGCATTCTGTGTGGTACTGCATTGTCTGTCGGTTCAATACTGCCCGTTACTGCATCTTCTGTTGGTCTGCCCCTGCTCCCACATCCCTTCCGTACACATTTGGATCCCGTGCTCGCCCAAACGTTCTGTCTGTTTCTCCCACAATAAGACCTGGTGGCATCTGAGTAGAGGAGGGCTTCATCCGAACCAAAGGTGGCTGCTATAGGCAGAAGAGCTGGCTGTGACCAGAACCTTGGAATCTCTTCTAGTTAGGGATACCCTATGCTACAGGAGTGACTGTTATCACAGTCAATGGGGAATGTAACTTCCCTCCAAGAAAGGGAGAAATTGCAGGAAAGGTGGTTTTCAAGACACTAATGAGCTTAATTTATTAGTTTGTATTTGTAGGTTTTGTCTTTGATATATTATTTAGACCATAAGGTGCATCAATTTATTTAAATTAAAATAATAAGAATTATTTTTGGATGACAGAAGTGTTAAAATCAAACTTTAAAATCACACAATTTATCAGCTCCACTGCTGTCCATTCATGTTAAAGCCACTAAACTGCATTACTGCACCACCCATTATCTAATTAGATATACAAATGACTTATATACTGCTAGCTAATTGTAATGCTGATGGTAATATTTTCTAAAGATTATACATATGTATAGAAGGGTTTTGGAGTGACAGAACTGATTATATAGCCAGATGTTTTTGGACTGTATTTGAAAATGTGCATGCATACTGCATATACAGTATATACATAATTTCAAACTCTCGCTTGTTTTTTTTTTTTTAACAAATTTGCAGTTTTATTACTTTTGGAACAGGAATTGCAGCATGTTCAGACAAGACTTAATTTACTTGTGTTGCTGTTATTCCCTCCCAGGAAGGAATAATGACCTGTAGAATAAATCAAGTACCCTCTGGCCAGTGACTTGCCTATTCCCAATATGATTTGCAGATGGTCAAAATAACAATAAATAACTTTAACATCTGTGGTTCCTACCTTTATATCTTCCCCCTGCTCAGTTCAAGTGCCTCTGGTGCCTATGTAGTCTTCAGTTCTTTATTTCTCTTCTATTCCATTTAAATTATAGTTATATTTATATCTTACGTGGCTCAGTTGCCTCCCACAGTGATTCAGTGACACCTCATAGATCATCACCAGATATTTGTCCTCAAACCTGTGAACCATATGGCAACCAACAGGCCCTGTGATAGAGAAGGTGAATTGAAAAGTTGTTTTAGAAAACAGAATAGACGGCTATCTTTGTTTCTCTAGCATGTGTCCAATACATTTGAGTGCACAATAGAAGTAGTTTATTTTCGCTGTATTGTTAGTGTAGCTTCTTCATGAAAGAAACACATTAGCTTTGGGATTAGGATATTAGGATATTCACCAATATAAATGAATATCTACAGTCTGCTATATGTAAAATTCTATTTATTTCATACATAAATGCATTCAATGCCGTTGCTTTTAATAGATTGTTTGAAGTCCCTTTTTATTTTGCCATGTATTTGATGTGTTTTTAATTATTACTGACCTGCTACCATAATTATACTACACTGTGGAATGGTTTGGTGCCTTCTAGACATTTTCACTCTTGTGTTCTTTGTTATGGCAGTAAATGGTTGTGTATGTAGTGTCAAACTAATTATAGTTCTTTGACTCTTGCTTTTTTCTGCTTTCCCAGGCCCTGTGTCTTTTAGGGCCCTGTGTCTTTTGTTGCGTGCAGTAGCCCTTACATTAGGATATTGGAAGTTAATAACTCAAAGACAACAAATATATTTCATAATGTCTAACTGCCCGCCAGCAACAGCATAATCCTCAGGAAAAACATTTCATAAAGTAAAAATAAAATAAAAATAAATAAATAAAAGAAGCTGAGAACTGTGGGTGGACACTTTCCAGATACTTAGATACTTTAGATCCAACAGGACCACAGAGATTATTCAAATCATTTCCTTCACAAAAATTGCTGATCTTTCATTCATTCTTAAATGGTGAAGATAAAGTATCGAGAAGATTTATGAAAATTTGAAAAGGAGTCTTTGTGGATGCCCAACAGAATGAAGTACTTTTTTCTGCTTGTGCTAAACTCGATTCAATAGGTAAATCCCCAAAGAAAGACAAAAAAATGCATTTATTTCAACTCAATGCTTGCATAGCAAAAATCTTTATAAAACAGAAACAATTTCACTTTATAAAAAAATAAAACTTTATGATTTTGGGATTTTAGCATCCCAAAGCATGATATTTTAACATTTAGCATTAATTAACTGCTAGTTATCTTTTATAAATGTAAAATATATATATTTAATTTTTTTATTTTTTTAAAGTAATGTTATTCCTACATATATTTGCTTTATTTATCATTGTATGTGTTGCCTGTGGTGTTATTAATAAAAAATGAGTCTTTGTATTGTCCTAATATGGGGGAAATATAATAAAATTCACAAAGAGAACATGTTTGCAAATAAACATTTGCATGAAGCAATGTAATATTCTTCAATAGGCTTTTATTGCATTGTGAATCTTAATTACGCATTGTGAACCTTTAACACCTGCTTGAAGGTGGTTTAAACGTGTAGCGCAAATGTAACCATTTTTTCATAAAGTAGTTTTATTACATCGTACTGTCGCATGAAGGGCAAAGTGTTTGCAAAGGCAATTTATTCACATTGTAAATAATTTTTGAGTTAGATCCAATATTTCCCCATTTGATTTATTATATATCTCTTTTTTAGGTATGCGCTATATCCAGGATTCAGTATTTGGCAGATCCAGGCATTTTCAGAAGGATTCCGAATCGGCCTAAGGCTCAAATCTAAACTCTTTCATGTGACTCTGGAAAACTGAAAGTGATCCTTTGATGTCAACAGTTAATACTGATATTAGATTTGTCTCACATTTTAATATGCAAATTAGGGTTCAGATGATTAAGTACAAAGCCAAGTCTTTTTTGGAGAATTTGTAATAAGATTATATCCAAATGTAATTTTTTTTCCCTTTTTTATTTTACTTTTCATGTTTTCAATGTGTTTTTCTGATACATTTTGACCTGAATTGTTATTAAATTGATTGGTGAGATTTACATTGATCTTCTGGAAAAGCTCATTTCAAGATACTCTATTCAAGCCTAAGCTGAATTCAGTTAATTTATTAAGGCATCTATATAACTGGATATTGCTGATTTTGCAATAACTGTGTATACACACAACAATGGCTACTCCATTCAATGGGCCTTATATAAAAGTGATTACCTTAAGATTTGTTTTCTCTATTTTTAAAATTCTCTCACTGCATTCACTTACCGTGAATATGATTTTTATGAATGAATGTAGCTTTTTTTCATGATCACTGAATTGATCACTTGACAATATCTACTTAATCTCAAACCAAGATTTATTAAACCACTAGAAGCATTCTGTATGAACATTGGCTACTAAATTTATTACTAGAATGATCAAGATTATTTGATGATTTCTTATATTATATAATTTCAGTATTTTCTGCATCTGGCCCTAAACTCAGGTAAGTGACAACAGCACACATCATGTGCAGTAACTAAACAGAAAAGAAGATGGGGGCATCTTTGGAGGCACACAGGATCAGACTAGACATTGGGGGGCTCACTTGGTTGCGAACCTCCGGCGCCCCCATGCACATGTGCGAATGGCTGTGCATGTCGCACATACGTGCAGCAAGTTTTTTTGGTAGACCCGGTAGATCAGGGGAGGGAGTCTGGGCCAGCGTGGGGTCCATGAGGGCCAGGGCCCATCTGTTTTAATGGCACAGTCTGACCCTGGAGGCACAGATCTATACTGTTTAGGGGTGGTGGTTGCCTTGGGCTGGTACAGCACAAAACATAAGGTAGAACAATATTGCATTACTTCTTTAGTTAAACTTTAATTCTCCTTCAACTAGTAATCCAGTATCAATTGTATATTTTCTCATAAGTCAATTATGTTCTGTATTGTGTTTTTAGATGCATTTAAGTGCTTGTTAGTGTAAGGGCAGACGGGCAGATTTGGGGAAATTTAGCCACCTGGAGACTAATCGCCTCTTCTGCTGGGCGACAAGCAATTCAATTTTCAAAGTTGCTTCACTATGAAACTTTGAGCGACTTCAGAAAACAAAGCACCGTGAGTGCATTAACGCAGGCGATTCTTCATTTTAGCACATGAAAGGCAGGGAGAAGGCAGTTTGGGGAGATTGTCCACCAGCATAAGAGGCGATTAGTTGCCAGGCATCTAAATCTCCCCGAATCTGCCCATCTGCCCCTACCCTAAGATGTACCTGCAAGGGACAAACAGATGCGATTACAAAATTATCAAGTACTGTTTTGCTGACTATGAAGATTCTCATTCATCCAAGTCATGTTATATTTATCAAAAGTAACTCAAAGCAACTGGACTTGCTGAGATATTTTAATGAAGACGTTTCACTGCTCATCCGAGCAGCTTCTTCAGTTCAACTGACTGGTGTAGGGGAGTTCTCGGCATATAGACTCTTCCAACAATCCAACCACAATGGCACACTGTAACTCTTCAGAGAGGTGACATCTGAAATTCACAGTGGTGTTGATTCTGTGTAGTTACAGTGATAGGATTACCAATGTGTTATGCCACTCCTAGAAAACAGATGTTACTTGTGAGAGTTGCATGAATGGATGTGTCAAGAGTTCTGAAACCGCAGGGGAACAGATGTGAGAACAGCATTGTATATAGCAGACAGGTGGTGTCGAAGACCCCCGCCTCTGTTCAGTGATGGTTTCTCCACCATCTTTCACACCTCTTTCAAACCAGCGGTCTTCTTTATCCAAAATTTGGACATTGCTATCTTCAAAAGAGTGTCCCTTGTCTTTTAGGTGTAGAAAAACAGTCGAGTCTTGCCCTGTATCGTTCGCCCTCCTATGCTGATACATTCACTTATGGAGCAGTTGTTTTGTCTCCCCAATGTATACATCAGTGCACTCATCTCTACACTGGACTGCATATACAACATTACTTTGTTTTCCCTTAGGAGTTGGATCCTTTGGGTGTACCAGTTTTTGTCTCAGTGTGTTGCTAGGTTTGAAAAACACAGTGACGTGGTGTTTGTTGAAAATCATCCTGAGTTTCTCCGACACTCCAGCTACATATGGAATGACTATGTATTGCTTACTATGTGTCTATGTGGTTACTATGTGGTTATTTCTTTTGATGTTCCTGTTGGTCTTGGTTGCTGCTGTTTTGACAAAGGTCCAATCTGGGTAGCCGCACGCTTTTAAAGCTCCTCTGAGTTGAAATGGCTGAAATATTTGAATAATAACAAGGGATTTGTAAGTTTGTGAAAATAAAAATCACAGGGTTTTTTCCCCAGCATCTGTCTCATAAAATAGAAGCAAAAATCCTTTCAAATCCTTCTTAAATGTTTCTTCAGTAAATCACATCCTATTTTATAGTCTTAAATGTTTTTTTAGGAGAATAAAAATAAAGTTGGTTTGTAAGTTTCTACTGCAGGATAGACTAAATGCATATCTGATCTAGCAATCACTTGCAAAGCACATATTCTTTAAGTCTATTTCATATATACAGCTGTCTTCACATTGCTCTTTTAGATCAGTCATTTTATGTTCAGGAGTCACTAATGTAGGAGTTCAGTAGGGCGCACTAGAAAATCTTTAAAAGACACCACTGGAAAGAAAAATATATCTTGCTTGTCAGCTCTTTATTGATTTTGCATGGATTAGTGCCACAATTTTGCTATTGGTGCTTTTAAACAACAGAACAGGAGTAGTATAAAACCCTACAAATCCCTGTAAATCAAGACTAATAACCCAAGAAGTGCTGTGGAGAATGCATCTACAAGGACTAAATTTAGCCATATTTTATGTACACAGCTGACCAAATAAAAATGTTATTCCTATTCCTGAAAACCCTTATACACTGGTTATTATTAATACAAACAATAGTACAACTGAAGTGTGTGTTTAGCTGGAGTACAGTTTTAACAGTGTAACTGTATACAGTACAACATTTCCATGAATTTTACCCCTTCCCACCATCAGGCAGTGGTACAGGTATTGGATCTGTTATCTGGAGCCAGATTTTCCAGATATGGGTATTCAATATAAAACCTATACTAAACTCCACAGCCCACAGCTGATCCATCCTAACTTCCACAGCCCACACTTGAATGAAACTGAATAGAGGCAAGCACTTCAAACTTCAACTGGAAGCCCCTTGAAACACTGTGCAAGCCATAACCTTTTGCATATGTAATGTTAATTTGGGAAATCTTGGCCACAATTAGTTAAAGTGTCTAGCTAATGGTATAAGCATGGGTTATACTACGACTTACACACAGGGTCAGGACCTTCGCCAGGTGGAAGCTCTCCCTTTACGGTGTAGAGCAACTACACACACATGCTACTGTACACAAAAATAGAAACTTGGGCTCCAGGAGGTTCTTATGAGGCAAACAAAAACTGTTTATTAGTCCAAAAACAATATCCCCAGGTTTACTCACGTACACAGATGAGGCTTGGCACATGACACACAGTCAAATCAGGTAATAGGTAACACAGCTGAGGAACAGACTCCAGTAAGCAATTGCAGTAACTCAGTACAACCATTCCCTCTAGGAAGTTGTCAGGAAGTAGCCTCTACCCTACAATAGCACTCAGACATTTAAAAAGCCTCTGTGAAGCTACTCCCTCCTGCAAATCCTTGTTGGAGCTTCAACTGCTCTTTCTGCATACATTATCTACCTTTCTCTCCTAGAGAGACTATTACAAGTCTACCCTACTATACCTCATTCACAGGGTTGCCTGGTCCCAAATTTTACTGGACCCATGCCCATGCTCATCGCACACATCCACCCTATCCCCAGGTGGAAGGCAAAGAGGAAACTGCTACTCCTTTGCCAGCACTGTACCAGGTTGAGGCAGGATGTGGCCACAGTGCCACCTGGCCAATAGCAGGGAATATGCAAATCTTTAACTAGGGACACATTTAACCCTTGGGGTCCCTACACATATATGTATGAAACAATGCAATATTTTAATGGTGAGGGGTTTGAACTTCAGTTGGAATTTAAATTGCTCTCTTCTTTTAATTATTTCCAGATATGGGGCAATTGTATAACTGCTGTACAATTCTTTAAGACTACTCAAAAGACAAGGAAAATTAAAAGTACTTGGGGCTAAAGATATGTTAGCAAATGTTAGCATGCTCCAGCAATTACAATGGTTTGCCTGATACCCTGAGCTGGGCCCTGGTCCTTTATTGAAAAGTCTGTATGAGTTTCACATTGCAATCTACTAATTTTATCTGCATTCTTCTGTTGAATTGAGCACATTGGAGTGAAAAAGCTTTTTGCTTAAAGTTCAGCTTTTCACTCTACTGTGCTTACAGAAGTACAGTACGAAGGAGCAAAGAGGATCACAATATGGTGATTTCACAGAAAGAAGTACTCCGGGTTGGTGCATTTTTCTGCTAACAGGAGATCTAGGGTTTCAAAAAAATCATTACAATCACTGGGGGTGAGCAACGTCTGATACCCAGTGATTATGGATGGTGTTCTATCTCCTTTAAAAATAATATTTAAACATGAATAAAATAATAGCATTGTTTTGCCACCAACAGGGATATAGCAGCTTCATTGCCACCAACCATTGTTTATATATACAATTATACACATTTTGTAAATAATATTTTATTATGAACCGTTTATATTACCCTAACATTGAATGAGAATACAAATACTAAATATGCATTAGATTTGCTTTCATTCCTTTTACATTCTTTAATGAGTGACCTAGATTGGCAAAGTATCTGTGAGCAACCCAAGGCATGCACAGGGAGAAAAACAATGGTGAGCAGCAAATTAAAGAGAATTTTGTATGTGCTTTCTTATGCAAATAGGCCTTGTGAACTGAAGCATTACTAAGCAACAATTAGGGTGTTCACAGAAATAGCAAGGGTGATTTAAATAAATCATGTTTATGGGTCACAAAAACAATTGGGAATAAAATGCACATAATGTGATAGGAGCATTTAGATTTATAATAATGATATTTGAAATGGAAGTGCATTATATGTAAATTGCAATCATTTGTTTTGATTCATGTCAGCCTAAAAATTGTATATTAAAATATTTAAACCCTAATACAATCATGGAAAAGTGATTTATTGGATGGTTGCAGCTAGGTTTTATTTATTCATAAACCAAGTATTCGAAGAGCACTGCTAATTATTATAATTAAAGAAAGAAAGAAAGAAATTGGTGTGTGTGTATATCCTGCTAGATACAGACCTTAAAAAAGGCAAAACAGTTTACCATGTGTAAAGTGTAAAGTGCAAAAATTGTACAGTGCCCACTATTCTTGTAAAATACAAACATCTGCCCCATGTTCTGACTGCAGCTGGCCCGCCACCTGGTGTCTGTTGTTTATTTTTGTTTGTTGTCCACCTTACAAGTAAAGGGGTGGTTCACCCTTAAGTTAACTTTTAGTATGTTAGAGAATGGCCAGTTCTGTGCTACTTCTCAAAAAGTCCCCTCTAGAAAAACGCCCATTGACTTTAATGCATTTGGAGTGAGAAAAAAAAAAAAAGTGTTGTGCATATCAAAATGTCTATGCTCATCACTAGCCGACTGTAAAAAGGCTGTATGCTGTTCATGCAAAGGTATAAAAGGTTTTTTTTATTTAATGTACTGTTACCCTGCACTGGAAAAACTGTTGTGAGCTGCTGTGTAGCTATGGGGGCAGTGATTCATAGAAGAAAAGGCTCAGGTTACATAGCAAACAGCCTCTGTAGAATATAATGGCTTGTACATTTATTAATGACTAATATTCATTTAGGGTAAATAAGCTAAAATCCCCCTACCAAGAATCCCTATTTTAGGATAGAAACCAACCTTCAGGATTGTTATTTTCCTGCAATACAAGCAATAGGAAAGCATAGAGCATAGACAAGTCCCTCTAATAATGTATTTGCTGTCAGGGAGTGTCTAGAGAGAAGTGATCTAGATCAGTATCTTGGATCTTTATTAATATTAGCCAATTCAGAGATAGGCCTTCTAGAGCAATTTCTATAAGACCACTTAGTACCAGGTAGCCAAAAAGCCACCAGTGATAGTACTCAGTATAGTGCTGAGCTTTCCTTATTCACTTTGCTTGTACTGTATATGCTTGTTCTGACTGTAAAACATGGATTAAGGATTTCCTCTGACCCAGGAGCGATTATTTGCCTCGGACCCGTATGCAGTGTTGCACCTCAAGGTCCGAGGTCACTTGCCGTTTGGAGCCCTTTCTTACAACATGGTCTGTCTCTCAGAATCGGGCACATTAAGTGAGAGAGGAGGAAGTTCTCGAGTCATGCCATAACATTTCACGTTGCTAAGAGCTTATCAACATTGCTGTGGAGCCAGCTGAGTGTGGAGGTCATGAGTATTCTTACATTACATTGCAACTGCCGTTCGGACATAAGCGACTATTAGGTTGCTTAACCCTGGAACGACCAAAGCTGTGTAACTTGTGATTGATTGTACCTCAGAGACACACACCCTTGAGCTTCTAAGCTAAATGCAGATACCATCTAGACCCTTATATACCTAATTGATATGGTCTGTGCTCCAGAACTTCGGATTGGCAAATGACCACCTCCACTTATACATCCCACTGTTGTTTTTCTACTCCTGTGATACATCATTTGGAATCCTTTAAGCTTCAAATTTATATAATTTCGAGCTCCAACTTGCGCACATATATATGGACAAATTAGTTTAAGGCCACCTGCAGGGGCCATTAGAATATATACACTTTGATAATACAGGTATACATGACGCATCAAAGGACCTTTTAGCCCTATTGCAACACTGCTTGATTTTAAATGTTTTTAAATCATTGGGTGACATGGTGTTTAATAAATATTGCCCTTTTAATTAAGAATATTGGTGTTGATTACAGTGTTCAATATACATTGTGCGCTGAATACTGCAGTGGTGGATAAGTCCCAATTTTTGTACAGAGATATTTATAGTGGGCACTCCAGTGCAGTATTCTTCAGCAATCAATGGTACTTAAATTTATCATGCTTGTACATTTTCATCTTTTCATACTAAAAGTTAACTTGAAGTTGAACCACCCCTTTAAATAAAATTCGAAATAAATCTTTATCAATAAGAATTGCACTTTAATGACATTAAGACTCTTAGAATCAATTCTAATTGAGTAGTAAAGTGCTCACATCTCCAGAACAATGCTATATTAAAATATTACAAAAAGATAGAGAAATTTATCCAATATATTGGCATTAGGGGTTTTAAATCGCATTCATAAGTTAAATAGTTAAAACTTTATTTTTTTTTCCTTAGTCTGATAGATGCTGATGGAAATTCAGTGGAGAATAATTGCAAATTGGTAGGTACAATTGTCAGTGTGGAAAGGGAGTAGCATAGGTGTGGGCATTGTTCACAGTGTACTCACTGTCCTAAAAAAGTTTTCTCATTCAAAGGGTACTCTTCACCTCTGGTATATAATATGAAACATTTTGTTAATTGTTCTAGTGATTTTGTGCTATATCTGATCAAATGTTCCTATAGCTAACAATGTGTAGGTCATACTGTGAAGTGATTTTAAAAAAGGCTTTATGAACATATATATAATATAAGGAACTTGTTGTCTAGACATTTTCAAGAAATTCATAATTCGAATATTAAACATTTGTCAGCATGGGTGATTGAACAGGTAAAAACCAGCATTAAGGGAGAAAATAAGGGAAGAGCCCTTGACCAACGTGAAACATTTTGGAGGAACACTGAAACACTGAGAAGGGGAAAGACTGTGGATCGGTGTGACTATAAAAATGATGCTCTTGATGCTCTTCAGTCATCATTTCCACACTCCTTTGAGAAAGCTAAACTCATAACAAGGATCACCTTGCATAAACTAAGTGTGTAAGTTATTTAAACTGGGGGTGCTTACCCTTATAAATCCTGGCCAGGATTATCCTTTTTACTGGATTTAACCATTGTGGGCTTAAGAACATTCTGTGGTGTTTTATGAGGCTGCTTTTCTGGTAATGTTGTAATAAAAACTGTACCTGGTGCTCTAGTGGGGGGACGGCAGGGACGCCTGCCGCCTCTTCGGTGGGGTCGCCTCAGGCGCTGCTTCCTTAAGGCACGTGCAGCGCACGAGGCGCACTCCTTGTAATTTAAAGGTAAAGTTGCGCTGACAATATCAAGCATTGGTGCGAAATTCAAATGATATAAAAAGCTCATTTGGGCTGCTAGACCTTGCCCATGATAGTATTTGTTCCTGAGGTTCCTGAGCTAAACCTGTTCCTGAATATCTGCCTGATTCCTGTTGTGATCCCTGCCTGGCTTTTGACTTCTCTACCTTCTGAAATCCGAACCTTGCCTGATTACTGTTTCCGATTTTGCCTTAACCCTTTGATTGTCTACCTGGTTTGACCCTTGCTTGCCTGACTACATTTGATCTCCGCCTGCCTCGACCCAACCTGTTCTAACTATGATTCGTCTATATCCCTGTGACCTCCAGCCTAAAAGACTCTTGTTTACAGTTGTGCCCCTCTGCCTGTCTAGAACCCCTCACCTTGTACTTCTCATTTAAAGACCAGGCAGCATCTTAGTAGCTGAGGGCTCCTCCCGAGGCCAAAGGCGGCTGCTACAGGCAGAAGCATGAGCCGAGACCAGGGTGCTTGGCATCGGTTCTAGATTTAGGGTGCCAACAGTTACAAATATGACTTTTGTGGGGTTCTTAAAAACTACAGCATGATATAATGTTTTAACTATTTTATGAATGTATTTAAAACTCCCAATGCCAATATTTTTGATAAATTGCTTTATCTTGGTCTAATATTTCACTATAGCATTGTGCTTGAAATGTGTGCACTTTACTACTCAGTTGGAACTGATTTAATGTCATTAAAGTGCAATTCTTATTGATAAAGATTTATTTGGAATTTTATTTCAGAGCTCTTTTATCTAGTTTATGTGGTTTGTACTAATATTTATTTTATTATCCTGAATGGTTTGGATAATTGGCAGCTCGGTTAGTAATTCATTTTCCACCTTTCATTTCATCTGTTCAGAGTGCAGATTGGTGTGTGCTATTGATCAGTAATGAAACCTGAAAAATGAAAAATGCATTCACTGTTTATTTTACTATTTATTTTTATGTTACTTATTAGTCTTCTACTTATTTTGTCACTTTATTTCACCCAATCACACATTTCTGCCCCAACACCAGGCAGCACCTCACCTTCCTATTAAAGTCTACAAGATTATGGAAATGGTGTGTAGAACCCTTAGAGGAAAGAATGACCCATTAAATTGCACCAATACATTCGGTATTCACTGATTTCTACTAAACAAAAATAAAACTTAACTTTTAATAATGTTTAGTAAAATAATGTTCCAAAGTAACAATAATGTTAAAAATCCAATTAGGAACCACTGGTGATGTTGCCTACAGCAACCAATCAGAAAAACAAGTTAGGGGGGAAAAAAGTAAAAATCCGATTGGTGCTTCATTCAAATTTAGGGGTCAGTTAAATAAAGTTCATAAAAATTGTTTATAACCAATCACCCATACAAAATCAATGCCTCTCTCATGCTGACTAAATTTTTCTTGCGACAAGTGTCGTTAATTAAGCAAACATAGCAGGTCATTCAGCGTTATTTCTGGCAAATAGCATGTTATTTGGAGTCCATTTAGGTTAACTCCTTAATCTGCTTTAAATCTTGCAAAATTTTTCGGCCACCACTGCCAATGGCCACAGTAATTAATATATACTGTAAGAATGAGTTTATACAAAATAGTATTTATTTCCAGTTTATAATGCATTATTAAATACTATCAGAAATAAATTATTTTCCTATTATATTCACCTGTCAATAAATTCTCTAAAAATACATTTATAAGTATCATTCTTCCCCAGTGCTATCACTAAATTTCACTGCTTATGTTTGAAAAACTGGCTATACTCCTCTTTTACTATGCACATTTCTGTCTTTTTTTCAAATACCGCCACACTCTGGGTAGCAACAGAAATTAAAGACAATTTTGCCTATATTTGACGAAATTTCTGGTGATAATCACCTAGCACGAATGTGATAATAGCCATGAATATATAGGTTCCCCATAATATTTGCTCTTGAGGATTTTCTGGTGTTTTTTTCTGGTTCAGGCTATTGTCGCTGCTTATCGCACCTTAGTAAATTGATGCCATAGAGCTTATAATTCAAAAATGTCCTGTTATACTGTATGTGACTATGGTGAAGCAACTTTACTTGACCCTGAGTATGCACAGTCTGCTAAATATTTTTGAGGCATTGCCAATTTCAAGCTTGAGAGATATAAGTCAAGAAACCCTGTATTCTTCTCCAAACTTAACAAATGACCTTTCAAATACAACCAATTTTATTAATTCTCCCTTTGTTACCAAAAATTTTTGCTATGTTGTGTCCTGCAAAAATACCTTCTGCATGGGCTCAAATGTCATCTGTTTTTCTTCTCTGTATGAACTTCAGATTGGTTCAATTAAATAATTACATTTATCCAAGGTCAACATGGCATCGACAATCAAACTGCACTGGCCCAGAAGGATTTTTAAGCTTCAGTAATCAGCACAGAATCAGGAGCTTTGTGACAGTTGAGCCACCTCAGTCTGTATGGCTAACAAGAGTAATTTCCATGACTGAAATGGCAATGGTAAATTTAATACATAACAAAATCTGAAAAGATAATAAGATTGTAGCGTGGCAAAACTCCTAATCATCCCATGGCTGTTAAGTTATTCTCCAGTTTCACTTAGGTTCAGATGAAAAGAGCTATTTAAATGCAAATTTCCATTGCCTCATGTTATTACTGCTTGTTGTAACTATTAGTCATCTGGATAAACATGCTCTGGGTTTGACAAGAATTTTGAACATCACATTTGAAAAGGTTATTGCTTTAAAAACACATCCCAGACTTTCAGCCGGAAAAACATTTTTTCATTGAAAACATTTTGAACAATATAGTTATATTTTTTCTGCCCCTTTGGGTTGAATTAATACTGCAAATGAGAAACTACTGTAACGTTTACAAATACAGAGAGAATGCAACTGAAAGATAAAATATACTATATAGCTTATCTAAGGATTTCCTTCATGATGAAAAACAATACTACACTCTCAGTTAGTAATCAGCTAAAACATCTGCAACCTATAAAGGTTACGGAGCATATAGATCTGCCTCCTTGTACTGTATATTCCAGGTGGGTGAGTAAAAAAAAAAACTGTTGTAGGGATTGTGCATTGTCCTACAATATAGGAATGGTGAAGCAGTTTTTATTTAGTTATGTAATACCTATCTTATGAGTACCAAAACATCCTAATGTTCTGAAACAAGAATGCCAAGATTTGTATGAATAGTGCTGTTCCCCACAAAAGCCTTGAACTCACTGAACACCCAAATCAAAGGTGTAGAGAAAAACTGAAGTCACCTTTCTTTGATATTTCTTTGCCTCCATCCAAAACTCCATTCTTGTAGTCTGGTTCTCCATTATGCACCTGATTATAGCATAAGAAACTTTCTGGAAGAAACAAAATAATTCAATATTCAGTAGCCAATGAATAGCGACTAACTGGTAGAAAATAAACAATAGCTAAATTACAGCATACTGCAGGGAGTGAACAAGTTTTAACATGTGCAGGGGATTGCTGTACAAAGGGTAGTAATTTAGCTGCCAATTTTTTGTCCTGTGTCATACTGTGGTTTTTGCTTTGAGATGTCTTCAACCATACTTACACTTTAAAAAGTGTACAAAAAACCCATATATGCTATGTGGGCATATAACATTCTGTCTTGGGTTGAGCCAGTGACCCGGTGTTGTCAGTATTGCCTCTACTCTATGTGAGCAGGCAGTGGGGGTTTTGGTTCACTGCTATTGATATCCCCCGTATTTCCAAGTAGGCATGATCTGTTTCACCTGTTGTTAAAGTGATACTGACAAATTCCTATAAAAATAGGAACGTGTTGGTATCAGTGAAGAGAAGCTGCAAACGAAATATAAACAGCTGAAAGCCTCCCAAAGCTGCCCCCAGCACAACAAACCTTAGCAACAGTGACCCTCTGACAAAATGAATTCATCTTGCTAAGTTATTTCAGTTACACTTGAGTCTGTTTCCATTTGTAATTAGCTTTTGGAGGGATTGCTCAGCCCCCAGCCTGAGACAACTTAGAAAGATGATTTAATGGTGTTGGAAGGTTGGTAGAACTCCACGGTGCACCTCGATCCAACACGTCGCCATGCGATGTAATGTATTCGACATGTCGGATGTCCTGAAGATGCAGGAAGTGAAGACACAGTATGCAGCAAGAGTTATTGGCCCTCGGTGCTCTGATCCTGGTGATTGCTTTTTCTTGTGACTTCCTGGTTCTGACTCCCACATGTTCCTGACCTTGAGTTTGCCTCAAGAATTCTGCTCCTGTTATCTGGTCCTGACATGCGGTCCTGGTGACACCTGAGCAGCTGAGAGTCAGGCCCAAAGCCAAAGGCAGCTGTTATAGGAAGAAGATCATGAAGAAGGTCATGCCTAGACAGGAATACAGTCACTCCCCTGGGGTTAGGGTTTGCCATTAGTGAGAGGGCAAAGCAAATACAGGGGCCCCTAAGCACCCACTACAAAAGTCTATTTGTAGGAAACGCATAAACTTCTCTTGATAATTTTTTCATCCATGAAAAAGACATCATCTAGATGGCAGCTTATGTTGCTCCAAAATGGCTATGTATCATTCAGCATTAAAGGGTTGTTCCAAACACTTTTTCAGTTCAGCTGTTTTCTGATTATTCACCAGAAATGACTTTTTTTTTTCAATTACGTTTCCTGTTTTATTTATAACCGTTTCTCCAAAATTCAGGTATAAACTGTATTGCTCCCATCTGTGGTATTTGAGTCTGGCAACAAAGTAATACAATAAAGATTCAGAACTGTTGCTTCATTAGTTGATGCATTTCTCAGTGGCATTTGGGGAATATTAACAACTACTGTATCAATTCTAACAGCTGTCTTTAATGAAACTGTGGGATTCTGCTCAACTGGGCCATAGATGATAACTGTATCAAGTTGTCTTTCCTATTCGGCCTGCAGCAGCTGATCTGGGTCCATTTAGTCTGGGATCAACAAAACCCCAAAGGGTAACCATTTTAAAGAAGTTGGGGAGCATGGACCCCATGCACAAGGTTAGCTAGAGTGCAGGATAGACACTATTATAGCACTCTCTAGCAGGGCTGCCATCAGGGGGGCACAGGGGGTAATGCTGGCTACTTTGAAAAGTGCAGCACAGCCGTTCCCAAATGGGAAATTCCCAAACCACCGAAAAGTCGAAGTCCTGAACAGCCGAAGTCCCAAAACAGCGAACAGACCCGAAGTCATGAAAATAGCTGAAGTTGAAGTCCTGAAGCGGCAAAAAGACTCAAAGTCATGAATGGAGCCGTACTTGAAGTCCTGAAGCCACAAGTTCAGTTCTACTGAACACCAATGTGTGGGGTTTTTTTTTTATAAACCCCTGGCCACCAATCTTAATAATCTATGGGCCCCTGCCGCCAATGTGTTTTTATAAAATATTCTCTGGGGCCCCAATGTTTCTTTTTACCTTGTAAAGGGGGCCGTGGCACCAATGTTTGTTTTTATAGGGGGGCCCTGGTCACCAATTATTTTTTTTAACTTGTAGGGGGCTCTGACCACCAATTTTTTTTTAAAAACCTTTTATGGGGAGCCCTAGCGCCACTGTTTTTTTTTTAACTTATAAGGGGGCCCTGACCATCAATGGGTTTTTATAACTTGTGTGTGTGTGTGGGGGGTTCTGTTTTAGTGCTAATGTCTGTTTGGTAATTTAACTGTGGTGTGGAGTGGGTGGGATCTGGGGTGGGGCTTGGGGGATGGGCGGGGGCCCAGGGTGCACCAAAAATTTTGTTGTATGGGGCCCCATGATTTCTAATGGCTGCCCTGCTCTCTTGGCACAGTGAGTCAGTGAGCATTCATTAGTTGGATCAGCCGTGAGCTCCACCAAGGAGGATAGAAGGGAGTAGCTTTCCCCAAGTCTATAGTGCAGGGACCACAGTACTGACAACGTTTATTGTTCAATCACTGTTCAATATTTACTGTAGGTGATCTGGATCACATGAGGTACTGACAACCTGGAAGGTGTATACTTTCAACTCCCAAAACTATTCCTTCAGTGGAGCCAATTGTACTGTATCTGCTACACCTGTGATAGCACCTGGCATTATTTCAACTACTATGTGCTGCAAGTATTGCAACCCTATGGCACTTTAATTGAATATAGCCTTTGTTATTTTATGTTTTTTTGCAAAGAACCCCTCATCATGGCACATGTTTTATTCCATATAACAAAGGCCCATATTGATGAAAGAGGGTCTAATATAAACCATGCTCTATCTAGTTATCTTAACTAGTTGATTTTAGCTTGTTTTAAGCCAAAAAAGGGTTACACTTGATATATATTTCCCATATATAATTACAAAATTCAACACCTGGGTACGTCTATTGGGGAAAACTAAGTAGCTAGAGGAAATTACACCTATAGTATACAGCATATTAAAATTACACAATACCGGGCCTCCTGGTTGGATGCAATCCAGAAAAAAAGTATAAAGAACACCGGTTACAAGGCACTACTTTGAATGGTTGAACGTAACTTACTTATGTACAGTATGTAACTGGACTATTATTCAAGCAGAAATAACTTTTGGAAGCTGTGAATTCTCAAGATTTTACTACATTGCAGCTATACCAACTGCATAGTTCCCAAGTTCAGGGTAAAAAGATCCTTCAGAGCAATGGCCTGAGGACTGCAGCAGCCAGACAAGCGTGAAAGACTGAGACTAGCTGGATGAGGCTTAGGGCTAGTCCACGTGGGAAGATTCAGGGAGATTTGTCGCCTGGCGACCAATCGCCGCTTCTTTGGGACGACTAATCTCCCTGAATTTCTTACCCGTGTTTTGCGCCCCCTAAAATGTAAAGTTGCACCACGTGTGAATAGGTGCAGGCTACTACATGTTTAAAGGGATCCTGTCATGGGAAATTTTTTTTTTCAAAATGCATCGGTTAATAGTGTTGTTCCAGAAGAATTCTGCATTTAAATCCATTTATCAAAAGATCAAACAAATTTTGTTATATTTAATGTTGAAATCTGACATGGGGCTAGACATATTGTCAATTTCCCAGCTGCCCCAAGTCATGTGACTTGTGCTCTAATAAACTTAAATCACTCTTTACTACCAGATAACAGCTCCCTAACACAAGATAACAGCTGCCTGGTAGATCTAAGAACAGCACTCAATAGTAAAACCCCATGTCCCACTGCGTACTATTCAGTTACATTGAGAAGGAAAAACAACAGCCTGCCAGAAAGCAGTTCCCTCTTAAAGTGCTGGCACAAGTCACATGACCGGGGCAGCTGGGAAATTGACAAAATGGCTAGCCCCATGTCAGATTTCAAAATGAAATATAAAAAAATCTGTTTGCGCTTTTGAGAAATGGATTTCATTGCAGAAGTCTACTGGAGAAGCACTATTGAAAAAAAATTTTTGAATGCAATGATCCCTTATGGATATACTGTAGCTGTGATACTGTTGAAGACATGTAGCAATGGACGAATCCGACCCATTTTGGTTCTCCGAAAAATCACAAAACAGAGAAAAATTAGCCTAATGCATTGATGTCAATTAGCAACAATTTTTTTTGATGTGCAACAAATTTTCCACCCATTGGAGTCTATGGGTGTTTTTTTCAATGTGAAAATTTTGCTTATCAATAATGACATGTACACAATGGTTTACACTGGTCTCATTGTTCCACTAAAAGCAGATTTAAAAAAAAAATGTATTCAGTTCTTCTGCTATGCATGTGCAAGACAAAGTTGCAAAATAATTAGATTTTCTGATACTGGTATAGCTTGTTGCAACCTAAATCAAAGCTTCATTGTTTATTTATGAATACTGTCTTTCTTTATTTAGTGGTGCTATGGCATCCGTTCTGTAAGGATTTCTTAGTGTTTTCATTCATACGCCCATGTCCTATTTCTTTGTTGTATTCAATTGTATTCATCACCATTGATCACATCTCTCCTTACCCAAGTGAGGCAATAAAATCAGGCAATCTATGCAAAATAGTTCTATCAACGCAGTGAAAATACCCTCACATTTTACATTCCAGGCGTTTCAAGTATATTGATTATGAATCAAGCTGGCCCCCAGCATTTCTCAACTGTTCACCAGCCAGTGTATTTATATTAGAAATGTAAATCTAACAAACAACTGGTGAATTACTCAGAAATACAGATAAAAAATAAAAAAAATCCGCTGCTCTCCATTGCTGTTGTTAAGACCTAGCCTGCATATTGACATGCAAAAGGCAGCTGAAGGAAATGTACTTTGGGGAAACATGGGAGCTGTATTTATAATGTAAAAGTAACCTACAGAAGATGTCACATGTAATATTCATTGTGGCATCAAAGAAAAGATATTGAGAGTGTCACAAATCGTAATGTTTTATGTTACAGTTGAACAATGCCTATGTTGTAGTGACATCTTGTGGTCGATATTCATACAACACTAATGCTAAAATACTGCCTACCCTTACAACACTGTCCACATACAAAGGAATATAGAAGTGAGGGAAAATATTAATTATATCGCTAGCATCATTTGCATTTTAGTATATTTAACACATACCCCCAAATGTAATAAAAGGCACTAAGTTTGCCCAGGAGCAGTAACCCATAGCAACCAATAAGTTATTAGCTTATAAACAGGTGACTAGTAAATGCTGCCTGCTGATTGGTTGCTATGAGTAACTGCTCCTGGGCAAACTTAATGCCTTTTATTAAATTACCCCCTTAACATTCTAAACCCGGAAACATAAATTATAAGTACTAATGAAAATATTTAGGCAGTATTCCTTGTGTAAAATGTGGATTCAAGCTCTTTATCGTTTATTGCTTTACATGCAATGGCAGCTTTTTTATCTTCTTGCCTCAATAATGAGAACAGTCACTTCATTCTATTATTCCTTCAACTAACCAGCAGCAATATGTTTTATGTGACACAATATCTTCCATTCAGTGTCCATTGACTTCATGCACAATATAAAAAAGTCTCTCAGATTTTGCAAAAAAGAAAGCAGACCTTAGACATCCGAAATAAGTTTATAAATAAGTACTTGCCTAAGAAGATCTATTTTTTTATTATATGTTATCTCCGACATGAACTTTTCAGCAGTGGAATGACCAGTTATTGGTATCCAAAACAAGATTATTGGGCCCCAAAAACATACATAATTTACATAACATAGAGTAAAACTAACATTAACTTTGTAGAAATGACAAAGCATAGCAGAGTGACAGGGGCAGGTAGGTGTGTATTTAAATTGGGTGCCATATATCATTCATAAGGGTCTTAAACTGTCAATACCCTCATTTGGAGGAGATGAGGCATCAAAGAATTTCTGCATTTGTATCTCACAACATTAATGAATAATGACTTTACATCTGCCTCATTTTTTTGCAAGGAATATTGATTGTACATATGAAAATAGCAAAAGTCCTCAGTTGAAAACACAGGTATTAGGGATCTGCTGAAGCAGCAATGTTGGCTTTTTTACAATAATGAGTCATTTTGATCACAGCTACTGTAAATAACATTATTTTTCTGGCATACCCTTCTAGATAGAGATTAGACAGGTTCTTCACACACAAACTTTGAACCTTGTGTGCAATTGGTTGGAGAGACTAGGAAACATGATACTTAATGGTGCAGTGCCTACACCTAATGGCTGCTAAGGAATACACTCAGAATATATCACTAGGAAATAAAATACATAGCTACACAGAAATAGTGATATTAATTACTACATTAATAGAATAAGGATCCAGTTAACCTGTCTGCTTGTTTCTGGAGCGAGGGAGAAAACCAGCATGCTCTGGCTGCTGAATAACACAATCTTTGCGACATCAAGTGCAATTGCCATCTGGATAATTAAAGGTACAGTTCAGTTCCTGGCACAGAAAGGGTGCGACCAAGGGGGTGGGGGTGATGTAAGAGATGTGGATCAATGCCATAAAAGGGCAAGAGAGTGATACAGTAGGACAGGGTTAGATGTCATTGGTGGGATAGAGAGGGATTGTAGAGTCATGATTGGGCCAGATCGGACATGGGCTGGAGGCAGAAGAACCAGGCTTAACAAATTCACTGGAAAGTATATTGCCAGCATAACTACCAGCTAGATAAGGCTGGTTAAATAAAGACCAGGTGGCAACTCTACATATGTAGAACAACCACAAACATAAAACTGCTTTTATGATAAAAGATCCATAACCCAGTGCCAGGGGTCAGGGGTCTGCAGCAGAAATGGCATGACTGTGTTGGGCTATTGACTTGCCTTGTACTGTTTAGATCATTCTCATTCAGACTGGTACACTGGTACAAGTAACGGCTGGTCCCACGTCACATTGCGGCTTTGCGTCATCATGCGCCCGCTGACTTGACCAATTCTCATGTGTGATCCCAGTCAGCAGCAGACCTGGAGAACTTTCATGTGTAGCAGTACGGAAAGCATTTTAGGACATCATCGCGTCATAACGATGTCCTGCATGCGTCCTTCTACGGCTATGGAATGCAGCCTCGGGTGTTTTTTGACTCACCCATCCTACAAAACTGAAGTCAGATATCGGTCCTCAGTCCTCCCTCATGAGCCCTCAGCCCTCCCTCTTGAGCCCTCAGCCCTCCCTCTTGAGCCCTCAGCCCTCCTTCATGAAAGTCAGCCCTCCCGCTTGAGCCCTTAGCCCTCCCTCTTGAGACGTCAGCCCTCCCTCTTCATGCCTCATTCCTCCGTCTTCAGTTCTCTGCCTTCCGCCCTCAAGCCTCTTCCCTCAGGTAATTTCCCTTCCCAAATAACCGAGGGAAGAGGCTTGAGGGCGGAAGGCAGAGAACTGAAGACGGAGGAATGAGGCATGAAGAGGGAGGGCTGACATCTCAAGAGGGAGGGCTAAGGGCGCAAGCGAGAGGGCTGATGTCTCATTAAGGAGGGCTGAGGGCTCAAGAGGGAGGGCTGAGGGCTCATGAGGGAGGACCAAAGAACGATACCTGACTTCAGCTTTGTAGGATGGGTGAGTTAAAAAACACCCAACGCTGCATTCCATAGCCGTAGGAGGGCGCATGCAGGACATCGTTTTGCGCAACGATGTCCTAAAATGCATTCCGTATAGCAGGCACTGGCCAGGGCAGCACCATGCATATCCGATGTTCCCCTCCACTTCCAGGCTCCCTCTCTGGCTCCTTTTCTTTGCTGGCCACTTCCATAAATTCGAAGTGGTTCGGACTGCAGAGGGAGCCAGCCCAGACACAGACCAGCAAAAAAAAACCCAAAGTATGTTCCAAACTGGAAGAAGGAAAATTCTCGGGGGGCTACGGGCCCCTGAGGCCCCCCAGTTCCAACGCCTATGGATGGGTAACAGTTGTCTAATCCTGAACAAGGGCAGCACCAGCACCATGCTTTCCCTGTAGCCTCTTGTGGCCCTTCTGTGGTGTAAATGACAGTGGTGTAACAATGGATAAGACACAGTGTTGTGAGACATTAGTGTCTTTGTATACATTGATGTAAGATAAGTTTCCCTAATCCTTTCTTTTAATTTTCTTGTGGTTTGTCCCACATACTGGGTCTTATATTTCAAACATGTAATGAGGTAAATTACATTTGCGGTGTTACAATTAGGGGCAGGTTTATCAAGGGTCAAAGTGAAAATTCGTAATTTTTGGGTACTTCAGCTATCGAATAGGCTAGAATTTGATTTGAATTTAAAAAATTTGATTAGAATTGAAAAATTTGAACATTCGAAAATCGAAATACTATCTTTTTAAACCTGCTGCATTGCTGTTTTAGCCTATGGGGGACCTCTTATAACCTTTATGGAGTCTTTTTGAAATTTTTTGGGGGAAAATCGTTCGAATCTTTCAAATCGAACGATTCAAATTGAAAGTTTTGAACAATTTGAATTTGATCTAAAATGGTCCGTTTTTGATTGAAAAAAAAAATGGAATAACATTCGATGGTTGAATTTCGAAATATTTTCACTTTGAAATTCGACCCTTGATAAATCTGCCCCTTAATGTATTGTCTAATTGTGTAGGTTTTCCTGTCTGTTGAGGCCCCAAAGGTGTCACCCTTATTCATAAGGGCAGATGACACAATGTCTATTCCCACATATATAGTTACCAAGTGGTTTCCTTCTCTTTTTGATCTGAATCATACTGGGTGACAGCATATTGTTCAGAGTGATTCCATTTCTTGTAATAAATCTCTCTTCGTTTGTCATCAGTTTGTAAAATAAGAACATACATTTCTATATTATGTGTTTGATGCACAGATATTGTGGATTGGGGTTTATTGTAGTTATTTTAATACTGAAGCATAAAGTTTAATTTTTCATCTTCTTATGTCTTTCTAAAGCAGCTGGGGTGGGGGGGGTGCTGATTATGTAAACTGTTCTAAATTGATACATAAGTTGAAACATCTCTTATCTTTGGCCCTGCTAAGTGGAATCCCTCAGGTTCATACAATTTTCTGACGATTGTTACTAACATTCAACAGATGCTGCTGAGAAATGTATTAATTAGAGAAGCAAATAATAAAGTTTCTGGCTTTAAAGGCAGACCACATATGTAAAGAGGCCCTGTGCAATAATGAGCAACCAATCGGGTCTTTGTTTTCATTTTCTAACACAGCACACATTCAAATTTTCAATGGGTTTAATGTTTTTTTTCTGTTATATGCTTTCTTGTACTGTACAACCTATTGGCAATTAAGTATTTAGACATAACATTCTAAATTCTGATTCTCAGAAACCTATCCCTAGCAACCAAAATGCAAAGTGTGAAGTTGTATTTTCATATGACATAATAGACTTATAATATCTTAGAATATCAATTTGTACATCAGTCAAGAAGTAAGTTTTAAAGGGGAAATCATGAAAATGTACTATAAGCTTCAGCATACTGAAATAAGACATTTTCTAAATACAATCAATTATATATTCAGTATAATTTCTGGAAAAGTCAGTTATTTTGTATTTTATATTGTCTAATTTTGTAGGTTTTCCCCATATGTTGAGGCCACAAAGGTGTCACCCTTATTCATATGGGGGCAGATGACACAACGTCTATGTAATAAAAGCTTCAGCATATTGAAATAAGAAACTTTCTAAATACAATCAATTAAATATTTCTGAAATAATCAAGTTTATGTTCACTATCCCTCTTACCAGACTTAATCTCTCTACATGCAGGATTTTTGCAAAACTTTGTTCAATTATGTTTATACTGAAATCAGTTATTTACTACCTCACGCCCAACTGCTACATGAAGACAGAATGAAGAGAAACAGATGCTAATGATAATGGCGGGATAATGAACATAAACTTGATTATTTCAGAAATGGTGCAGAATATTTAATTGACTGTATTTAGAAAGTTTATTATTTCAGCATGCTGAAGCTTATATTACATTTTCTTTTTTACGATAGCTCCACTTTAAGGTAAATTACCCACTTATTTATTTTTTACATTCTATATGGACTGATTATAACATGATTGACACTGTAGCATTTTGTTATTGCTAGTGATGGGCGAATTTTTGCTTTGCCGAAAAATTAGCGAATTTCCCCCGAAATTCGCAAATTTGTGAAAAGTTTGCAAAACGAGTCGTGGCACGTTTTTGACACGTCATTTTCGGCACGTCAAATCATTTTCGGCGCGTCTCTTTTTTTACGCCAGCGAATTTTCGGCAGGCCAATTTTCGCTGGCATTTCGCGAATCATGGGAATTTGCCGCATATTCGCCCATCACTAGTTATTGCTTTGTATCTACTATTTATCTCCTTAAGTAATCAAACTCATTATAAAGAGTGAAGGTATGCCTGACATATGACCGTGTGAACATACATGATGACCTTGTGACACAAAGAACATCTTGGAATACAGCCCTAATTTAGTACCATCTCAGTGACACAAATATGGATATGTCAAACATTGGAGTCTGCTTGCCAGTGTGATACTTCAGAACTGTATATCTGGTGATTATATTTTCTTGTGTTCTATTTCTAAGAAGACTATTCAATATCCTGACAGAGTACTTTGATTGCTTTCATCTACTGTGAAAAATGGAAATCACTTCAAAATACAAGACAAACAATAAACAAAAAGCTTTCCTGCTGGATTGTGTCATTTCATTAAAGAATATCTCAAATGTTAACTTTAAACAGATAGAACATATACAAAAGAAAACTATCAAAATTATTTTTAGGCCTTAGTAACAAAAGAAAATGGCATTACAACAACACTGAACGACACAAAAGTGCTGTCAACCAGAGACAAGTCTGAGACAAGAGCAGAATACATAATAGGTTTCATGTCATTTATTCACTGAATAGATCCATTGCAGTACTTTCAGGCAAGATTTACTGTGAGTCAGTGGCTGGCAAACTATGGTGCCACATTCTTCTCATCAATACCCACTGAATAAAGTGAGAAAAGACAAATTATACTGTGTCCTTAACTGCAAACTGACTCCTGCATGCTTAAATAAGATGAGCTGCTTCACCCGATTTGTTTTCAGCAGAATAACATTTAGGGGCATTTAGGCATAATGGAAAAGGAGAAATGTCAGAATAAACGAAAGAGTTTATGCAGGTATAGTAGAAGCAAAAAAAAATGGGTTTTCTTATAGCCTGTAAGATATCAGGCAGGGTCAGGCTACAGAAGGTAGACTAGTCAAAGCCAGGCAGGGGTCACAACGGAGAATAAGAATCAAATACGAGATCAGGATAAGCTCAAAAGCACCAGGAACAAAAACCTATGACAAGCAATCAGAAAACTGCAAAGTCCCCTTTAAATATTTGAATTTGGCGCCATTGAACGCTTACGTCATAACATCAGCGTGCATGCGCCTTTTAAAGGCAGGCTGCCAAAGAAGAGGAGCGGCGTGGTGGGCGTCCCCACCGCACCACTGGACCACCAGGGTAAGCAGATTTTATCACACTACCTTTTAATGCAGAACCTCTTTGCGATCATTTGGCCCATTGATGTAAAATTTGAGTAAATTTAATTAAAGAGTAAGAACTCTATAAAGCAGGCCACATGTTTGACTTTTCACAGCAGAAAGAGCAAGAACTACCATACCAGAGTTTACAAAAAAATTGTAGTTTCTTAAATTGTACTAGGTTGTCACCACCTTCAGTACACTCAGCAAAAACATTTCACAGTTCTCCCCATAATTGTTATACTACTAAACCTATGGTACAATACCAAATCAGCGCTACAAGTTCCCTAAAGAGGGATAATGTATTGTGACCACACATCATGTATGTGAGTTATGCAAGAACAAGCACTGTCATACAATTTGGCCTAAAATAGCCGAATTCTCAGCCCAAGTCATGAGTTTTAGTTGATAGAATTGTCAAGACTCTGGTATGGCATTCTTAACATTTTAAGTGCTATCAGTAAGGATTTTAGTTCTTAGATTATTAGGCAGTAGGGCTGGAACTAGGGCTAGGCAGAAGAGGTACTGCTTAGGGCGCACAGCTATGTGGGTGCTGGGCAGGTACCTGTTCAAAGGTTTTCTGCCTACCCCTAGTTTGGGTTGTTCACTCCCCTGCTCGTCTTCTACCTCCCCTCCATCCTTGCATCACTCCCTCCCCTCCCTCCCTTTGTCCCTCCCCTCCTTTCGTTTCCCTTCCCTTAATCTCTATGGCGGATGTGTACTCGCACCTGTGCAATATCGCGAGCATGTGCGCACATGCGCGTTTACAAGGAGGGGGGCGGGGTAGCTGACCAAGCACCTAGGGCGCCTTGTCAGCATGGCCCAGCCCTGCTATGCAGTAAAATGCATTTTTACGAGGGGCTAGTTACAGGGAAGCAAGTGCAAGGCCAAAAAAGTGTGCTTCTTAGTACATCTGGGTTATGGCCAGAGGTGTAACTAGAGTGCGTCGGGGCCCCTGCAAAAAAATCTTAATTACCTCTATGGTAATTAATCATGGTCTTATGTTAAGTACCCTAGTGGTATGAAATGCGTAGGGCCCTAGGAGATTTATGTACATTTTTAATATTGACCAATAAAATGTATTTTGGCCCTGTGTGGATTCCTCTGAGTACCGTATGGTCCTGCTTTTCCTGTTATACAATTTGGTTTTCCGTTCCCTGTGGCTGCGGGTCTGGGACTTGTGCACCTGGACCACAAGATCAAGTTGGTGAGCTATTCTTATTTGTGATTTATACTATTATTCTAGAGCACCTTCTTCCTTTTATTTAGCTTGTTAAATGATGCCTTCCCATTGTAAAGCATCTTGTAATTACCCCACTGATTAAATACATTATAATGTATACAAAGGTATGTATGATGGTCTTTATTAAAACTGAGCTGGCAAAATGAGGATGTAGCAGCCACATTAAAAGGGCACCAGCCAGGCCCGGATTTGTGGAGAGGCCACCTAGGCCCGGGCCTAGGGCGGCAGGATTTTAGGGGGCGGCATGCTGCCCAACCACACCCACACTGGTTCAGAAATTTAAATTTACCATGTGCCAATTCCCATTGCTCTGTGATAAAAATTTGAGCAAATGAAAGGGAGGGGACAGGGGCGACAAACAACAGCAGGCCTAGGCGCCCGCTATGTAAATCCGGCCCTGGCACCAGCTGTATTAGGGTACACCCAGATGAACACAGATCTCCAAACATTACCAAACAGTACAAAACACAAGGTGATTTAACATCAAGGTTGCTAATGTTACAGTGACATGGCAAGCAGCTGTATACTTTATCTCTTCGTGTACAGTACTTCTCCCATGTGAAACCAGCACTGCCATGACACAGATGAAGCCACTTTGGTTTGTGTGTTTGACACAGAATAACTAAACACAGATATTCCACCTATGCCATTTAACATAGAAAATGTCACAGCATCCCATCTCATTAAAGCTTTCATTATTGTGAACAATGGTGCTTTGGTATGCTAATGAAAATGTTAAATGCATTAAATGAGTTAAGATAACTTTATTTAACACATGACAATGACGCATTTAAAGTGGACCTGTCACCCAGACACAAGACGCTGTAAAAAACTCTCAAATTAAACATGAAATCCAATTTGTATTTTTTATTAAAGCATTCATAGCTGTTTGAAGCTCATTTAAAAATCTCAGCTGTCAATCAAATATTGTCTGTCCCACCTCTATGCCTTAGGCATAGAGGCGGAGCAGACAATTACTTTCACTTTCCATTCAGCACTTCCTAGATGTCACTGTTCTCCACACATTCCCCCAGTTCTCTTCACCATTTAATTGTGTAACCAGTGCACGGGGATAGACATCGGGTCCCTCATTCTGTTGCACAAACAAGATTCTGAGATGATGCAAGGCTCGCCTTAATAACAATGTCTGCAAAATGGCTCCTGCCTGCTTGCAACAATTATGAATTCCCAAACTGAAGGAAACAAGATTCAAATAATTTATATAGTGTAAGTTAATTTTGCTTGACTTAAGTGATAAAATAGGATTTGAATAATTTTTCTGTGTGACAGGTTCCCTTTAGCACACAAATCCAAAGTGGCTTCGTCTATAATCTGTAAACTTCTAAATATTTTATTTAGACCTTAGGACACCAATATCTATGTATGTATAGAGGATGAAATAGTTAAACAAATGAAATGCACATTACTAAAGCTGAAAAACACCACAAAAACAGCACTTGACGGTTTATTCTATCTTTAGTGCTTTAGGCCTTTTGTGTTCTGCATATCCAACATGGTCAATAACCTACAGAGTCCCTGCAAAACATTAAATTACTCACCAGTGCTTCAATGATTCTCTAAGAAATGTTTCTCTTAATAAAGATATATCTCTCACTTGTTTGATTTTTTGCCTGGGCCACTTATTCAGTACATAAATTGAGGGTAACATTATTATTATGTCAGGAAGCTGAGGATGTCATTAGTTCATTATAACTGATCTCAACAGTGTCTTAATTACATTGTTTTGCACAGTAGTCTATAAGTTTTAAGTCTGATATTTGGGAAGTATAGTGACAGTTTGCATAGCATATGCTAGAAAATCAGTATAAAATAGGACTGCACGAAGAGGAAATATCCTATGGCCAACCCAAAGCTTAGGGATAAAGTATAAGTGGATTATGAAAAGGAAGTAATTCTCTGGAACCCTGTGAATAGAACTAATTACAGCATGTAATACCTGTGGTAAAATAAGTTCAGCTTTAAGCATCAGTTAGAGCTGATTATGTCTGAGCTGCAAGGTTCTTGTACATGCCCAGCATTGTTACATACTAAAATAATTTGTCAGGCAATAGTATTAGATTAACACCCATTTACATAAAGCTCCAGTTCTCCTCTTTAAGAACGGTTTAGTATACCAAAATGTATCTACTGATACCTATTTTTGTTCAATTACTGAACTTCTCTCAACATCTGCACATCTCTCTGTGCTTCCTTTCTTGTTTACAGTCCACAGATATTAAAAGTCTATTCTCATCCTCTTCTGTTTTCCCACCATCAATAACATGTATTAATCCTAAATCCTTCTCCCTCTCAACACATCACTTACTCTCATCCAAACTTCCTCTCTGTTATCCTTGCGCTGAACAGCCAGCCCACTTCATCTCATTCCCTCAAAACGTACCCATCTCCACTACCCTACTGGGTCTACCCACATAACTCTGGTTATTTCTTTGTTTCCTAGCTTCTCAAATGATGGTTTACATTTTCTCCTTAGTTTATGAGACCTTCCTCCACCTTTATGGTTTGTAGCACATCCACCTGCCTGTTAAGAAGGAGGCTAAAGGAGGACTGAGAACATGTTTCTGTTACCCTCTGGACGTCCCTTCTGTCAGTGTTACACTACATGTGTGGTGCTTACCTGATGGCATGGGACAGACATGAGCAACTCCAGAGTGGATATTAAGTTGGGTTCGTGGAACTTACTAGCACAGTGCCTCCACCTACTGGGATCCAGGAATTCAAGTACTGATGGCCCCACTAGGAAAACAGTTATAATTCACACACAGTATTTGGTAAACTAAACAACTGTTTATCTAGAATAAAGGTAAGCAAAAGGGAAACTAATACATAGAACACTCATGTTTTGTGGCAAATGGGGTCTCACTAACTAACTAAGGCAAATGCAAACTATCTCTCAAACCTGGGCCGGAACTAGGGGTAGGCAGAGAGGGCACGTACCTTGGGCACAAAACTTAGGGGTCTCCAGGCATGTACCTTTCACTGCTGCCTACCCCAGTCCGGTCTGCAGAGTCCGGTTAGTTGCTCTTGGTTGTGCACCTGTGTCTGTTAGCATGCATGCTTGCAAGTTGGATTATTTGATTATAATGGAGTCTATGAGAGATTGCCTTTCTGTAATTTGGAACTTTCTGGATAAGGGGTTTCTGGATAATGGATCCCATCCCATAGTAAAACAGTACATTGTACTTGATCCGAACTAAGATAATGATAATAACTCAAAACAATCCTGTTGGGTTCTATTTAGTGTTTAAATGCTTTTTTAGGAGATTTAAGGTATAGAGGTCCAAATTACACCAGAAAATAACCTTTTTTATATCCATCATAACATTATCTTTGAATGCTTTTTATAATTTAGCCATAGAAGTATTGGCCTGATGCTTTTACATTACCTTTCTTATCCCCATGTTCCTCTATAAGGGGGCTGCCACATTTGTGCAGCAGTAGTTAACATTAGAAATCTAACTGACAGACTTAGATGAGACAGTCAGGTTGGCAAAACAGTCAGGTTTTGGAAATTTCAAGTAATAATTTACAAAAGCAGAACTAGCAGCAAAAAATTACCTATATGTAACTTTTAATGTAGATTAATATTTATTTTTTTAGTGTCAGTATCACTTTAAGCAACATATAGTTTATATCAAATTAAGAGGCATATTAAATAATTTTACCAAACTGGTTATCTACAGGGATGTAACAACAGCGCCCCAGGCACCCAGCCAGAAAATATTCGGAGGGCCCGCGTGCATAGGGACTCCTGAGTGTACCCAAATACCTCACTCCCACTTCCTCTATAGTTATGTCAGTGGTTATATATTTAAGTGAAGATCGGCCTTTTACAGCTCTTGCCTTGAACCAACATTTTATGGTGGTCTCTGTGCTGCCTCAAAGATTACCTGAACAGCTCTAACTGTAAAAGGAAGAAGTGTGGAAGCAAAAGACATAACTGATAATTCGATCATGTGACCTAACATGTATGGTTTGCTTGGTTTCTTTGTGTGCACCATGAATCTTAAAATGCAAGTTTTCTAGTTAGTATTAGCAGTGGCGGAACCACAGGCAGGACCGGATTTACATGGTGGGAGCCCCTAGGCCCACTGCCATCCGTCGCCACCATAATGTGCCCTTTATTAGCAAATTTTCATCATCAGGACCGGAGCAATTGGGATTGGTCCATGGGAAATTTAAAAACGATTGTATCTCCTGCGTATCCCCAGTGTTTCTGAACCAATGTGGGTGTGGCTGGGCAACATGCAGACCCCTAAACCCTGCCTAGGTGGCCTTTCCACAAATCTGGGCCTGACTACTGAGAGAGCAGGGGGTGCAATTGGGCCAGGGCCCGCACCCCCTCAGGGCCCCCCCTCGCACACTGCTGATTCCAGGCAAAAAATCGTGTGACACAAACTACTAAATAAAAGTATATTATGATGCAAAAATGGTTTATTTACTGTACATGAAGCAGGGATTTAAATACGAACTGTTGTCTGGCAAGAGCCAGAACATTGGTGAAAGTTATAAGATAAATATTGAATAAATATTGGAAACAGGACCACTTTTATTGTGTGTTATACCTTTTGGTTCTTGGCACCCAGCTTTCAAGGGAGAGAGGTTCAGGTTTGAGCGATGGAGTATTACACCTTTTTATTGTGTGTTTTATTTTACACCATCCAAACGCTCCCATTATATTATAACACTACAGACCTTGCAGAATTTGTTCAAGTCAGTGGGATAAATCAAGCTCAGGCAGAAGTCTCTTGGAAAATAAGTGTGTAACAAAAATGCAAATTGTGATCCCTGTGGCTGCTAACTTTAATGCTGGATTTTTACACTGAGATGATGTGTAATGTATTTGTGGTGTATTTTTTTAAATTATTATTTTTACACAGCACTATAATTAGGCACATACATCTTTCTACACATCCAGGTTTCCCTGTTTGCATTGGCTTCAAATGTACTATATATGAATGGAAAGTGTTCTGTCTAAGGCAGATGTTGTCTCTGTCAGGTGGACATTGACTGAAAATTGTCCAGCACTTCCCCACTCCCCAAGTGACAGTACCAGCAAATAAAGTCACCCTTAAACTGAGTCTCGTGGCTCACTAGGGATCTAATCACTATTTATTGGACTATCTTTCTCTCTGCATGTATATCCACACTGTATCTAGAGCCTAGAGGGCTACACATTATCTACAGGAAATTCGAAGCTAAACAAGTCACATTCCAATCTTAACTTTTAATAAATAACATATTAAGAAGCAGGTACATGCATGTTGCCCATTACATACATAAACACATTCACCTCTCCTTGTTATACCAATTCTACCTAGTTACGTGGGGAGCCAGAGGGAGCTGCTCCCCCACCGTCCACCTATGCGCCCACCCTACGCGTTTCACCAATTACTCGGCTTCTTCAGGGGCATAAGTCTTGGGTGTGCGTCTTCGCCATCTTTAAATACCTCGTGCCTTCTGTGTGTGGGCGCGCGTGCTCATTGCATTGTGCGTCACTTCCGCCTCACACGCTTGCTTGGTTCCAGTATGGGATAGTTTTGACATGCAGGCCTGGATTTGTGGAAAGGTCACCTAGGCCCAGGCCTAGGGTGACAGGACTTTAGGGGGCAGTATGCTGCCCAGCCACACCCACATTGGTTCAGAAACACTGGGGATACGCAAGATTTAAATTTCCCATGCGCCAATCCCCATTGCTCCAGTCCTGATGATGTATGGGGGCAACAAACGGCAGAGGGCCTAGGGGCGCCCACTATGTAAATCCAGCCTTGTTGAGATGCCTGTGCTGCTTCAATTCACAGCACTGTGCATGTATTGCCCTTCTAACGTCTAACTCCAGCTCGAATGCAATGTAAGCAGTATGTGTTCACATTGGGAGGATTATTTCGCAACATAGTATTTCTAAAGCCTCCCTTGGTCCTTGGAATCATTTATGGCTAATACGATCTTAATAGTGTTTCAAAGGACAGAAACTGCTTTCTAAAATTATAAAAAGCTAAATAAAGTTTTTTAATCTTTAGTAAATAAACATTATCATTTTGAGAATGGAGCAAATGTGAAGCCTTCATTGAGGCCATTGGGGGATTTGCTATTGAGCCAACAAATCCATTTTGCCTCACATTGTAGTCATTTCTTGTCTATGTCACCAATTCTGGTTGTGGGTTTAATATGTTCTACAGCAGTAAATTTAATTTACTTGTGTTGCCATCATGCATTTCATGGATATGGTTCGCTACTGATGTATTCCTGCCGTTTTTAACATCACCCACATGTTCTAGGATTCTTCTGCGAAATTCTCTCCGTGTTTTGCCTACGTACGTCTTGCCGTATTGACATCTCATTACATATAAAACTCCCTTTGTTTTGCAGTTCATAAAATGTAATTTATATTCTGTAATGTTTGTTCTTCCTAAGAAGGTGGTGGTTTTGCTGACAAAGAGGTATGCTTGACAGTCTCCACATTTATAGCATCCTTTATTTATGTTGGAAAGCCAAGTGGTTTTACCACAATGTCTGTAGTGACTGATCGCGGAGATTTCTGCCCCGCCTGTTTGTGATTGGGGGTTTATTCCCTATTACTTGTATTGAGATAATATGATGGATCTTTCTGTATTCCTGGCTATAATCGTCTACAAGTCTTATGCTTTTAGAGTTGTGGCTATAGCCCCCTTCGTTTAATCCTCTGATAGAGTTTTTTTGCCTTAATCTTGAATTCACTAATGGTGCTACAGATTCTTTTTATTCTCAAGTATTGCCCCTTTGGTATGCCATGAATCAAATTAGTTGGATGTTGACTGGAGGCGTGTAAGAGACTATTGGTAGCTGTATTTTTTCAATATACTGTAGTTTGGAGGTTGTTCTTGGGGTCATGATAGATACAGATATCTAGGAGGTTTACTTTGTCTTTGTGAATTTCAGCTGTTACTTTATGGTTAATAGTATTAATATTAAGGTTGTTAAATTCCTAAAATATTTCTTTAGTTCCTGACCATATTAACACTACATCATCTATGTAGCGTAGCCATAGTGGAATCAGCTGAATATATTCTGCCGGGGATTCATTAACGAAAAATTTCCACATTAGTTATGTATTGCACCCCTAAAGCTCAGGGAAGACACACAACACAGTTGCTTATTAGAGTGCCATAGAGTAATAAAAAACAGATGTACAGCCAAGCAAAGCCTCCAGCAGTCTGCCAGTCGACATAGGGGTTACCAAATAGCCACACAGCCCTTAATTTGTACACCAGGAACTTTTTCATGTTTGTGTGTTGCTTCCCAACTCTTTACATTTAAATGTGTCTTAAAGGTAAAAAAAAAAAAAAAAGGTTGGGGATCTCTAAGGGCCCTTACACACAGGCGTTTTTACCTGCGCTCCCCTGCGTTCCGTTTTGCTGCGTTCAGCCGCAGGGGAGCGCAGGTATAGACGCACTCAATTATTTTCAATGGGTCTGTACTCACACGAACGCATGTAGACGCCAAACGCAGGAAAAATGCAGCATGTTGCGTCTGAATCTGCGTTCGGCGCTTACACGCGTCTAGTGGGTACAACCTCATTGAACAAAATGAGGTGCATCTAGACCTGCGCTCCCCTGCGGCTGAGCGCAGCCAAACGCAACGCAGGGGAGCACAGGTCCAAAACGCCCGTGTGTACGGGCCCTAATGTAGGGGAATTCTCTGGACTTATTGGCCTCTACATCTGCCCTGAGCCCTATACTGGTGAAATACACACATAATCAATTTATTTTCATAGACACTGCTCACAGGGGTGACAGAGTTCTGTAAACCATTTATATTATTTTACAGAGATCAGCATTCACATGGCTGGGGAGCATTTTATTACTGAATTTACAATTTGTAAACAATAGATTTAAAACGAGTTTTATTTGGAATTCAGGAAGTGATACAGGTAATGAAACCTAAACAAAAGGTCAAGTGGCTTTTTATGGGAGGAAAACTGCAAAATACATGAGGTTTAAAGAGCTCCCTTGGATACTATATTCTATGGCAATTCACTCAAATAGCAGCCTTGGCAATAAGTTTCCAAAATAATAGACTGGGACACCCAGGGTAACTGAACAAAAACCCTACATCTGTGGGTAGTATTCAGAGCGATACTGTTCAGAATAATAGCAAGGTGACTAAAGAATAAATTCAGCTTTTTTTTTTTTTTTTTGATACACACAAATGCATATTCTATTCCAAAGCAACACATTCAGAAAACAATCAAATTTGTGTCTTTCCTTTATAGAAAGTGAAGGAAAGGGAATATTAGGTTATTACAAAAAATATTGCTGTCTGCATTCTTTACAGCTCAAACATTCACTAACAAACTGAAAAAGGTTTTAAAACGTGGTCTTGTTTTAATCACTGAACTAATATTTAGTAGTATAAGCTATTTTTTTCTGAGAACTTCAGCACATCATGGATTTGATCCACCTCTAGCACCTGTAACATTGCACAATTCTTCTGCACTTCTTGTTTTTGCCTCAAACAGCATTTTTGAGGAGACCACACACATTTACTATTAAGGTTCAGGAATTGGGCTGCCACTCCATAATGTTCATCTTGTTGGTCTGGAACCAAGATGTTGCTTGTTTACTGGTGTGTTTGGGGTTGTTGCCTTGCTTAAAATACCCATTTCAAGGACATTTCCTCCTCAGCACAAGGTAGCATGACCTCCTCAAGTATTTTGATGTATTGAAACTGATGCATGATATGCAATATAGGCCCAACACCTTTGAATGAGAAACAACCCCATATCATGATACTTGTGCCACCAAGCTTCACATTGTACCGTGGCTTCAATTCAGTGTTTGGGGGTCATCTGACAAACTGTTTGCAGTCCCTAGGCCCAAAAAGTACAATCTTGTTTTCATCAGTCCACAAAATGTTGCCCAATTCTCTTTAGGCCAATCAATGTGTTCTCAAACTTTAACCTCTTCAGCATGTCTGTTTTTTCAATAATGGGACTTTGCAGGGGCTTCTTGTCGATAGCTTTGGCTTCACATAGGAATCTTCTAATTGTAACAGAACTCACAGTAGCTTAAGACTTTCTTTGATCTTCCTGGAGCTGATAATTGGCCGAGTCTTTGCCATTTTGGCTATTCTATCCATTCAAATGGTAGTTTTCTGTTTTCGTCCACTTTTTTTCAGTTGAATTATTGCACATTTATAAAACTCCAAGATATTCCCCAGCATTGTACAAGTGGGTGTATACAATAAATATACAAAGCAACCAATAGAAGAGGTAAAGCAGCACTGACACTTTGGTGTACTTGTATAACATTAGGTTGCAAATTGCATGCTTACTGCAAGGCAACAATACAAAGGTTCACTTAACCATTATAAAAGATGGACTGATTATTATGAATGTTTCACACAATTCTGAAATCATACAATAATAAAAAAAAAGTGAATTTCCATATTCTGTATTGACAAAAATAAAAGCCATGCCATTTCTTTTCTGTTTTATTGCAATGTTTTTTTACATATACTTATGCATAGAAAAAACAATATTTTATAGATTTGTAAAGCTTACAATATTAAGTGGAATACGTTAACAATAGATCATGTTTCACACAATAAGGCCATTTTTATTCTTATACAGAGCTCAATAAAAATAATGCAATAATGACTAGGGCAATGATGAAGAATGTCGCTCTGTCCAATAAAACACAATGTTGCCATTCCATACAGTTTTCCTTAGCATTACCTTATAGAATTATGTTTAACAAAAGAGAACAAGTAGAATGCAGGGAATGAGTGCTTTAATGCGAATACTTTGAGGAACAAGGAAACCAGCTACGGTCATCGTGGGCCTACTCAAAAAAAAGAATATGGCTGCTTAGGTACAAAGATAAAATACGTAACAGTTGTCTCTACTGGGCAATGTTTCATTTATTAATAACTTCAAAAGCAAAGTCTTCAGCCATGTGGCAATAATACTTCAGAGATACTTCATGATCAGAGAATAAAGGGTTGGTGTGTGCTGGTTGTAATCAGTAGCTGTTGCTAGACAAAGCCTTTATGAAGCGCACACACACTGCCAGCAACATCAACAGGTAAAAAAAAAGCCCTATTTAAGAAGTATATTAATTGAATAAGCATAATTCCTACTTCCATATAAAATGCATAGAACAGTAATGAGCCATAAAGTGCTTTCATAACAGTGGTAAAATTTTGAGCAGGGGAGAGTAAGAATTTATACTTTAAAGGGGATCTAAAAAAATATGAAAACTTTAGTATTTGTCTAAGCACTTTTGACTACATTTTTCTCTTTTTAACAGTATCTGCGATTTATACCACTAGGTAGGCTTCAGCATAACAGCCATCTTTAAAGGCATAGCTTGTCAGTGAGCCAAATAGACTATGCTCTGCACTTGGTTAACCCAAGGTTTGCCAGCTAAGTTGAACCAACAGCCTGCTATTGTCCAACATACAAATATTTCAAGCTGCCAAAAATAGAAAAAAAATGTAAACTGCAAAAGTGCTTAGAGAAGCATGAATAAGTTTCATTTTTGGGTTGAGATTCCCATTAAGATTTTAACTTAAATGTTTAAGATTTGTTTACAACTCTTACTAAATCTATTATTCGATTAATTATAGCCACAAACTGCAGTAGTAAAGCTTCTTTGCTAATTAAAGGGAATGTGGGTGTAAAACCCTTCTGCTATTTACAGAAAAGCTCTGCATATGGCAAGCAGAATGACTTAAAGGTGATTTATGCCCAAAAATAGAATTTATGTAAACTTTATCACCCCATCACACTTCCGCAATTCATATTCATTATATTTTTTCATGGTTTGGGGTTTATTAGCACTTTTTAGACTGCCAATAGCTGGCTTTTGGCTCAACTGGGGTCAGCAACCTAGGGTTAAATGAATCCAGGAAGTACATAGAAACTCTTGACCTTCAAAGACAGCTGTATGCGGTTAGGCTTAAAACTTTTACAATAATTCATATTATACAAGTCTGCAAAATCTCTCATCTTCAACATGATAGATGAGGAAGGGATTGAATATTCTCTGCCAGCCATAGGGGGAAGGGGTATAAATTATTAGTTTCCTCTAAGAGGAACTGTGCATTTCTGTGGAGATGTTAAAGGACAAATAAACCTTAAAAATAAGTGAATGTAAGATTTATGAAAGTGCTATTCTAAGCAGGTTTGCAAAGTATGTTGATTTTATTTATTTTTCTATTATATTAAAGGATTCATGTACTGTTAATATGAATGAATTTTGTTACAACAGCGCCACCTGCTGGTCCGTTTCCAACCAGTCTGATCAAGTAGTCAAGGAAGTTGTCTAGAGAAAGAAAAAGGCTGCTTTGATGTTCTTCTGCTTAGGGAAAAAACATATAAACCTTTCTCAAACTTTCACTTACCAGAAAAACATTAAACCAGCCCCTCTTTCTTTCTCCTCACAACTTCCTTGACTACTTGGTGGTCAAAAAATGACAAGCAGGTGGCACTGCTGTAACAAAGTTCATCAATGTTAACAGTACATGAATCTTGGAATTAAAAAATAAAAATAAATGAGTGTAAATTGCAGAAGTGCTTAGAATAGCACCCTCATCAATTTTACAGTAACTTATATTTTAAGGTTTACTTATCCTTTAATATTGTGACCTTTATAGACTTTTACTTGTGTGAAGGTTGTTTTGGTTTTTCTTTTTAAGGCAATCCAATATAATTGAGAGTCTTACTATAACCTCAATGTAATTTTTTGCATAGGGTGTGGGTTAATTAAAAAAAAGTGTAATGGTAAAATAAAATCTTTAAAGCGCTTTTTAAATTAGTTAAAACAAGAAGACTTTTACCTTTTCAAGATGTCTTTTATGGAAACCACTAGCTGTATTTCGCAATACGAAAGATGCCCCCATCTCTGTAAGCAGGGCAATGGATTATTTGTGCAGTTCAGAACATTTTCAAGAAATTAAAGGCTTACCATAAAGTGCCATAGTTCAAAATGTATAGATTTCATTCTTTACTTAAAAAGCATCTTAAAAGATTTTAATTTAGGCAAGGTTGCCAAAAAAAAA
>CM044436.1:69706015-69747250 GCA_024363595.1 Xenopus borealis
GTGAAGGTAGAATCAGGTTTTAGGTGAGACTTTACTTTGATTTATGTAGTTTCAGGTCAGAATTAAACGTAACCCACTGCAGGTAGAGTAGCAGGTTTAAGTGGGAATAAAGCAGGTAGGCAGTTCTATTGCAAATTACGGGACACATGCAAAAACTCTAGTTAAGGAGCATCCATTAAGAGTGTTTATAAAACAACACCTGCCTGCTGGCTATGATTTGTATCTTCCAAGATTTAAGTAAACATATTTAAATAATATACTTAGTGTAACTAACAAACGACAAAATTTTTTGTAATTATTTCTTAGGGTGGCCCTTTAATGAAAAAGCAACCTGCAGTACAATGCAATTATCGGAGGAATAACGCCCCCCATTAATACAGGTGTTTGCAGTATTACTGTTGGGGTAACTGACCTGCTTCACAGCACACTTACCTATGTTATCTTTTTCTTTACAGGAAATTGAATAGCAACAGATTTCCCGGTCTTGAATAGCAGAAAGGTTACTAGAAAAACATAGGTGTGAATACATAAATATATATTACAGGGATAATGTATAAATAATGCTTTTACAAATAACCATTTAACCCATTAAAATGTTTAAGGAATTTATAAAGTAAAATTCCATTTTCCTTCATTCTGTAAAAAACATTTTTAGTCGAAAAAAAAAAAAAGATTCATTTTCTGCAGGTAGACAAAATAGCAGAAATACAAAGCAATTTACTCATTAAAAACCTACCAGCAACCTTGTTCTTGATGTAACTACAGGTTGGCACTCTGCCAATTGCATTTTATTTTGAGAGCAAACACATGAAAGTGTTAATTGGTAGACCTCTTTCATGCTGCCATGTTGGCCATGCCAAAGTTAATTGGTCAATATATTTTGTACTGACTTTCATAAACAGATTTGAAAGCTTCTATCAAGCTGCATACCACTGGAATACACATAATACCAGCTTACTTACAGTTTTTCAATTAGCTGTTTTTCATCCAATGCATTTGGAAGATCTCTCTTGTTTCCAAGTACTAATACCTAAAATACAAGAAAAATAGGACAGTTTAATGAAAATCTTGGATACTGTGAAAAAATGTTCTCTTTTGAACAAATACACAAATTCAAACATTCAGCTGACCTATTCACTACTTCTCCACTTCAGGAACCGGAGACTATAACCCAGGTCCTTCACAACAAAACCTTGCCAGAATTTACATTTTTCCAGGACAAATACAACTGCCAGAAAGCCAATTTCATCTGGCTCCTACAACTTAACACTTTCTATGCACAATTTGGTGGTTACTGAACCCCTCCAAAGTTACCTCAAAATTTTTTTGTATGCTATAGCAATCGCTCTTCACTACTGCATAGATCATATGGAGGATCAACTTTCCATCCTTGGATGAGGAGGACTGGAACAAAATAACTATAAACCTATACATGGGGTTTCAATTCACATTTATGCACCATCTGTACCTAACTCCAATGAAACTGGGCAAATCTACCAAAATTCTGGCAACTCCTGCTGGAAATCTGGAGCACAGGATGAAAATATTTATCACATTAGCCTGCTCACCAATCAATCTTGTTGGGCCTTCTATACAGAAAAATTCCATAAACTTGTACCAGGATGTAGATCTGTACCCTCCTAATTATGGCCAAGAAATATATTCTGCTGAACTAGAAGGGCCAGCCAGCCCCATTATCTCTTCCTGGCTAAAGCTTGTGGGCACAGCCCTTCTGCTTATCAAGCTGACCTTAGGATCTCCAGCTAAGTTCAACAAGATCTGGGACCCTGGATTAAAGGGAAGACACTCCTAGTTTAATACCAGCCTCAGGAAACTACAGAGGAACTCCATTTCATTATACTATCATTCAACTTGTATGCCCTAATACAGGGCTCCCCAACCTTTTTTGCTTGTGAGCCACATTTAAATTTTAAAAAAGAGTTGGAGAGCAACACAAGCATGAAAAAGTCCATGGGGATGTCAAATAATAGCTCTGATTGGCTTTTTGGTAGCCCCTATATGGACTGGCAGCCTACCGGAGAGAATGTTTGGCAATTGTCAGGTTCAATCTGAACTACTTTGGTGAAGCCAAAGATGAACTGCATTTGACTTCAGTTCAACTACCTTTGTAAGAACCAACCCTATGCAAAAAATATGTAGATGGGAGGACAATATGTAGGTGGGAGGCGAGGGCAACAAGCAACCCAGCAGAGTTCTGTACAATAAACCATACTGATGGATCTCCCAGTGATTAAAGGGGGACACCCTGTAGGCAATATAGTTAATTTTAAAGGTTCCCTCTTCTTTCTCTCACTTTTACTGGCGGCTATATTTTCCTCGATGGGAAAAATCAAACCTACCCAAATTATATATGGTTAATTTTGGTGTGATAATGGTTGGAAAGGCCCCCCATTTGTAGCATAATAATCAGCAAGTATTATCTTCCAGTGTAGGACTACCTTTACACAATACTTGTAAGGCAGTATATAACTTAATATACAGGTAGACTGATATGAAGGCTTTGAACTCTATCAGGAGTTGACACACACAGCTGTACGCTAGTTATCACAAAAGGAGAGAACGTTGCACACTTTATGCCCCCTTGACGGCAATTCCTGGTGTCGGCATAGTAAAATGATCACTATGTGTCTGTTTTGTAATCTCAAAACATTTCCTGTAACAGTGAAATCTGTAAACCACTATTGCAAAAGCAACTGAAACTCGTGTGCGTTACTCACTAAGCTAAGAAACCTACAAGATGCATACACAGAGCAGAACATCAATCTTTACATCAGGATGTGCAGCCCTGTATTACCAACACTTCTCGGCTACATTCACAAGAGCATGGCATCAGCGAAAACTTTTATGTAGCTAAATCATTTTTTTTTCTTCAAATTTTACATTACAAGAATTTTGAACACCGGCCTATCCGTGACTCTCTATGCAGTATGATCTATGCAGTAGTGACTTTGGAGGGGTTCAGTAACCACCAAATTGTGCATAGAAAGCGTTAAGTTGTAGCATTTTTGGCTAGTTATGGATTATGCAAAGATATGAAAGAGTTAGATCATCCAGAATCAGATCGGTGTACTAAACTGCACAGCCGAGTGCATGTGCAAAGGTGTAGGACCACCGAACCAAAAGCAGGGTATGATGCATTTCAATCAGTAACCTTATTATAGAAGCTTTCACAACTGTCAGTATATGCAGGATGACAAATACAGACCTTAAAAAGCATACAGAAAGAAATTTCTTCCGTTATTCCTGGACACACATTCACAAGAATACATGAAGCACTTTTGATATATGGTATAGACAAAAAGTTACATACCAAAATTCCATATTTATGGTATTTTAAGATAAAGGTTACAATTACAACTTAAATTAATTTCTCTCCCCATTCCACAGCTGTAAACAGACCTAGCAACTGAAGCAATGACGAGAAACATGGCTAAATGCAAAAATTGCTAAGGATATACTGAAATGATTGGTAGAATGAGAAAGTATGACTATTTACCATACAAGTAAAAAATCTAGTGACCGGTTTAGCTTGCCAGATCATAGTCAGCATTATATTACTGAACCAAATTAAAAAAAAAATTTGTTTTGCTGAAAACAGAACAAAAACAAAAAATTGTCCAAAGTCACTGGAAATTCCCCTTTTAATCCGACCTAAACAACTCGTTCTCCTCGAGTGTAACAGTCAAAAAACACCACCATACATCAAGGTCAGCGCTGACCTTGATGTATGGTGGTGTTTTTTGATTATATTACTGAAAGCAAATTGTTCAGAGTCAACAACTAAAATTAAAAAAAATGTAATTTATGGTAATCTAAATGGTCAAAAACAGCTATTAAAATAGCCTTCAAACTTACAGGGATTCCATGCAACTGTGGCTTGTCTAGTAAGTTGTGCAGTTCATATTTAGATGCTTCCACTTTATCCAAGTCTGCTGCATCAACCATATACCTAAACATAGAAGGAATGTTAACTTTATTAATTTGCTAAAAATAAATAAATACTTTTCTAGAAATTTAGTAAAAAAAAAATGTAATACAGAATTATTATATTTTACATCTGGATACATAATCAAGAAGGTGGTCAATAGAACAATCAGCATTACAATAAAAAAATTTTTTTACCTTCACAAGGGTTTTACCCCATTAAATTATTTTCCAAAATCACTGGGCAGATCAAATCATCATTGATACCAAAAACCTTCACTGGCTATTGACAAAGATTTTGCCAGATTTCTCTATGCAAAAGATGCCTATACAATCCAAAATCTATGTCCAATGGAGTCTATGGGATGGGCATTTAGTAATTCTGAGTTATCAATGCCATAAGGACAATCTCATAGAGCATCTTTCCCGATCTCCATGCACTCTAATGTCAGTCTAGGGTTTTAAAAAGTAATTTAGCATAAAATGCGTGTTTAAATACTTACACCACTGCATTAACACCTCTACAGTAACGTTCCCACATGCTACGAAATCTTGGTTGTCCTCCAATGTCCCAAACCTGAAAGAATTCAGAAAACCAGCTTTTTGTGGGCCTTTCAAAGGAGAAATCATGGACAAAAAATTCAAAAAAAAATTTTTTTTTGCAATCAAGCAATATAGCTAGATATAGTGTTATCTACAATTAAAAGAATGTCATTATTTCATCTTTTTAAAAACAAACTTTTGCAGGAAAAATAGAACTCATTACCTACATAGTGTGTAGAAATGCAGAATTAAGCTGGTTATACACACCCAAATTTGGTTAGGATGTTTGGCCAGTTTCAACCTTACTGCCTGATCACTAGGCCATGCAAGAACATTTGGACAGACCATTACTTTTGCAGATCTGCCATTTTTAAAAAGACATCGGCTGATGAAAATCCTCTCCACCTGCTTCATGGCTGCTCCACCAGCCCAGATGACCAATATACATCACCACTATGGTATTTTTTAACTGAACTCTCATAGCACACCCCTGCTGTAGCAAGGACCAGTGAGACAGTGCTTAACAGATAGCTAAAATTTCAAGAACACGGATGGGAAGAAGAACTTCCTGGTTTGAGGTCACCCACGAAGATGATTTGTGCTCAAAGACCACACACGCCAACTACACAGACTAGCAGTTGTTTAAATCTGAAGCAAAGGAGATGGTAACCACCCCCCTTGTTGGAAGTAGCCTTAGTCCAGCAAACACTTAATTCTTGTGTAATTTAGTTGAATCTTGTTCCACTTCTCGCAGATTGTTCAAAACACTTGCCAGCCCGGACTGTATTAACCATATAGGTACTTGCCTATATGGTAAATAAAAAAAGCTAATTCTTGTGGATTTGGCATGCATAAGCAGTCCAGCACAATTTCATAAAGCAGTAGGGAATCCAAAAAGAATATTAACTGCACTTAAATAATACCTATAGGGATGCCCTGGTTTCTTGCAGGCGAGGCCATTAAAAATGCGGTTCACCTTTAGGTTAATTGTAATATATGTTTGGAGAAGGCCAATTCTAAGCCTATAAAAAAGTTTCTCATTACCAAGGCATCATACAAGAAGCATCTCATGTTGGGCAAATGCAAAAAACTCTCAAGACATTCACAACCTTATTAATGCAAAACATACTGATTGCATTGGTTACAGACATTTCTAAGCTCCTGAATGTTCCAGTGAGTGTCTTCATTTCACCCTAAACCAGCCATGAACAGGTGCTCCTTACAAGATTTCTGACAGAGGAGTTAAAAGAGTTGTCCAAGAGAGCTTCAAAAAGACCTTGAATTAGCAGGTAAAATCGTTTCAAAGAAAACAATAAGTAATGCACTCAACCGATATGGGGGCAAATTCACTAAAACGGCAAGTGTCTAACGCTAGCAACTTTGCCAATTTACTATCAGTGTTCCTGGTGAAAATTCGCTAGCAAAGTAGATGGACTAGCGCAACTTCACACGCTTACTCCAGGCGAAGTTGCGCACTGACATAACTATGCAAATTCACTAAGAAGCCCATTACTTCATGCGCTAGACTTTACGTCTCCAGGTCAGACCTGGTGAAGTTCAATACAGTAGATAGGAGTTTGAAAAAAAAAAAAAAAGTCCCAAAAAAACACTGGCATCTTACTTTTTTAGGATGATAGCTGAAAAATAGCGTACTTTTTTTTGGGGGGGTAACCCTCATACAGTGGGCACATGTTTAGGGCAATAGGACAACTTTTTAAAATTTTATTTATTAAAGGTTTCCTGGGCTTGTGTAGTGTAATGTATTGGCTGTAACATATATATCTGTTATACTTACAACTTTGCGCCGTATTCAAATTAGCTAATGTAAATGCACTTTGCCTGGCGAAGTAAAGGTAGCGCAACTTCGCTAACGTTAGCTGCCCTGAGCGCAAATTCGCATTTTAGTGAGTTAGCGACGGGCTTGAGAAAATTTGCCTGGCGAAGTGTGCCAAATTGTGCGCATTTTAGCCGCTTAGTGAATTTGCCCCATGGCCTCTATGCACAAGAATCCCTTGCTAAAGAAAAAGCCAATGAAATTCTGAGAGAGTATACACAGTCTAGTCAGATGAGACCAAAATTTTACTTTTTGGATGTCATTGCACACACCATGTATGAAGGAGAATTGGCACTGCACATCACCAAAAAACACCATACCAATAGTAAAGTTTGGAGGTCGGAACCTCATGATGTGGGGCCGTTTTTCAGCACATGGTACTGACATACTTCATATAATCAAAGAAAGGATGAATAGAGAAATGTACTGCGACATTCTTGTTAAGAATTTGCTGTAATCCACCAGGATTGTGGAGATGAATTCAGGGTGGACATTTTAGCAAAACAGTCCAAAACACACAGCCAACGAAACGCTCAGTTGGTTGCAGAGAATGAAAATAAAGCTGCTAGAATGGCCCATTCAATCACCCGACTTGAATCAAATTGAAAATATACGGAAAGAACGGAAGATCAGAGTTCATAGAAGAGGCTCCTGGAACCAGCAAGATTTGCAGACAGTTTGTGTGGGAAAAATGGGCCAAAATTACACCTGAGCAATGCATATGACTAGGGGTTAACACCGGGGGTTGAATTCCCCTTTAAGAAGCAAAACTTAATCCATAGCAAGGAAAAGCAGTGGGCAGTGCAAAGTTGCTACAGTAAGAGGATAACAGACAAGCGCATATCTATTCTTGCACTGACCTTATACAAGCATAAATTACTCAAGGACACAACTTTTTAAATTGGGGATAAGGATATCCTATTTCAAAACAGGAAATATACATATTTCAAATAAAGTGGAGGACTTATGTAGCAGTACAATACACAACCTTTAAAAAAGTCAGCCATCACAAGTGCACTGTACAAAGTTTCAGAGGAAATATATAGTATAATCAGATGCAAAAGTACAGGAAAGACAGCAGTAATGTGCTAAAAATAATCTCATTAACTATCTTAAATCTAGCAAATTATATGGTGCAGTCACATGACTAAATACAAAATTATTTTTGTGGGTTTTTTTCAGCTTTTAGAAATTGCCCAGAATTTGAACAACTATCTTGACTGCTGGGGGCAATTAACCGTCACGGAAGCCACTGCTCCATTGCTAGACTAGAAGACAAATAGGAAAAAGTCTAAATAGAAAGACAAGCAATTCAGTAAAAATAATAATAAAATTGGAGCCACAACGTACAATAGATTTTTTTGGTTGCAAGAGCCAGTGACATCCATTTTAAAGCTGGAAAGATGTGGAAGGAAGTTTGCTAAGAATATGACATTTTAGAACATGTCAAAGGGAAAACAACCTTTTTATTATTTACTATGTTATAGAATGTCCTGTTCTAGAAAATTCTTTGTAACTTTTGACTTGGTTCTCAGTTTTTATATTACAGTTCTTTTTTAATTGTCTGCCTTTTACTTATGCTTCTTTCCAGTTTAAACATAGTGGTTGTTGGGGGTCATTTCCAGAGCAAGGCTACAGTTTTAAAGAGGTTGTTCACCTTCAAACACTTTTTTTTCAGTTTCATTGGTTTCAGATAGTTAACCAGAAATAAAGACTTTTCCCATCACTTTCTATCTGTGCCCGTTTTTCTAATACTGAAGTGTAACATTTCATGTTTCACCATCTAAAGCAGCTCTGGAAGGGGGGGTCACAGACTCTAACTATATAAATAGATACATTTAGTTGATACATTTAGTTGATACATTTGTTATCTTTAGCCATGCTGAGCAGAATCCCTGAATTTTATTAAAGGCAGTTGTTACAATTGAAACAATAGTTGTATCAACTAAGGGGCAGCTTTACGGATGAATTTTGAAGTTAAAAAACTTAGAAATTCAAAGATTAAATTTTTGCACGAAAATGGACCAAACATGTCTGTTTTCAATCTAATTGAATCGAATGATGCATTAGAAAGATTTTAAACGATTTTGTGCAAAATCCTTTGATTTCCTAGGACTTTTCAGTCCTTTCAGTAAAGGTTCTAGGAGATCCCCCATTGGCTAAAATGGTAATTCGGCAGCTTTAAGGTGGCGAATTCGAAGGATTTTAAAAAGAGACATTACTTCCAAATTCAAATTTTTTCAATTTGAATTGAATTTTGGGCTATTCTATAGTTGAAGTAGCCCAAAATTACTTCAAAATTAGAATTTAATTAGAATAGTCACTTTGACCCTTAGTAAATGTGCCCCTTAACGTAGCAAATAGTAACAGTTCATAGTAACATAGTGAGTTAGGTTGAAAAAAAAGACACACGTCCATCAAGTTCAACCTTTTAACTTTTTTTTTTAAACCCCATCTGAAGCCTCTCTAATTTACCTCAGGGGGAAAAATTCCTTCCTGACTCCAATATGGCAATCAGACTAGTCCCTGGATCAACTTGTACTAGGAGCGATCTTCCATAACCCTGTATTCCCTCACTTGCTAAAAAGCCATCCAATCCCTTCTTAAAGCTATCTAATGTATCAGCCAGTTCAGAATCTGCTCCTGAATCACTAAGCTGCCAGACTGAAACAATAGATATATGAACATTAAACTTTGAAATTTAATTTTGGGGAAACAGTAAAAAAATAAGAGATGGAAAACAACTGGTGAAAGGAACCCTGTATTAAAAGAACCTGTAACCCCCAACCAACGGAGACCCCCATCCCTCCTCCCTCAAGCCTAACTGTCTGCCCCCCGAGGAAATGCCCCATAATTTACACTTACCCCTAGCGCAGATTCAGGCAGCAGAGTTGCACACAGCCATCTTGCAGGTTTTCAGTGAGCTGAATGGCAGATCAGCAATTTCCGTCCATATCAGTGCATGCGCAGTTGTCGCAAACCGGCAAATTGCTCCAACTGCACATGCGCCGCCACCTCCTGCCGATTTCCCCGGGGGTGGCACAGGTTTTTTTTATTACAGGGTTGAGTTCTCCTTTAATGTTACATTTTATTACTTTTCTTTCTATTCAGATTCCTTACTATACATCTTCCAGTCTCTCATTCAAGCAGTTTGCTAGTTAGAACAAAAGGTTAAAGGAGTACAAAAACCCACACAAAAAAAAAAAAATACTAAGAGCCTATTTACACCAGACATATTCTCTGCTATTATATCTATACTGGTGGGAAAACACTGATCCAAAGCCTTCTGCCGTGACTAGGGATGAGTTATTTTTTTCGCTAGGTTTCGCCGCAGAAATTATGCCTATAGACTTCAATGGGAGAAAGAAAATGACGTGAGTCAAAAAAAAGTTTAGAGAAAAAAATGAACACTTTTGTATTTCTGTGCCAAAATCTTTTCAATATGTGGACTAACAGCAGAAGGATTTAGATCACCATTTTCTCCCTCAGTGTATGGAGATGCAGTATATGGCAGATGGTTTTTCCCTGGGGCAGATAAATCAGAAAAGAAAATACCTTAGATGCCATGGCCTTTGTGTGATGTTCAGAGACAATTCACAGTCTACATCATGAGTACACATACTTTACTAACATTTAGTAATGTTGTTCCATTAAGATCTACATCCATAATAGCATTGTTATTCTGTTCCATGGAAAATATAGCTTAAGTATTTGATATGACTATGTATAAATATATAAGGGGATCATACAATAATCTATCCAATCCTTTATTCAACAGTAGGTCTTTCCAGCTGACACAAGGTCACCCATTCCAATTAGACGAAAAGCAGTTCCACCTAAATATTCGGAAGGGGTTTTTTTTACAGTTAGAATTCTCTCCCTGAATCAGTTGTATAGGCCGATACAGGAGTTGGATGGCTTTTTAGCAAGTAAGGGAATACAGGGCTATGGAAAATAGCTCATGGTACAAGTTGATCCAGGGACTAGTCTGATTGGAGCCATTTTGGAGCCAGGAAGACATTTTTTCCCCTTCGGAAGCAAATTGGAGAGGCTTCAGATGGGTTTTTTTTTTAACTTCCTCTGGATCAGCTAACAGTTGGGCAGGTTAAAAAAATCAAGTTAAAAGGTTGAACTTGATGGACGCGTGTCTTTTTTTCAGCCTAACTAACTTACTATGTATTTGTGAGAGAATTTATTTTGCTATATTTAACAAACAACTATTGTTACATGTAACCTTAACTGAATAAATATCTGAATGAAAAGAATGAAACTGGAAAGTGAAATAGACAAGCTGTTTGTCGACAGTAGGGTTGCCACCTAGCCAGTAAAAATTAAGATTGAGCCCAATGTTATTAATAGGGAAAAGAGATAAATATATACGAAGGCTGGTATTTTTTCCCAGAAAAGGTGGCAACCCTAGTTGACAGTGTCTTGAGATCTACTGATCACCAATTAAAGGTCTACTGGTAGATCCCCATCTACCTTTTGGGCACCCCAGGATTACATCTAGAGTTGCCACCCGGCTTGGTTGATAAAAATGATGGTTGATTCCAATGTTCTTAATAGGAAAAAAATAAAAATATATAGGAAAGCCAATTTTTTTTCCCCCCAGAAAAGGTGGCAACCCTATCTACATCACACAAGTTAAATCGAAAGGTTGAACTAGCCGTTAGGTGCATCCATAAGCAAATAGTTAAGACAAGCAGTAAAAATATAACTTCTACTACAACGCTAGTGGAACACTTACCTTGATGGTAACGTTTCCTTTGGTTACTTTTCGCATATTGAACCCAACTGTTGGAATCATGTCTTCAGTAAACTGCCCAGACTGCAAAACAGTTTATTCCATTTTAGACTGGATTTACGAAAAGCTTTTGAAAACTTTTGAACAAGAACAACATAGGAAATGTAAACTTCCAGTACAAATAAAAACATTTACATGGACTGTGCCCAAGGAAGCTGCCATAGGAAGCTTTTAAACAGGTCAGGGAGGCTTGGAAACATTTAGAGCAAGGCTGTCAAACAGTCAAACACACCCTGTGGATGAACTACTACGGCCAGGCCCGACATACAGAGTCTGAGGCACTCCCGTTGTTGTTGTAACTAGTAGAAGCGCTGCGGGTGCGAGAGTTGCAGTGAAACAGCGGAAGGCGACAGCTTGCCTATACCTGACACAGGCCCAATATAAAGCAGGGCAAAGGCCCCAGGAGCTGGCTGGTGACACAGGAACTTATATCTAGGGCTGCTTAGTCTTAAGCCTAGGATTTTACCGCTATGACGTTGACGAAGGTAGTCTTCCCAGAGTACTGCAGTCCCACCAGGGTGAGCTCCATTTCTTCCTTCCAAAACAGCGACTTGAACCAGTCCAGGAGTTTGTTGATAAGGGCGAGCATGGTGCCACAATTCGGCTGTGAGGTAGGAACGAAACCGCTGCCTCCACCCTCAACTCCCGGAACCCAAAAAACGCTGCAGAACTCCGAGGCGGCTGCTGCTGCTGATCATATGACCCACGTGACGTCACTCATCTCTACACCGGCAATAAGGAAAGCAAGGAAGCACGCGACTCCCGTCACGTGATGTGTTTGTCACTCTCTGGGTCATATGATGCAAAAGGTCTCATGTAGAACTCTGCGGGGATGGGCGACTTTGTTTTACTGTACTTTACCACAGTATATCTACCTTACGCGTAGTGGTCTCAGTTGCATAAAGGAGAACTATACCCCCTCAAACAATGTAGGTCTCTAACTCTCTATAAAAACATATTGCATGAAACAGCTCATATGTAAAATCCTGCTGCGCCTGGTAGGGTTGCCACCTTTTCTTGAAAAAAATACTGGCCTTCCTATATGTTTATGTTTTTTTTCCTATTAATAACATTGGGATTGACCATCAAAAATACAGGCCAGGTGGCAACCCAAGCTGCATGTAAACAAACCATTTTAATAATAATATACTTTTTTTAGTAGTATGTGCTGTTGGGTAATCATAAATAGAAAACAGATCTTTAACAAAATAAGGGGTGCCTAGGGTTGCCACCTTTTCCTGTGACTGAACTAGGGTTGCCACCTTTTGAAAATTTTGTTACCGAGCCGCCGGCCGGCAGGGGTGGGGCCAAAAGGGGCGTGGTGTGACATCAAAGTGGGCGTGATGTGACATCAAAGGCGGCGGAGCCACGCGAACGATCGGCTGAAGACGCAAGAAAGGTAAGTTTTTATTGGATTTAATGCAAGGCAAGGGCCATTTTTAAGGGGTATTACAAATTTACCGGCAGCTACATTACCGGTAAATTTGTAATACCGGCCCCGGCCTTGGCTGGTGTTTTACCGGCTAGGCCGGTAAAATACCGGCCGGGTGGCAACCCTAGACTGAACCCGGACATGGGGGCGGGCCCATGACGTCGGTGGGTGGGCCCATGACGTTGGTGGGTGGGCCCGTGACATCATGGGGCGGAGCTATGACGACACGATCGCCGATTGGCCGATCACTGCGTTCCTTGTTTGGAAAACCGGTCAGGAAGTATTGACCCGGGCAGCCCTTCAAAATACCGGGCTGTCCGGGTCAAAATCGGACAGGTGGCAACCCTAGGGGTGCCCCCTGGGAATATAGGATACACGGTGCACACAAACAAACCAACAGAGTTCTGTCTTTAGCTTCCACACTTCTTCCTGTTACAGTTAGAGTCGTGGCCTTAGTTGCCGATGGCGCAATCAGCCGCAATGCTGCCATAACGGAGGCAGCGCATGCGCAACAAGACGCCGAAACGCCCATCTACGCTTTCACCCAGACAGGTCAGTCTTTCATTGACTACAGACAGAACAGGCTGGCTTTCTGCTCCTGCTTGAAAAATCAGGAGGCCAAACTCTGCGTGCTCCTGTATACTATCTGGTCCCAGGTGTAAGTTCTCCTGGATATTTAAAAGCTGGCAGCCTTTTTCTACTTAATCCTCTACTATACTTTGACAATGCTATTTGTGTTTTTCTCCAGACTGTCGATTATGAGCTGCAGATGCTCAGGCTCCAGGGGGTAAGGCAAACAGAGAGCTTCTCCTTTTTTGATGGACTCTAACTACAAACAGCTTTATATTTTAGGAGTCCCCCCTTAAGAGAGAAATCTTAAAGAAGGAAGACTCCCAGAATGACTATATAGAGTGTGGAGAAGCAGCGCTTCATGGAAAAAGGCTTTGTGATGAATGCCTGCAGGAAGTGGCTTGGCCTTCCTCTGAACAGCTGCACACCATTAAGGACTGGATGCAGACTACCATTAAGCAATCCATGACTGATATGGTCAATGTAATCACCGAGAAAGTTCTACACAACCTCGATGAAAGATACAAGTCCCCCTCCTTGACGGCTGATACAAGGGGCAGACCACACAGGAACACACAATACTGCAGTGTCTCTGAAGGGGAATTATATCTAAAAATATAGCTAAAAATAGATATCCAAGATGCAAAAAATTCTTAAGGTTCCTGATCCTTGGCAAGAATTTTCAATACCAAGCACTGCCATTCGGACTAGCATCAGCCACAAGAGTTTTCACTAAGGTTCCTTCTAAAGGCTCAAGGGGATCCTGATATTCGCATACCTGGACGATATACTGGTAAAAGCTCCTTCCAATAATCCTCTTCTACGACACTTGAGAATAGCTGGCTGGCTGGAGCCAACACAACAAATTAAATTTCCAGGAGTTATTATCAACTCCAAAAAAACTGCAAGTAAGCCTTACCGAGGAAAGGATTTTAGACATCCAACACCAAGCAAAATACCTGTCTTGTCACCCGACTTTGACAGCCAAAATCTATCAACAAATCCTGGGAAAATGTCCATCATAGATGCAGTGAAATGGGCCAGAATCCACACAAGGCCTCTTCAGATAAAATTTCTAAATCAATGGAACAGGAACAACCAAGAAAATGTCCAGTTGATTCACCTATCTCAGACCACTATCGCTCATCTCTCATGGTGGCTAAGGAAAAAGAATTTAGAAGTCCCTGTCTCCATCGCCTCCCAAACATAGGAAACTCTGACTATGAATGCAAGCAGAATGGGGTGGGAATTGCACTTCAAACAGTTCCAAATACAAGGGAAGAGGACACCCCTGGAAAGCAAAAAATCCTCCAACTTGAGGGAACTGAAGGCTGTTCTACTAGCTATCCTGCAATTCCAGAAACACCTCAGGAAAAAAATCTATCCTAATCAAATCAGACAACTTAACCACCATGAGTTACATAAACAACCAGGGAGGAACCTGATCCAAACAGATATTGTCCTTGACCACAGCTATTCTCGACTGGGCTCAAAACAACACAAACATCAGAGCTTCCTGCATACAGGGGCCTTCGAACTCCCTAGCAGATCTCCTCAGCAGTATAAGATCTAATCTGCCTAAAGTTGGGCAGTATGTCCATAGACCTTATGGCGACCTACCATACCAAGAAGAACCCAGTGTTCTGCTCATGGGACAAGGACCCCAGAGCGACCTTCTGGGATGCCTTCTCATTCCAGTGGAACTTCAGACAAGCTTACATCTTTTCTCCAATTTCAATGTTACCAAAGACCATCAAAAAAAATTCAGGAGGACAAAGCCCAGGCTATCCTCATAGCCCACTGGTGGCCGAGAAGACGCTGGTTCCCCCTTCTTCTCCAGATGACTCAAGACTCCCTGTAACACCAAACCTGTTACACCAGGGATCTCTACTACACCCAGACCCAGGGTACTGGGTCCTGACTGCATGGAGATTGAAAGGGTAAAGCTCAGGACAGAAAGACTATCAAAGGGAGCAATCAACACACTGATATAATCTAGAAAGATGTCCACATCTTCCAAATACAACAAAATCTTGGAAAAATTATCCAGTTGGGGGTTAGAGAAGTTTGGATCTCTTTTATCCATATCAGAGGTCACCATCAAATAATTCCTTCAGTCTGGACTGGAAGCTAGACTCAGCCCCTCCACTTTAAAAAGTCAGGTTTCGGCTATATCGGCTTACATGGATATACAATGGTCTGCCTATCCCCTTATTGGCTCACTGCCATGCAGAAGGACAGGAAAAAAGAAAATATTAACATACTTACCATGATTTTCATTTCCTGGACAGGAGCATGACAGTGGGCAGGGGTTTCCCTCCCTACTAGGGGGGTATTGTCTCCACTCATTGAGATGGGAGTGGGGGGGGACCTGGATGGACTTTTATTGTACTTCCTGTGCCGCCTTCTGGACTTAAACCCTTATTGTCCCACTGCCATGCTCCAGTCCAGGAAATGAAAATCAAGATTTTCTGGTCAGGTGATCTCTGAGGCAGCGCACAAAGCCATTACGAAATAGTGGTTCAAGGCAAGAGATATAAAAGGGCAATCTTTTCTATATTCTGGTTTGATAAGATTCTTTTATATGCCACTTAATTTTATATAAACTATCTGTTGCTTTAAGTTGTTCCTTTAAAGCACACCCACCACGTGCATGTGCAAAATCTGGTGCATTGTGTGCATGTGCAAAATCTGGTGTATTGTGCACATATGCAAATAGCAGATGCACTGCGTGTTTGGGCAAGCACACTGCTGCTGCACAGATTTTTTTTATTCAGGGGCCCCACTGGGTTTTTTCCCCCATTTCCCACCAGCCCAGTCCTACCCCGACACAGATAGGGTTGCCACCTGGCTGATATTTTCCCAGCCTGAAAATTATGGTTGATCCCAATGTTAATAATAGGTAAGAAAGATAATTATATAGGAAGGCCAGTATTTTTTCCAGAAAAGGTGGCAACCCTAAACACAGAGCACTGGTTCAGCTGCTCTCAGCAGCCTTCATTTTCTTTGGCAGGCTCAGAAAAGCAAATCTCCCTACCCTAGCTCCATCGAGCTACACTAAAAAGTACAGCTTCCACTTGAGTGCAGGCTAGGGTTGCCACCTGTCCAAATTTGACCTGGACACCCTGGTATTCAAGAGGGCTGCGTTTACTAAGATTTACGCAGCAATTGGCCAATCACCACATCATAGCTCTGCCTGGCCTGCCCTGTGATGTCACTGTACCACCCACAACATCATCATTCCACCCCATGACATCATTAGCCCGTCCCCTGCCCGGAGCTCCCAGCGGGGAAAGGGGGCAACCCTAATCTTACTAGTACTTGTAACAGTAACATCAGAAAAGTGTTTTAAGTAATTAATAAATAATGAAGTGTTGCCCTGTTAAAACAGAGGTGTTTGCTTCTGAAAGAATATTCTAGTTTATGTAAACAAGCTGCTGTGTAGCTATGGGGGCAGACAAGCACTAGACAAATAGTAGATAACAGATAAGCAATGTAGAATCACATTGTATACTACAGAGCTTATCTGTTATCAGCTGTGTAACCTGTGCCTTTTCACCTTTTTCTGCTTTGAATGGCTGCCCCCAAGCTACCCAGCAGCTTGTTTATATATATACTATAGTAGAGTTGCTGAAGCAAACAAATCTGTTTTACCAGTGCAGGCTAATAATACATTATGTTTTAATTACATTGATACACTTTCATTTGTTGGTGTTATTTTTCCTTACCATTTTTTTTTTAGCTATACACCCTTTTTGTATCCTTCCATGACTAAATAAAAAGTTTGACTTGGGTATTATTTTCCTAACATTTTTTCTTCACTAACATAATTTGAAGTTTACCACCTTGTGGCTGTTGCTTGTACCGGAATGCAATGCTGAGCAGTTAGTATTAATTGAATCTGTGCAGTGCCATCTTGTGGAATACTAAAGGTAGAACTACACAAGCATTTTTGGTTGGATCGACGCCCAGTGACAAAACACAGGTGACAAATCGGATGGAGGCACATGCATCAAAATATAATTGGACAGAATGAAAAGTCCCAGATAAGAACTTCCCAGTCCGACTGTCAGATGAAGACACTGCTTACTGCGTCCACACCCGACAATATTTTCCTCAGAAGCAATTTTTATTGAAGTAAAGCTGAACAGGTTTAACATGAATTATAGTGGTGTCTAATCAATTTATGTAGCATGTCCTCTCCAAAAGCCCCCACTACCCCCTTCCAAACAACATTACCCACACTGTTCAATACTCTCTTTTTGTGCATACCTGTCTATTAAACAAGAACATATTTCTGCAGTGTTTCTAGGCTGCCATGTCAGTCCATTCAATGCCCTTGCACCAGCTCTTTAGAGGCAATCACCAACCAGGAGCACACACAAACCATGGTGATTTGCGTTTTGTACTTGTGATCATAAATGAGCTCTGAGGTTCAGTAAGATATGGACTTAAAAACAAATTTAGCTAGAAATGTCATATTATACTGAGCTTCATGTACCTACCTAAAGTAGTATTTTTATAACATTAATGATCCAGGCCTTTAAAGTTGTGCACAGAAGCTCACATCTTGATTTTGTTAAGAGTGTGAGTGACATGCACATACTCTGGGCAGCTGTTGAAAAGCTAGGCTTAGTCACAAATTGAACTGAACAATCTTAGAAGAATAAAACTATCCTAGAAGAATAAAACCTGCACATCTATGTCCAGCTTTATAGAGTAAAACTACCTATTCAGGTTAAAATATGTAGGGAAAATAAAAATCAGATGATGTTCTGGCCATTTATTGACAGACAGCAATGGTATGTCCCAGAAATAATAGTGACAGTTACCCATGGATATTGTCAGATAGGCAATACATGCAAAGATATAATCGTTAGCCGACAGAAAGTTTCTGACCTGTCCAATCAACTAAACTACCAATATCCATGGTATGGAAAATGTTGAACCCTCAAACGGTCTGAAAAACAAAACAAAGGTTTGCATGACTATATCTTTGTGTCTATGGCCAACTAGTGAAGAATTCCTTCTTAATAGTCCCAGTTCTAGTAATACAGCTATGGATCCATCGTTCAGGCTAGAGGAAATTCTAAAGAGACTAGAACATCTAAAGACAAACAAAGGTCCAGGACCAGATGGTATTCATCCCTGGGTACTAAACGAGCTTAGCTACTTAACTTAATTTTTTTAGAATTCATTGAGGTCTGGCATCCTGCAGAGAGACGCTAATGTGATGCCGCTATTCAAAAAGGGATAATGTTCCCAGCCTCAAAACTATAGGCCAGTTAGTTTGATTCCATGGTAGGAAAGCTTTTCAAAGTGGTAATATGGGAGAAGAGACTTGACTTCATTGTAAATCAAAATACTGAGTTTGTGACAGCTGGAACTATTTCTAATTGGACCAGTGTTGATAAATGCAAGGTTTTGGCAGAAATAATATAAAAGTGAGTTATACACTTAATATAAAAGGATTTTGGTGGTTTTGTAGATAACAAGTTGTTTAATTCCATACCTACCAACTGTACCCATTTTTAGAGGGACAGTCCCTCTTTTGACAGCTCAACCACCTGGCAAGTCCTGTTTTTCTCTGCACTGAACAGCCAGAAAAAGAAACAAAGTCTCTAACTTAATTGGCTTTTGGCAGAGGGTCCAGAACGGCCAAGAGGTTCAGATAAGATACTTTTGTAACAATTTACAGATACGCAAATAAGTAATTTTAACAATATAAGATAACAGGTCCCTTGGGAAAAGTTAGACTCTCAGCTTAAAGGGCAATTCACCTTCATTAGCAAAACTGTAAAAAGTGGGGGGGGGGGAAATCACAGAAATATGTTAAAATTTTGTAAAATAAACATGGCAATTAGTGGGTGTGGTCACAAAAATAGGTGTGGTCAAATCATACCTCCCAACGTTTTGGAAGTAAAAATTGTTTTTTCTTGTAGCATAGCTAATTTTTCAACCTCGCCTGTTTTTGTGGCCACACCCCCCTAATAACCATGTTCATTTTATAAAATTTGGCAGGTTATAAAAGTTTGAAAACATTTCTCCTTATCTAAACTGTTACAATTACTTATTTTTAGTGATGGGCGAATTTATTCGCATGGGGCGAATTTGCGGTGAATTCCCGCGATTCGCCGCTGGCGAATAAATTAGCGAATCACCAGCGAAATTTCGCTTAGCAAAAATTCGCTAAAAAACTGAGTCGCGTGTCGTTCTTGGCGCACCGAAAACGACGCGCGTCAAAAGCGTCCTGCAACTCGTTTCACGAATTTTTCGCCAGTTCGCGAATTTCTCTGGAAATTCGCAAATTTTTCGGCGAATCGAATCTCGTGAGATTCGCCCATCACTAATTATTTTCTTATCTCAAAATTGTTACAAAGTATCCTAGTTGCATCTGTTCTGGATTTTTTTGCCAAAAGCCAATTTCAGAGAAAAGAGGGACTTTACAGTACAAATGAGGGAATGTGGGTTGAGCTGTCAAAATAGGACTGTCCCTCCAAAAAAAGGGACAGTTAGGAGGTATGAATTCACTGCACTACATGCGCCAACTTTTTTTACTCCCTCTTTTTAATACCAAAGCGTTGGGAGGTATGTAATTGCAGACGGTGAGATGCAGATGTGTTCTAAAGTGCTCTCAGCGTATTATACATTATTATGGTTCCATGTCAGAAGAGTCAATCTGGTAAAGAGTATGGGGTCGTCCATTATTCCAGAATTGCTGTCTGCCCAAGTGCCCCCCCCCCCCTACGCTAATATCGCTCACTGTACCGCATTCGAAAGCTGTGCACTGTACAAGCTGCATCTGCAGCTTACACATTTTCCCATAATGTCTTTCGGCTCCGCGGCCTGTGAATGCGACACCTACTAGCGAAAAGGAGATGACGGAAGCCTGTAAGGTCTAATAATTGTTCCGAGTGCCTTCGCTTGCGCATGCGCCAAGCTCTTCCTAGCGTACTGTAAGGGAGCGCGCTGCTTTACGGGGTCGAGCACGCGCTGTGCTTCCACCTCCCTCAAAGGCAGTAGCAGCGCAAGGCTGGTCATCCGGATCCTCCCACAACACGACGACAAGCGGTCGGGATATGAAGCGGCCCTGATCCTGCGCTGAGGGGCGAAACTGACTTCTAGATTCACTGCAGGGACCGGAGGGAGAGATCCCCTGCCAACACTAATCATGAGTAACCATATCGGCCCTAACAATAACAACAGGCCGGCTAAAAGGGTGATGAATAGCGGCTCCATACTGCTCACCGCGCAGGAAAATGAAAGTCTTTTCAACTACCTGGGCAAGAAGTGCGCGGTGAGTGCGGCAAGGTTGCCTTTTATTCCAGTGGGATCAACCCCTGCTGCAGTTCGCCACGCTAGTTTACGACAACAACTCGCACTGCCTGCAGGCAAACTGTATGCAATAAGAGTTGAGCAGCTGGAGGCCCGCACGGTGTAAAAATATATTTGCTTTCTCTCCTTGTTTGCTGCGCAAAGGTGGCTGCTGCCCTGAATGTCTAAGCCTCTTGGGGCTACTTTTTTATTCCAGGGTAGTTTTGTTCAGCTTCTACTACTCCCAGCAGTCTGTAGTTTCCAGAAAGTCGTGGGCCATTTCAATGAACAGGTTGAAAGGAGCAGTAGGGAATTTCTTTCTGCCCTTTTTCCATAGGGTGTACACAATGATCCTGCTTGAGGAAATATTAACTCTGGAATTACTGATAACCACAATCAGAGTTGTTTGAATTCTCAGGGAACTAGAAAGGCAATTAACCTCATCATCCTGCTGTTTAACATAACCAGCATTCTTTGCCAGGGAGACATGGGAAGTTGTAACTACAGCAAAAGTCCCTAAATGTGTCCTTAGTATTGTACTATATAAGATACATTAGTGCTGATTTGCCCTTTTATGATCTGTTATTGTGTTGATTACAATAAAACCCAGTGCAAATGTCAGTTAATCTTCTGCTAGTTCTTGTTTTGTGTGTGTGTAGTGCCCATGTCATCTAAGTTCTGCAAGGAATATTTTTCCTGTTTGCATGATCTATGCACTCCAGATACATACATACAGGCAGGTTAATTGGCTACGGACGTTTGTTTGTGTGTGTATGAATATAATGGAAGCCTTGAAGCAGGGTCTGATGTGAATGATGTAGAATTATTGGACCTATTATCCAGAATGCTTGGGACCTGGGTCTTTCCAGATAACAGGTCTTTCCATAATTTGGATCTTCCTACTTTAAGTCTATTAGAAAAACATGTAAACATTAAATAAACCCAATAGGCTGGTTCTGTTTCCAATGAGGATTAATTGTATCCTAGTGGGGATCAAGTACAAGCTACTGTTTTTTTATTACAGAGAAAAATTGGATTATTTGCTTGTAATGGAGTCTATGGGAGATGGCCTTTCCCTAATTCAGAACTTTCTGGATAACTGGTTTCCTGATAATGGATCCCATACCTGTATTTATTAAGAACAATCTCTATAACAGGGGTGTCCAGCATGCGGCCCAGGATGGATATGAATGTGGCCCAGCTTGAAATGCTCGATTCCCGATTAAACATCATGTTTCAAAGGAGTAGGCAGAAGGGGGGACTAAACCCATTGCCCAGTTAGTGGTAATAATAATATAAGTCTATTTAATATCCAGGTGTCCCATATTCCAGTGTGTAGCTCCATCTGGTTATCCAACTGCTATTGTAATTATTTTCTGTGCATTTTTTTTTTCTTTTACAAATCAAAAGTGTTTATATTTCATGTGTGGCCCCAGACAATTTTTCTTTTTCCAGTGTGGCCCTGGAAGCCAAAAGTCCTGCTCTATAAAGTACTGTTTAAACACAATGTAAGGCAGGGGTCCCCAACCTTTTTTGCTCGTGAGCCACATTTAAATTTAAAAAAGAGTTGGAGAGCAACACAAGCATAAAAAAGTCCATGTGGATGTCAAAAAAGAGCTCGGATTGGCTTTTTGGTAACCCCCTATATGGACTGACAGCCTACAGGAGAGAATGTTTGGCAGTACACTTGGTTTTTATGCAACCAAAACTTGCCTCTAAGCCAGTAATTCAAAAATAAGCATCTGCTTTGAGGCCACTGGGAGCAACATCCAAGGGGTTGGAGAGCAACATGTTGCTTGCGAGCTACTGGTTGGGGATCACTGATGTATGGAATTTACTGTACATCGCATACATTGTATATCACTCTCCTTTTTCTTTTAGATTGACAGCTGTAATGAGCAGGCGTCTGTATTATTCAGCATTTATTTATACTTTTGTTTGATGTATGGCTATTTATACATGTTTATTAGTAGTAATAATAATACTATACATTTTATTTTGTCTTGTCTGGTCACTATATAGATTGAAACGTTCGTTCAGTTATGACATATGGTACTGTAGTTTCCTCTCCCTGAGAGAGCATCTCTTTTTATACTTTTTAATGATTATTTGTTAATTTGCATCCTAATTTTGTGTTAGCCTTGGCAGTTGCATGGAAGTTAATACAGGTATGGGACCTGTTATGCAGAATGCTCCAGACCTAAGGTTTTCTGGATAATGGATCATACCAAAAGTCTACTAGAAAATCTTTTAACCATTAAATAAATGCAATAGGCTGCTTTTGCCTCCAATAAAGATTAATTCAATATTGGTACAAGGTATTGTTTCAAGGAAACAATTTTTAAAGATGTCTATGGGAGATGACCTTTCAATAATTTGGATCTTTCTGGATTATGTGGGGTTCCAGATAACTGATCCCATACCTGTACTGCATTTGTCCTACCAGGTGCTCTGAAATGTCACACAACAAATAATAGTTTTTTTTGAGCAGCCATGGACTGGGAAATCTGCCCCCCCACATAATGCAGATGTTAATAGCTTGACCATCATTTAGGCTTTACATAGTGTCTGATAGATGATAATCCCAGGATTATTTTACAGTGAGATGTTATGAAAAATTATGATGCCAACTCATCACATCATATTAAACCTCAGAGTTATTTTTTATACTTAATAGGTATAGCTTTAAGTTATTGCTTCCTAATTTCTTGGCCAGGCGGTTTCTATGACCAAATGTGATGTTGCCGTACTTTTTGCTGTAGAAGCAGACAATGGCTTTCCAGTGGCTTACAGGACTACAGCCCCCAGGGTTCCCAGGTTGGCTTTGATTTTCTGCAGCAATTTTGAAGGGTCCCTTTCACTGCTTTGATTTTTAGTATTGTCACCTGCCTGTTTCTTACATAAAAACTGGGGTCACACTAGGCAGAGTTGAAACGTCGAGAAATCCACTACTTCTCTGATGCTTTTCTGGTTGATGTGCCTGCACCCATAAGTGATATTTCCCCTATCTGCTGTGAAATATAAACTCTTGTTGAAATTTGACGCATCTACCTGCACCCGAGTAAAGACCATGCTTCCGGTTGCAGTCGAAAAGAAGTGGGAGAGGAGATTTTTGGCCTGCATTACTCCACAGGCCAACAACCATATTCTAGTGACCCTAACCTAAGTATCGGCATATGCAAAGCCACACAAGTATATTCAAAGAAAAAGAGTAACCTCCCGTAAATGCAAAACAGTCTATTATGCGTTTAAAGTGCTATTAATTTCTCTCAATTGGGATGGTTTCAGACTAACTCATGTCTAAGATTCTTGAAGTTTTGGCAGTACAGTTGGAGTACTAGGCCTAGTGCACTTTTGTCAAAATGTTATTATTTTTACACTTATCAAATGCTTTTGGACATTGTTGGAATGAATGCTGGTTACACGACCGTCCCTTTTGAATTGTAGTATAGGAAGATTACTGATGTTGCAGAACTAGTAAAGTTATAAAGTGAGCATTGATTGACGGTGTAATTCTGAACTTTAGTTCAGCAGAGTTCAAGATTCCGTGCCCCTGTAATAATTTGTTAAAAAGATACATTAAAACATTACTAAATGCCAAGGAGTACATACCCATATAGTACAGCAGGAAGTCATTTATTTTGGCACATTAGAAGAATCTTTCTTGCTACCCTTTATAGAAAAACATAACCGAATACTATTTTTTGCTATGGAATGCCTGCTTAAAACGTCTAGTCCTTTTTTTTTTTTTTTTAAATGTTTAGCACCAAAAATGTTTTTTTTTTTTTAAATATGTGACCCTGTCTTCTCTTGAAACAGCTTTGTTGCTTCTCCTCTCCTGTACTACCTAGTAAGTCTCTTCCTGATATTTAAAGCAGCATACTCACCCAGCCAGTTGATACTGGGTGTGGAACACGTACTACCTGATTTTCTTGAGATGCTGAACTTTATAGTATCTGTATTGCTAATTCTGTGATCTAAAACCTACATTTGTATCTATTGTGATAGCTAAAACAATGCAGAGTCTACACTCAAGGGGAGAATGTGGCCCTAAAAGGCAAACTAAATGTAGAAAACATACAGAACTAAAGCATCTGTGCTTACATTTTAATACAACATAACCATCCAGTTAAACACAATTGAATAACTCATCAATTTAGTTTATATTGGCAGGTTTTCAAACCAAGGGGCAGATACAACCATCTAATTTTTTAATGGGCTTTTTCGATTGCATTGTTCGAATCGAACAATTCAAAGGATTTTCCGCAAAATCCTTTGAATTCCTAGGACTTCGAAAAAAATTTAGACGATAGTCGAAGTAGCCAAAAATTACTTCGAAATTCAAATTTTTTAAATTTTATTCGAATATTCACTTCAACCCTTAGTAAATCTGCCCCCACGTGTTCTCTACATAGACAAAATGCTTCATGTTGTGTTAAATCAACATTTGACCTTTCAGTTTGCTCCTATATGTACAGTACCTGTAGAGAAGAAGTGTGTCCAATAACAGCAGATGGAACGCCACAATGATCCACCACTCAGGAATGCAGTCTAAACTTAAAGTAAATATCCCTATATGTGTTGATTAGCATTTAATACAAAATGCTTGTCAGGGCGAGCTGTTATATGTTCTAGTATTTTAGAGGGTGCATATTTTACTGGCTAGATGAGCAATAGATTATAGAGATGTTGCTTCAGGTGCTTCAAATGCTAATTTGAAATGTGCTTTCCAACTTCCAGTCTCCTCAGTTTACATGCTGTTTGGAATATTGGGAAATGTAGACCCATTTGACTTTTTCTAGTATGTGTGTGATTTGTTAAAATGTAACTGCTATAATATTGAAGTGGGGCATGGATTGATCAACAATCCCTGTAAAGTGCTGCATAATATGTTAACTTTTTTTTATTGTACAGTTTTCTATTAAAAAAGGTGCAATGTTGTACAAAGTGTTTAGAAAGCCCACCCAGTCTCGTAGAGCTATCTTCAGTAAGTGAGTGCCTGAAGATCAGGGAAGATTTTGTAGATTAACAGGACACAAGAAATTGATCAAACAAATTAAACATTCCATTAGGAAGAGAGACTTCCACCATCTTGTTGTCCAGGGTACTTACTGTAATGTAAGAGCAATCCATTTATTTTTGGGATATAAATGAAGTTTTTTTTTTCCCATTTGCTTGACTAGTCCAAAGTAACCCCCAGCCAATTAGATGTATTCCTGTGGGTCTTCCATTGCCTCCCGTCACGTCATACAATAAGGACTTTTCTTTAACATATATATTATTATTTATATAGCACTCGCGCTTTTGTAGGGTTATAGAGGCTTAACCCAGATCAATTAGCCTTCAGTTCTGTCTTAAAAGGTACCAATATTTTTTGGGAAACATTCACTGAGAAAGGCCTTTACCAAGGACAAGCTTACTGTTGCCAGATGTAATGGATACCTCTTGAAAATTGAAACATTTTCTTTCCAGAACATACACTTTCTTTTCTTTTAGAATATGTATTCAAAGCATTAAAAACAGACTGTTTCCTCCAGTTGCATAACTTAGGAAATTATTCAGTTACAAATGTGCTAAAAAGCTGTTCCATTTCCAGAATTGTTTCCAAGGAATTTCTCAAACGCTAGAATAGTGGAGATGTAGCATTTGGAATGCACTTCTTTAGTCCAGCATTTCTCGCTTTCTGAATATTCTCGGACAAGACAAGCAGTATGTTCATAAATTTTGTAAACCTGCAATGAAGAGAACTGCCTGCCACCCTTCAAAAGTTTGACCACCTTTTAATTTTGTTAAAAAAAAAAAATAGTATAAATTTGAGCATTATTATGATTTGGTTCTAAAGTATTAACATTTGCTTTGAAAAGATCCACATGCTTGTAGTCCAAACATTTACATATTTGGGCAGACTTCCACTCTGCTGTGTGCGATTGAAGGGAAGCTGTTCAGTTGTATGGAGCTGGAGCTCGGAGCAGAGCTGCTTCTCCCAAGCTGAAATAATAGGACAAAATAATGAGAGCAGTTGAGCCAACTTTCCGTCTGCCCGTGGAATAGCCAGAATGAAAACTTTTTAGTACGTTAGCTAGAGGTCCAGCTAGAGGTCCAGCTAGAGGTCCAGCTAGAGGTCCAGCTAGAGGTCCAGCTAGAGGTCCAGCTAGAGGTCCAGCTAGAGGTCCAGCTAGAGGTCCAGCTAGAGGTCCAGGCTTTTGATTTAATTGTTCAACCAGTCGTTTTTAGACCTTCTCAAATGGTTGTGATTAAAGTTGGCTATTGTTCTGAGGTGTAAACCATTTGCATCCAAATTACAAGAGCTTCAGACTAATGGACTCCATTTTAAAATAGCCAGAATCCATAGACTGAAGCCCTGTTCATTCATTCATTTGTAATTAGCCTATGGGAGGATCTCGCTGCCTCTAGCCCAGCATCACTGAAACAGCACAGATCTTTTAGCAGTGTCAGAGTGTTGGGTCAACGCAGGTTTCCAGGGCTGGGTGCAGCATTTACTTGATACTGACACCTTTCTATGATTTTTATAGTATTAGTTAGTATACTATAAAAAAATTAAACTTTAAAATTGCTAAGTCTTTATTAAGAAATAACTAAGCGAAGCTCTGCTTGCGCTCCTCTTCAGAAAAGTCATCAGGGCTACAATCCATCATACGGTGCTCGATTTCTCCTCCCTGGCTATCCTATAAAGAAGGCAAGGAGGAGAAATCGAGCGCCACACGATGGATCACCCGATCCACTTTTCTGAAGAGGAGCGCAAGAGGAGTTTCCCGTAAGTTATTTATTAATAAAGACTTTGTGATTGTAATGTTTAATATGTGTTGGTGTTTCTTTTTCATAGACTACTCACATTTTAAAAAAAAAAGATTTTTGATGTTACTGGTCCTTTAAGCTGCAATAGCCCCAAACCTGGCACTCCTGCTATGAGGCTAAGCAAGAACCTTGTCTGGGTGTTTATTAGGGGCAGCATCAAGAAGGATGTCCCAAGCAGCATGGGATGCCTAAACAAACCTAAATGCTGTTCCAAAGTATCTGGTCCTGTCGGTGTTACTCCTGCCTTAATTACAAATTTGATACTTGCTATTGCTTTTTTCCAAGTGTAGTCAAATTGTAATAGCTGCGCTTTTGGCTAATAAAATCAGAATTCTAAGCAGTTTTCCAGTATGTGACCATTTCTTAAGCTTTGGTGTTGCAGAACTGTAACACACAGAGTGCCTTAATTATATATTGGAGGATGTGGATAGTTGTGGTCCACTATTATTTGGGAAACCGGTGTCAACGTGTTGATTTCTACTGTTGAAGCAAAGTTCATCTCTTCTATACCATTGTGATAATGTTGCAGTAGTTGGCTCTTTGCTAGCCAGAATTTAGTAGCAAAACATCCACGGCAATATGAAAATTGGGGTTTTGATTACAGGATTGGTATATTGTTTCAGGTAAAGTTGCTGTACCGTGTTAGCCAGTAAAAATGTTGTTGGGAAACCCTTTTGAAATAAAAAATAACAAAATGGTATAAAAGTGATACCTTTATTGGCTAACTAATATAATCATAGCAAGCTTTCAGAACATTTTAGTTCCTTTTTCAAACTGATTACAATGAAGCTCTGGTAGATCATAGATCAAATTACCAACAAAAAGGAATATCAAACTGTGTGTGAGGTGTCAAAGTAGGTAAATGCATCTTCTCAAAGTGGTGTTTTACAAGTAAAAATAAAGTTAAAAACAAAGTGTGCGTGTATGTATGTATAAATATATTTAGGTAGTTTACAAAATACTTATTCTATTGGATTAATCTAGGCTGTCTTTGCTTTACAAAGGAGGGGTCAGAGTACTATAATATTCATCCATGGCTTTGTTGTAACTGTTCCAGACTTTATCTCTCTTTTGCTTGGAACTGTCCTAAACTTTGCTTTCAGCATTTGCTTGCAAAGCATTAGTACATACAATCTACAGTGGGAAATGAATGAATGTATTCATGTGCTGCATATTTCTGCAAAACCAAAACAGTGCTCTCCCTATTCTCCTTGTGGGTTTTATATAATTTTCAATTGTCAAGTGGGAAGAACATGTACAATATATAAAGGTTTCCTGCCTTCTTCTTCCTCCTAGTACTGTGTCTTCTGCATGCTTTCCTATTAACTCCCTCTAATCTGAAGAAGAGTGACAATTCAGAGTAGGGATGTCGGGGCATAGCAACGTTTGGAATGCAGAAAATGTTGACACCTGAACAGAATTTAACGTGTCTGTGCATGCAACACTTTTTTTTGTGCCATTCATCATTATTAAAGCAGCTAGAAGGGACATATTGGCAATTTATGTGCCAGTATTCAGCATTTATCCATGCAGATTCTTTAAATATCCAAGGTTTTTGTCTTTTTTTTTTTTCTTCTCAGTTAACTGTAACTGAAGTGATTGTGAAGTTGCTTTGTATACAACAAGGTGTCTATGGTTACTTTATAAGTTATCTTCGCTCTTATAGTGCCTTTGAGATTCGCTCGCGAGTCAATTTGGAGCGATTCCACAAATCGCGCCGCTTCGTGTGAATAGGCGCCGGCGTTTTCAAGTAACGCCGGTGCGCCTCAGGACCTGGCTATTCGGGGAGGTTCGGGGGCTACAAGTCGCGGCTACAAGTCGCCAGGCGACAAAATGCCCCCGAATCTCCCCGTCTGCTCTAGCCCTTAAAGTGGCAACAGTTTCTGCATTGACCGGAGTGAGTGTTGATGTTATCTGGAAAGTATCTAATTAGGATTGAATGCTAAGGCCATTTGGGAGGATGCAGACTTCCCTATTTTGGCACTATTTCTATAAACTCATGATCCAAGTTTTAGAACAATTGGAAATATTTCTCTGTAGTGCTGGTTGTCCGAAACAAAGAAACCTTAAGGTGTATATCAGAACCAAGTTGAGATTGTACTCATATGCTTCTGAAAATATAATACAAGACTCTGCTTAAATGTTCACATCAAAATACAGTATCATTATACAAATATTGACTTTTGTGTCTATGCTTTGGCATGTCCATGTTGAATTTTATACTTTGTTTGGACAATGGGCAAATATAAATCACAAACTTAATAAAATAGCATTAATATAACAATTAAGAAGGCATTGTTGCTTTTTATTGTCCCCCCCCCCCCCAACCACTTTGGGCTACTTAATAAAGCAGTTGTCAAAACAACAGAACCAGAATGCATGAAATTACCTGATAAGTGCTTGAGAATGCTGCAAGTTGGCTTTTTTAGGCCAGTGGGTTTTCTTGGATCACCTCCATAGTCATGAAAAAAGGATCTGGTTTACATAGTATTTAAGGCATAACACTTAGTAGGAGGAGCATAGGAGAAGTTTTAATTGCTTAAATGTGTAAATAAAACAAATTAATTCACTCACATATCTGGGATCCCTCTTGTGTAGTTCTTTTTTGTGTGTAAAGAAAACATTATGTGTGTGGTTGAAAAAGTAACCTTTAAAACAAAAAACCCAAAATAGTTTATTAGAAATATTGAACCCGTTCACCTTTGTGATCCTAATTCCAGCTGAAGTGGAGCAATTATTGAACATAAAATGATCACTGGTGTCAAATATGAATTTCCAGGTACATGCCATTGACAGCATATTGGTGATCTTTAGAAATATCTCCCAAGGAAAGTGGGTGTAAAAGCCCATTTTATTCTGTTTAGCAGCTGCAGAGATCTGTTTGTGACCCTTGCAGCTATGTTTATTACCAGGTACATGCCATTGACAGCATATCAGTATATAATTAATTGAATGAAAGTTTAATGTTGAACACATTTTCAAAATGGTTATACAATTGGACCCTTTAATCTTTTTTTTTTTCTTTTCCTCCCCTTAGACCATGATGTCTGCTGTTGTACAGCTATTTTTCTCAGAGCGCAACTCTGTGTGGGTTAAAAAATGCTGTGGAGTTGTGTGCCTGGTAAAGGACAATCCACAAAGGTCGTATTTCATTAGAGTGTATGATATCAAGGTAAGTTTAGTACTCAGAACTGCAAAAATAATCTGTCCTCTGTTATTTCTTTGGCACTTTGTATAGTCCTATTTCGCACATAAAACATGTCTTGTGAATTTTGTCATTGATTGAACTTCACAAACTACAAATATATTTTCTTTGTCAGCATATGATTAAATTTTGTTGGCTGAACATATACCTCTAAGTAAAAATATAGTAGTGTTGTTTTTTTTTTTTTTTGTATGATAAATTATTCATCTTTATAGGTCCCTGGTAAGGCCTAGCCTGGAATATGCAGTGCAGTTTTGTGCTCTAGCCATTAAGAGGGATGAGCTGCATATTCCATAAATGGACTATCGGTTCAGAGGCGACCCCTTTAGACTAGAGGAAAATATATTTTATATGTAGAAATGTAGGTGGGATCTTCACAGTGAGGTTGTAGAATTCACTGCCAGATTATATTATGATGGCTGTTTCAGTTAACACCTTTAAAAGGGATATGGATGATTTCTTAGACAAGCATGATATCCAAGGCTGTAGTGATACTAAAAATCTACAATTAATATAGATATTTGTATGTATAGTTTCAGTGTGTGTGTGTGTGTGTGTGTGTGTGTGTGTGTGTGTGTGTGTGTGTGCGCGCAGTGATTCATTTGGAGGGGTTGAACCTGATGGTCTTTGGTCTTTTTAAACCCAGTTTAAATGTAGCTATGATTTAGCAGTTGCTGTTTTCGTTTGAGATGTGTATGGTTTGCAGAATCACTTTTTTTTTACCCGTTTTCCAAAAGGTGCAACATATTTATGGCAAATGCTTTTCAGATACTAAATCAAATATAGTTTTTTTGTTTTCTCTTTTTCTATTTAAAAAAAAAAAAATTTTGCTTAATTTTCTTCAGTCTGGTGTTTCCTATGAACCACTTAGTCGGGTTGCCAACTAAAATGTAACGATATGCTACATTGGTTGCTATATTTCTCAGAATTGTAAGTGTAATGTCAGTATATAATATATCAATGTAACAGTAGATCTTCATTGCACTTTAGTAGAGAAGAGAACATATATTTAGACTATGAAACATAGTGTTTCCAGTGCACTATAAAACCCAACATTTTTTAAAAAATACTGCATTAAACTGCACTTGTAAATTAGCAATATGTAGATTACCATTGTTGTGATTTGTCTTTTGTAATAATATGTATTGTTTTATTTACAGGAAGGTAGACAAATCCATGAACAGGAACTGTACTATAATTTTGTATATAATAGCCCAAGACCATATTTTCACACGTTCGCTGGAGATGTAAGTTAAAATAGTGTACTGGCATGCATCTGATTAAACCTCATGTTGGGGATATCTAAATGATATTTATATTTTGTATAATCTCTTTGAGGCACATTTTTGTAGACAGTAGAATGATTAAGTCCGATCTTGATACAGGAATAGCTTATGTTTAAAACATACATATAGGCATGTCAAAGTACATCACTCAACAGGTCTTGATAAAGGCAAAAAGTTTTATTTATCTAGTAGTCCAAAGTTGTAGTCACAGCCAGTGATTTTTCATTTTATCGAAGCATTCCATTCTGAACTGTAAGGAAGTAAAGCAAACCTACTAAGGCTATTTTATTTAACTTCTGCCTAGTGATGAATGGTGCTAATTAGTGATAGGCAAATCTGATCCGTCTCACCAAAAACTTTCGAAAAATTCGCCAAATGCATTGAAGTTTATGAGCAACAATGTTTCATCCATTATAATCTATAGGTGTCTTTTTCGCCGAGATGCCTGGTGAAACCTTTTGCTCATCACTACTGCTAATTTATAGTTTTACATATTAGAAGCAGCTTTGATGAAGACATGATGACAAAGAAGCCCTCAGGTTGCCTCTGCCAGGCTGTAGATTATTGGCTGCATACATTCCGCATGTTTCAGAGACCTCAAAGCAAGCACACACCCAGTTTGACACAAGTATTAGCAAGTGCTTCAGTTAAAAGTTTTCATGTGTCTTGTTCTTTGAGCCACACTTGTCCACATTTTGCAATTTCTTCAGTCCATTCCATGGACTTTCCTCAGCTTGTTCAGCAAGCCTTCCATGAAATCACCGTTAGAAAATAGCCCTTCCAAAAAGTATGCAGATATGTGCTCTTTTGTAATTTAACATAAACTCATAAAGATTAGCCATAAGGCCACACAGATTAATAATAAGAGAAGAAAAGCCATAGAAATATTCCTAAATGTTGGCAGATTTGTAATCCGGTTGTTAACTATCCATTTGCACATCTGATAATACCTTAAAGAATAACTTAAGTCTTAAAATGTAAATGGCTAGAACTTCATTATGATAAACCTACTGTAAAAGCTGACTTAGAATAATGATTTGTTTGTTCTCTGCATTTATTATCTTGGATTTTATAAGGCTGTCTCTTGAGTGCCAGTGTCCAAAACAGCTGCAAAGATTTTTGCTACTGAATTTGCCCCTGTAAATCCCAGCAAATTATCTGTGTTCCTGTCCATTACCTGAGTTTAGGGGCCTACTCACTATATACACAGCATATATTTAATGTATAATTCATGATACAAGGCTGATTACTAATTCATTTAGATTCATATTAAATTCCAGTATAGAAACCAGTTTGAGAATTGATTATGAATCCACCCTGTAGCGTCAACTTCTATGACAGATTACAAATGACATAATTTTCTTCTAATATTTTAATTGTATCCAGCAAACTTAAGTTTGGCTGCTGAACAGTAGCCCAGAGTACACTGAGAATGTGCAGGGTTGAGAGAGAAAAATTAAGCTCTGGTGGCCTTAATCATTACTGTAATAAAACTGCTAAACCTAAAAGTTGGTACAGTAACCTTGGTGAAAATATGAAATACAGCACCTGGACATATTCTTTTTAGGCTTTATTTCTTTAATGGTCAAGTAGCCTCTGCCAGTGGTATCCTTCTGTAATTGGAAATGTGGTGCATAATTTACCTTTGTTTTTAAGTGGGGCCACTTTATGGCCTAGGTTAAAGGATTTGTTATCCTTCCAAACACTTTTTTCTTCAGTCCAGTTGTTTTCAGATTGGTCCCCAGAAATAGACTTTTTTCAATTACTTTCCATCGTTTATTTTTTACCCTTTTTTTTCCAAAATCTAAGTTGAATGTTCATATCTCTGGTGTTTCAGTCTGACAACTCGGTAATCCAGGTGCAAACTACACTGTTACAATTTTGCAAGAATTAGTTGATACATTTCTCAGCTGCATCTCTGGAGTATTATCAACTATTGTATCCATTCAACTGCTGCCTGTAATTAAATGCAGGGATTCTGCTCAGCAGAGACAAAAATAAGCAATGTATCCATTAAATGTATCAATTTAGAACTTTTATTTTGGGGGGGGGGGGGTTGGTTTTAAATGTAATCGTGTCACTGCAATTATTTTTATGTTTTAAACTGATCTTAAATATATTTTGTTTTCAGGCTTGTCAGGTTGGATTAAATTTTGCAAGTGAAGAAGAAGCAAAAAGATTCAGAAAAGCAACAACCGATTTAATTGCAAAAAGACCAAGAAGACCTGGTTAGACACCATGAACTTGCTTACCTTATTTCCTTATACAGTGATGTAATTTTACCAGCTATAGTACACAATACATTTATAGTCTTACAATAAAAAATTAGTCTTCTTCTATTACAATGGCAGAAATTTCCCACATTATGTAAACAAAACTGTTTGCACTATGCTCAAAGAATGATTCATCAGCATGTGGCAATTGTGTAATAATACAAATACCATGCATGAAAAGTCATATACATACATATATATTTGTAATTTGTTGTACCAGTCTCTCAAATATTGTTTTTTTCTCTTACAGAAAAGAGGCGAGAACCTCCAAATGGTAAGCATTAAGCACTTACAAAATCTGTTTAATTAGACAGCATTTAGGTATAGGCTGTATAATCGAACAACTATTTTACATTTTTTCGGGAACTGTGAGAAAAGGGTGTAAAATCAGAGAAAACATTAAAAAACATATGCAGATCCATTGCGCACAAAGTTGACATCCTCATGGAGAGGGTGGTCTCTGACGAGTTTTGTTGTATTTGGTGATGCTGTGTGGAGTGGGGAAAGAACACCCACACAAAAGTTTGGTAGTACATAATAAATTATCTTGCAGCATTATACAGCAGGTGCTTTGCTGCACAAACATCTGCATTTGGAATTTAAAGGGGAACTAGACCCCCCATATCAGAAAAGCCCCTACCTACTGCCCCAGATTGTCCCCCCCCCCCTTTGCATAGTTTGTTACCCCTGGATGTGCTCCTAACACTTGGCTCACATATTGGTGCAGAGTAAGCGCAGAAGAGCTCAGGGGCACCTTTTCCAGGATCTTCATCTTCTGTAAGCGAGCGCTGTATTGGTGCATGCACAGTTGGAGCAGTCTTCCGATTTGTAGCAATTGCGCAAGCGCTGAAAGTGACTTGAATTGCCAAAGCAAAGGAAGATGACCCAAAGAAAACTGGAGATCCGGAAGATGAAGGCCTTGAGCTCCGCTGTGCTTACTCTACATCAATACGTAATTAAACTCTTCAGGGCAATTTCAGGGGTAACAAACTATGCGGGGGGCGCAGAGTGGGGACTATCTAGGGCAGTAAGTAGGAGCTTTTGTTATTGGGGGGTTTATTTCTCCTATAAAGGCAAAGTCACACGTGGCGTTTTTACTTTGCCTTTTTAAAAACATGCAGTCGAACATAAATACGCCAAATAAACCACATGCGCACGATAAAATACGTTTTTCAGCCTGTAGTTTACTTTCCCAACATGCAATTCTGTTTTTTCTCCTTCCCCACTATTCCACTCAGAAGAATTTTATTAGACGTTTGTAGAAAAAAATCCAAGTGGAAAAGCAATTTACATGCAAAATGTAGCCAACTGAATTTCTGTATGCAGCATAATTACATTCACAATCCACATCACAAGAATTCCCACCATAAAGGTAAACAGCAGAAATAGTTTATGTAAAAAAAAAAGTTACACACACCCACAAACACAAACAAAAACACACACACCCCCGCAGCACATCATACCACCGAATCATACCAATATGCAAGATTCTATAAACATATGTCCGTTATATGAAGTGGCTGATATATCTTTGTTTTGCTCTAAGGAATATGCTTATGCCTTATACACCTTATGTTTACCTAAGAAACTTTTTAATTGTTTTTTGTGGGTTTTTTCTTTGTGGTTTGAATGAGCAAACTTGCTTTTCTGCTTTTTTCTAGCTTAAAATAAAATTACTAGTCGATCACTGACCAACTATTGTAAGGCATTAGATTTATAGTTATGATATCTTAAACGTGATCTGTTGCAAATTAAATAAGTTTAGCCTTATGGAAATAAGAAACTTACTAAATACAATACATTTAAACACTTTGTACTGTTTCTGAAATAATTGGTTTCAGAAGTTAATTCCATTATCTCCCTTTTGTTGATCTCTCTCTTTAAATGCAGGCCTTAGATTTTGATTCACAGTTAGGTTGAATACATAAGTGGGACAGAGGCTTCCTTCACTAGAAAATGTAAAATCAATTGTTTTAAAATAACTCTGTCACAAATTCAAAATTTCTATTTTGACCCGCTGTTTTTCATCTTAAACTGTCTGTACACCAGACGATCTGCACTTTTGATGAGTTTGCCAAATGAGTGAATCTTTACCAATTTGGCCAGCCACATGCTAGACTGATCCTATAGTTTGGACCCTTGATCAACAATTGAATCCTAGTAATTTAAAGCATTTTTTAACCTACTCCATACATACCTGGCCAGTTTTCATACATGAACAAGTAAGCTACTAACTTGGTGTTGAGGAGCAAGTCAACTGCTAATATTGGCATGTGTAAGACCAGCTTTATACTTAGTTCTCCAAACTGTCACCTGGTTTCCATAGTATTTAAGTAGTGGCAATCTCAAAGCTAGAAGCTACAGAACAATTAAAAAAAAAATACTTGCCCCCCCGCCCATAAAAATAGACTAATTGCAAATAGTCCAGAATAGAATAATAATTTAATGGGAATTACCCTTTTATTACTAATGACTTGCTTCTTGCAGTAGGTTGTTTCTGTTGGTATGGTAACATCTACAATAAGAAACAATTCCATAATTTCCAAATAACATGTTTTAATACATTAGTAAAAAGTAGTAAACAACTACTGCAGAAACATAGTAAACCGCTAAAGTAAAAAGTAACAGACTTGGGCAAAGGTTTGGACACCCTAGTAAGTTCCTAGTAAGTAACACCCCACTGGTTCAGATCATGGTTTGAAAATGCCTATTGTAGCTAGCGAAGAGTCTTTCAATTTTTATTTCAAATGATGCTCCTTTTTTCTCCAGACAAACCTGTGGTGATTGTGGCTAAAGTTGAAGTTCAGTTTTTATTTGATCAGTCCAAAGCACTTGTTCCCAAAAGGCTTCTGGCTTGTCTAGATGCTGCTTTGCATAACTCTGATGTTAATGTCTGAGAAGGAAAGTGGTATCCCACTCTGGGGTGATTGTATTTACTTACCTGAAACCCTGGGCTGGTGCTCCTGTCAGTAGAAAACTGCAGCGGCCCCGGGTTATACCAGTGAGCACCATGGAGAGATGCTCTTTCTGCTTCTTTCTTCTCGAAGCTGTGCATGAACATTAGAGCAAAAAGCTGAACATTAACAAAAAAAGTCATCTTTTTCGTTCTATTGCGCATTTGTTTGCGCTAGGAAATTTGAAGCAGTAAGAGGATTGCCCAGTGGTGCTTGCTGGAATTATCCCTGGGCCGGTGCAATCACTTGTGTGTGTCTAGCATATGGCACCCCTAAGTGGGATATGACTCCTTCTCCTTTAAGCTCTGCTATTGTCGGCAGATGACGACTCCTTATGGCTATTAAAGCTGAATTAATGAATTAGAACTTGCAAAAAGTATGTGAAATTAAATATATCTGTGCATTAACATTTGTAAATGTGTTCTAGTTTTTTACACACTTTTTAACACACTCATTGGTCAGATAGCAGGCAACTCAGCCTCTGTATGGTAATTTAACACTGTTTATTTCAAGAAACACAAATATGTTTTGCACAGGGTTTTCACAAGTCTGCACAGTCCCAGACATCATCCAGCAGGATGGAAATTTTTTTTAAAGCAGCAAAAATCTGTGCCACTCCAGTACATTCCTAGCACCATTTAGGGCTAGAGCAGACGGGGAGATTCGGGGGCATTTTGTCGCCTGGCGACTTGTAGCCCCCGAACCTCCCCGAATAGCCAGGTCCTGGGGCGCACCGGCGTTACTTGAAAACGCCTGCGCCTATTCACACGCAGTGGCGCGATTTGTAGAATCGCTCCAAATTGACTCGCGAGGATTGAGGCTATGTTCAATAGAACTATACCCCAAACCCGTGTTCATTTTAATTATTGGTGGTTGTGTAACAAATTATCCCCATGATGATTTTTTTCCTTCTCATTTAAACTGTAAGGGTGGCTTAACACAGCATGGCATAATCAGAGAACATAGGTGTCTATTCTGGAATAAAATGAAAATATGGTGCTTTGACTGGAATGGTTTATCTGTGAATGTTTTAGAAACGAAAGAAAGAAGTGGGTTTTATATTGGCAGCAGTATAGCCTACTACTTTCATATCTCCCTTATCATATGAACTTTGTATTCAACCGCACAAGTGCAGTGCTTAGAAAAAAAAAAACACACAAAAAGGCTATTTGCAATAAAAGGCTTATTGAATACTATGACAGAAAAGCAAAATGTGCATATTTGTAGTTGTAATTGTATTAAACTTTGAAGTAGTAAACCATAGCAACCATCAGTAATTAGTCCTGATTTTGTTTTAAGATTAATGAAATATACTGGTGTATTGCTGTGGCTATATATGGTTATGTACACCTGGCAAATTAATTCCCTCCAAAGTCTTTACATTCATATGAGCCATGGTAAACATCTATGCACTGTTTATTTGCACCTGTCATGTTATGGCTGCCGTTTGATTTGTGCTATCCTTGTGGTTTCCTTTCCCAGGGCCAAGTCTACCAATGGCAACCGTTGACATCAGAAACCCAGAAATCACAAACCGATATAATGCACAAGTGAACAACATTCCATACAAAAATGACAAGAAAAAGGGAAAACCTAAGAAGAAAAAACTTACAAAGGCTGACATTGGAACACCAAGTAACTTTCAGTATGTAGCCAGAATGTAGAATAGAATGTTCAATATCGCCTGTCTAATGTAATTGCCTTTACCCTTACGCTATAGGTGTAGGATCTATTATGCAGAATCCTTGAGACCCTAATTACACCTATGGTGTAATTTGAATTTCTAAAAGTCCGCTAAAATCATTTAAACATTTAATAAACCCAGTAAGATTGTTTTGCCACCCATATGGAATCCTACAACTTGGTTATTGCCTAATATGAGGTACTGTTTAATTATCAAAAAGAAAAAATACATTTTTAACATTTAGAATTATTTGTTTAAAATTAATTCTGTGGGCGAGATGGCCTTCCCACAATTCAGAGCTGTTTGGATAACAACTTTCCAGATAAAGGATCCCATACCCGGCACGACAGGCATTCTACTACTTTATTTGCTAGAACTTAAAATTAATACAGTGACACAGATGAACAGTAGATGATTGAGAGGTTTTTGTATATTTACCTGAGGCCATATAGTACCAAGGAGGACGCAGGTCCTAGGACCTTCCTGGAAATTGCAGTATTGTTTTATTACTTATACAGCAGGTTAGAACTGCATCATTAGGTGGACAATAAAGTAAACATGTTAATACTCAATTCCCCCAAAAACTGCTCTATTAATAATGGGTAAATCTTACTCTTGGATTTTTTTGACTGTTTCAGCTAGAATTTTTCTTGCAGAAAGGTGATAAAATGACAGCCAGCTTGTATTCCTTTGTGCACCGAACCCTAAACTTAACTTGAGGACTTTTGGCACCTGAGCTTTTTATCAGGGTTTGCAGTTCAAAATTAGGTTTCTATTCCATATGACAGCTTTGTTATTGATATTTTTGTGAGCATAAATTTAAACTGCAGGCACTAAACTAAAGGTTTATTTTTGATTCCCTGATATTCCTTTATGCCCTTAATTTTTTTTTATTGTATTTTTTGTTTTGTTCTGCGTTTGTATAGTCACTTATTGCAGTGCTTTACACATTATTACCGTATATTTGTATTAATTCTGTATGCTTTTTCTGCCTTTCTTACTGTCGGTTTTATTTATTTTTTAGACATATTGGACATGTGGGCTGGGATCCAAACACAGGCTTTGATGTAAGTAAATTATATTATACTGGAGAAAATTCTTTACTGATTTGTACTTTGGCTTCCTTGACTCTCTAATGCAGACTCCACCTTGTGGAACTTGTTTTTATTCCATCTTCGTTTAGTTTTTTTTTTTTTTTTTCAAACTTGCCTTGTCATCATAGCATAGGATTGTTTTGTTACAATTCAGATGACATTGTCAGAAGTTATGTATAAGGAACATATGTATAAAGAGACATGGGAAAATCTCATGAATTCTGAAGCAACTTGTCAGCCTTACATATTGTTACAATGGTTTAGTTGATTTAAATGTATATTTTAATGTCCTTATTCCTAGGTAAACAATTTGGACCCAGAGCTTAAAAAATTGTTTGACTTATGTGGAATATCAGAAGCTCAGCTGAAAGATAAAGAAACCTCAAAAGTCATTTATGATTTCATTGAAAAAACAGGAGGCGTCGAAGCTGTCAAAAATGAGTTGCGCAGACAGGGTAAGTTTCCATCTATCAGATCTGAATATAGAAACAGTGCTCATTTTGTTTACTTGGTTAACTTTCTCAAGAAAAGACTAAAATCTACTTTCAGCAATCATGTGTATAGGTGATGTGGCTATTGGTCATTTGCCTGGGCCCAACACACAGAGGAGTTATGTAAAGCATTGGTTGTAAGTAACAGAAGCTAGGACAAATAGGTGTAAAAGGGGATGTTGAATTGTTTATCGTAGTCAAGCAAGTTGGCAAGGGAACCAAAGTCTTTAACTTTCATTCAAAACAAAAGTTTTTTCTCTCGCTCAGCCTTCAATAGAATTTTTAAGAGTGCTTCAATCCTCCAGTGGGTCACCGCAATCCCTTATGGATATGGAATCTTCAGTATACAAATGAGGAGAGCACTCGAACAGCAATTCTGCTGTGAAATGCTTTATTTGGTGACTACATAGTACACAACATGTTTCGGGCTTAACCTGCCCTTTCTCAAGTGTGTTTAACTTTCATGTTGAAGAATCATTGGCCCTGATTTTTTCAGGCATTTTTAAAATAAAGAAGTGATGTTTGACACATTACATGAAAAATCTAATTGATGCAGACAATTACATGCTTACATGGCCAGTAATAACAGGAGATTAGTCTCCTGCAAGAATTTACATTCACCAATCATTCTGCAGTCTGTATTTGAATATCTGAAACCATTTTTAGAAAGAATGTTTGTCTTTGAAAATGCAATTTTTCTCTATAGTCTTTTAAAGAAATATGTATTTTAAACATCAGTGCTGGCCAACTTCTGTGGTACCGAGGGCCGGAATTTTTCTGACCTACAATGTGCAGGGCCGATAAAGGAAGTCCGTGTTGGCCACTCCCTGTCTTTAAACTACACCCACTTAAACCACACCCATGTCACCACAAGACCACATCCGCATTAATGGTGGTAACACACCAAAAAACCAAATGGTGGTGCTCACTGCAGGGATATCGCTCATATGTGAAAAAAGTTGTCATATTAAGACTTAACCTTAAATCTAT
>CM044436.1:69801148-69815950 GCA_024363595.1 Xenopus borealis
AAAATGTATGCTAGAAAATCCTTTATTTCTATAGCAACAATATATTTCACAGCACTTTGAGACATGACGTGCCCAGTGGAGCTTACAATCCAAGGTCTCTCTCACACTATAGTTCCTATTCACACTAGTCATTTTTAATAAATACAAAAAAAATAAATACAAATGCCTTGCACATGGTGTCCCAACAAAAAATATAATGCAAAAACACTTTATTTTGGTTTGTATTTTTTACATTATTTTAGAAACCTAATCAGAACATGTTGGTATATAATCTAATTTTAGAGCATTATGTGAGCAGTTTAAATGAGCTGTTTTTTTCACAGGTTTGGGTTTTTTGTGATGTACCTGCAAGGCATATCTCTAAAATATGTTGACTGTAAATGTCCAGGTCTGAATAATTGTGTTTTATTCTTTTTAGACCACTGGTTTAGTTGGCTTAGCAGTGTCACAAAATCCACATGAGGTATGTTTATTTGCTTTTGCTCTTCTAAAAAACATCTGTCTGTGGTAAAACAGAAAATAAGAAACATTTTATTTTTGGGGAAAATATACATTAGTGTAAGTTTGCATAATGGATTATTAAAAGCTTGAGTATTTAAAGGGATACTGTTATGGGGAAAAAAAATTATTTTAAAAAATGCATCATTTAATAGTGCCGCTCCAGCAGAATTCTGCGTTGAAATCCGTTTCTGAAAAGAGCAAACAGATATTTTTAGATTTAATTTTTAAATCTGACATGGGGCTAGACATAGTGTCAGTTTCCCAGCTGCCCCCAGTCATGTGAATTGTGCTCAGTCACTCTTCAGTCACTCTTTTTTTCGCTGTACTGCAATTTGGAGTGACACCCCCCCCCTCCCTTTCTCCCCAGCAGCAGAACAAAAGAACAATGGGAAAGTAATCAGCAGCTTCCTAACACAAGATAACAGCTGCATGGTAGATCTAAAAACGGTACTCAATAGTAAAAGCCAGGTCCCACTGTGACACATTAAGTTAAGTAGGAGAAACAACAGCCTGCCAGAAAGCAGTTCCATCTTAAAGTGCTGGCTCTTTCTGAAAGCACATGACCAGGCAAAATCACTTGAGATGGCTGCCTACACACCAATATTACAACTAAAAAATACACTTGTTTGGTCAGGAAAGAAATGTTATATTGTAGAGTGAATTATTTGCAGTGTAAACCGTGTAATTTAGAGATAAAAACTACATAATAAAAATCATGACAGAATCCCTGTAGGGGTTCATTGTTTGTGTTAATTTTACTTACCTGGCTTTCCTTTATTTCAGCGTTTAAGAATATTGTACACAAAAATTCTTGCTACGCTGCAGACCATACCTAACGATGCAGCATATAGAAAATACACTGAGCAGATAGTTACTGAGCGCTTTAATGCAGTGCAGATGGTAAGTACCTTGTTGTTGCACCTCTTACAACCATTTATTTGCAATCTACTTTATTCACTTTTTTTTGTTTCACTTCCTACCATATGCAGGGGGAACTGTCCTGAAATTAATGTTGTGGAGCTGTTGCTGTTGCAGATTAGACAAGGTGGCATTTTTATTTTGTCAGTTCACTGAACGGGGGTTAAATATCTCCTCTTCTCTATGAGTGAATGGTAAAGGCCACAGTTAAACAGGTCCTGAAATGGCAAAATGATTCTACTTGTTTTATTTGGAATGTAAAGAGAAAGCTGTTAAATTTGTATGCTGCATTTTACTTTTTAAAACATTTTATCTTAATATATTGATAAGTGTTATTGGTACCAATTCTGACCATGATTTTGCCATGCTGGTGCTGCAATTCAGTGTTTTTTTCATATCCACTCTCACTCTAGAGGTTTGAATGACATATGTATGGTTATAATTTTACACAATGACTTGATGTAAACTTTATCATACTGAAATAAGTTTTCTAAATATAATCAAGTCAGTTGTGCGCTTGTTAGGCAATTGTTGATTGGAAATCGTGTTTTCATTTCCATGCAGACGTTCCCTTACCAGCACTTCCACAGTCACTTTCAGGAAAAACGCAAGACCTTCTTCATCTTCTCAGACCTATTCCTCATTAATTCTTTTTCTTATTATATTGTAAGGCTTATGCCACACACAGACTTTGTCAAGTATTCTGTAGCTGTGGCAAATATAGCCTTAATTTTGCTGTTCCACTGACCGGTATTAACAAGATAGAATTAGAATTTGGTTTTAGATTTGATAATAGGGAAATACTGAGTATTTTAAATGTTTGTGAACGCATGTTTATATTATTGATTACATATACATGTGAGCAGTTTGGCTATGAATAGTTGTGAGATTTATTCTGTTGTATACACAAGCCATTATCCTGTTGAAAAAAAGAAAAGAAAAAATGAATATTGTGAGGCAGTATTGTAGGTCTATATCAGGGGTTTCCAAATTACGGCTCAAGGGCCAACTGCAGCTCACAATCCATTTTTAATTGGCCTGCAGCAAATTCCAAAAATATACCAGAATTTGGCCCGTACATGAAACCTTGCGGTATTGCATGTTACAAGCGCCATATTTTCAAATCTTCCAGCACAGAAGCAGGAGCCTCCACCTGCCACAATACATCACTGTGAGTTTGAGGAAGCAGGCGCAAGGATTCATTCTCTCCCTGGGAGCACGCAAAAAATGTAACAGGCATACATACCGTGTTTAGAAATAACTAGCTTCTTTTCTTCCTGCACAGGCTCCCCTACTTCTGGTCTGCCTCCTCGAATGCGCCCACTGCTCTGTAAATTAACCCAGTGTTTCCCAAATTCAAAATGTGCCTGGCTTTGTTTTGTAAAGAGTTTTTAACTAAACAGAGCATGTGAAAGAAACAATATAGTTTACAGCTCCGTACAATTTTGACCAGTTCGGTTGAGGGGGCAGGGGGCAAAATAAAGGACAACAGCAGCTCTTTTGCTAGTAGTTATAAATGTAATCATTTTATGTTGATAGCATTTGTAAAACAAATATGACAACAAATATTATTTGATAACAATCCAAACTTATTTGCATAACAAGCTTGAAATATACCTTATTTAAATAAACAGGGTGAGGCAATACGTACTTCACCTCGAGTGAGTGGCCCTGCTGTTTGTGTATTTTACCACATATGGCCCTTGGTGAGAAAAGTTTGGACACCCCTGGTCTATATGCACAGTAAATCCTAAAGATACATTGACTTGCTCAGAGACCCTTATTTACTATCACTTCTATTTCAAATAAATCTGCTTTCTCTGCTGAATTAACACCCTTCACAGATTCAATGTGAGAAATTGTTTGTGTGAATAAGTATGCTTTTTTTCTATCTCTAAAATGACTAGAAACAACCCCCAGAATAACAGACATTCCTTTCGGTTTTCGGTTCGGCATTCAGCCATATCTTTCGTGACGGATTTGGGGATTCGTCTGAATCTCAAATAGTGGACTCGGTGCATCCTTACTTCGCACTTAAAGAATAAGGTGCAGAGTATCAGAGAGAGGAAGTGTACTGGCACAGCAAAAAGGGCAGAACTGTTTAGAGTAATTTTAGGAGATTTAAAAAATAAAAGGCTACTTATCCTTAAAGTATTTCAGATATGACTTTAGGGGACAGATGTATCAAAGTGTGAATTTAGAACTTACCGCACTAAAGCTCACTTTCTATCCTTTCCTATTGGATTTTTATAAACATATTTATCATATCATTTATCATTATCATTAATTAATATGCTTCTAGAAATCCTTTATGAATGAATAGAACATGGGTGAGTTTTTCTGTGGTAGGAACTAATCTCGCCTTTGGATAAATCTGCCCCCAAAAATAATCTGTCACGTGTCCCCCATGAAGCATGGGTTCCAGGGATTAAAAAGTAATAAACTCCTAAACAATTCTAAAAGTATCTTATTGTCCTTTGCTGTCTGTGTTAAACACTACTGTGCAAAGTAGTATGGAAACTTGCATCTAAAATGAACTTCAAATGTACTGTATGTTCTGGGAACATTGTGCAATAATGCTATTCACATTCTTTCAACTTTTATGCCATTTCTTTCTTCTTTTTTAAACAGGAAAAGAATGTTGAGAAACTGGAGGAGAGAATTAACTGTGGACAAATAGAAGAAGTAATTGTGCAGGTGAATTACAATAACATTTGAAAAAATGCATTTTATTTTACTCAAGGTAGTGTAATTTCCAACAATATATCCGAGAAACAGTTTAGTTATTCAAGTTTTAAATCTACAAGGCGTTATAGCAACCATAATATTATGTTTCCTGTTCCAATCTATTTTCTTCATTTCTGAGATTATAATTTCACTCAGATGATAACCACTGAAACCATCAGGTTAGCTTTGTGTAACAGAGACTTCTTATCTGTCCTTTCCTGGCACAAGTTCCATCAGGTCAATATAGTAATACAATATAGGAAAACATTTGTGTATCAGTTATTCAGAATATTCATGACAGCAAACAAATAATCACCTCAAATGTCTCCCTAATTTACAAAGCAACACCTGCCAACCCTCAGGGAAACCAGCCTTATAGTATGTGAATCATTGCTTAAGCATTATAGACTTATTTAAATCCACAAGTTGACATGCCCCAAGTGGTTTGTCACCCAGATGGACTCTACTGACAATAATTGCTTTTGAGAGCAGCATTTGCTTAAAGAGCATGTAAAGGCAAAAAAATAAAATCCCATTTTTACTTTCCTTAAAGGGAAACTGTCATGGGAAAACATGTTTTTTTTCAAAACACATCAGTTAATAGTGCTGCTCCAGTAGACTTCTGCACTGTAATCCATTTCTCAAAAGAGCAAACAGATTTTTTTATATTCAGTTTTGAAATCTGACATGGGGCTAGCCATTTTTTCAATTTCCCAGCTGCCCCGGTCATGTGACTTGTGCCAGCACTTTAGGAGGGAACTGCTTTCTGGCAGGCTGTTGTTTTTCCTTCTCAATGTAACTGAATAGTACGCAGTGGGACATGGTTTTTACTATTGAGTGCTGTTCTTAGCCTTAAGAACAACACTTACCAGGCAGCTTTTATCTTGTGTTAGGGAGCTGTTATCTGGTTACCTTCTCATTGTTCTTTTGTTAGGCTGCTGGGTGGGGTAAAGGGAGGGTGTGATAGCACTCCAACTTGCAGTACAGCAGTAAAGAGTGATTGAAGTTTATCAGAGCACAAGTCACATGACCAGGGGCAGCTGGGAAATGGACAAAATGTCTAGCCCCATGTCAGATTTCAAAATTAAATATAAAAAAAATCTGTTTGCTCTTTTGAGAAATGGATTTCAAGACTACTTAATAGTCAGAATATACAGACTGCACTGGGTTTGCAGATACAAATCTCTTCACAGTTGCAGAATGCTCTACATGGAAACAAACAAAGCTGCTTGCCCAGTGTTGGATGCGTCAGAAACGCACGGAAGTCTGCCATGTAGTTCTGTCCTAATTAGGCTTCTGGTGCAGTAAGTTCATGTTTATGTTTACTATACAAAATACATTTATAGCATAATCTATTTAAGATTTTAGTTCCCTTTTAGGAGTTGTAACTATATTAGTAATGCATCTTACCTTCTTTTTTTAAATGTATCGGTAAACAGGCTGAGAATGAATTGAGCCTAGCAAGAAAAATGTTGGAATGGAAGCCTTGGGAACCTTTAACTGAAGAACCACCTGCTAATCAGTGGAAGTGGCCAATCTAATATTCCATTTATAAATGTATATAAAAGTAAAGTAAGAAGCATTTTGCTGTTCTGCTTGAGTAAAATAAAAAAAACTATTTTAAAAAAGTACTTTTTAATTCCTGTCTGTATTAAATGTTCCTGCAGTGATTTTTTTTTCCCTAATGCCTTTTGCATACTTCCAGTAAAGTGGTAAAAGATGCAAGGTAAATAAAGCTTTACCGTGTTGAGGAAGAATGCCATTCTGTTTGTGATCAATGATCACATTATGAATAAGGCAACTGTACACACTTTCCTATAAGTTTCTTTGCTTTTGACTTTCTCACATTATACATGGTTTTATAGCTTTGGACATATATATACTTAGTTGTCATAAGGATGAACGCGTTGATTTTTTTGCATGTGGAATTTGTTCTGCATTTTTGGATGTATTAATATAACTGCCACATGTCTCATAGCTTTCATTGATGCATCCATTGCCCAAAGATTACAGTATCGACATTTGGACGACTTTCGGCCAGATATCGATCAGTAAAGCCCATCATAGGGCCCCATACACAAGCCAATATCGGCCTGTGTATGGCCACCTTTAGGCTCCATCTGAGAGATGTTCCTCCTGGGCTACTTTTGGGAAGCAATGGGACCAACCTCAATTTCAGAAGAGCAAAAGGCGGCTTGGGAGTAAGCCTAGGGTGTTGATTTTCCTGGGGGGTCCCTTGGGAAAAGCTTGCCACTTCGGGCAGGGCTGCATCGCCCAAACAGGGACTTGAACCCTGGACCCTCAGATTAAAAGTCTGATGCTCTACTGACTGAGTTATCTGGGCTCTGTGCCTCGGCAAGGCAGCTGACGCTTTGAATGGCCTTTCTGTTAGGTCACGGGAAGCACTGGGTAGAGGGGAGGGTGTGTTGTAACCATTCTTGTTATTTCACATTTGGGCACCAGAAATTACGAAGGGTTGTCCAAATTTGCAAGGTTATCCATTATTTGGGAGGAATGGCAGTATCGCAAAAGGAGCAATGCTTGGATTATGGACAGGAAAGCAGAAGCATGAAATCATGTCAAGGAGCAACAGCTCAGATGCCTTGCTGCAAGATTCCACTTGGATTGGACTGAATTGGTCAGAAAGACCAGATTCATGCTGGGCAGCAAGAAGTGGCGTGTCAGAAGCTGCATTCAAACCCACGCCTCCAGGGGAGAGTGCAACCTGAATGCAATGCCTTAGACCGATCAGCCATCCTGACTGCAGAAGCCCAGTGTAGTGTTGCCAAGCCCTTGTCGGAGATGTAGATCAATGGTAGAGCACATGCTTTGCATGTATGAGGTCTTGGGTTCAATCCCCTGCATCTCCATTGGTGACTCTTTAAAGCCTCTACGGGCCATGTATTTTGCCGGAAAATGTTTCCCTTTGAATAATGTTTGCGGATCCTGTCGGTTTGTAAATAGAAAGCGGGAATGCCTGGGTAGCATGCTCTGACTTCTGAAAAAAGACGTTGAGCTTCCTTCTATCATATAGCTTGTGTATCCGATACAAGGGATCGAAGGGGCAACAAAAGTCCTCTAACTTTCGGCTCTCTGGAATCCAAAGATGCTAGCAATACAAAGAGACTTTTAGAAGCCTCATTATTTCTAGTGTCAATCCTCGTTGACTAATATATGGTTCCATGTTTGACGAGACCAATGCTTTGCATTTCCGAGCAGTTAAGGCGGCACCCGGGTCGCAGGTTTGAGTTGTCTCTGTGGTGCAATCAGTTAGCGTGTTCAGCTGTAAAGGTTATTGCTTCAAGCCCACCCAGGTATGTCTTTTCCGTGCTGGTTCTGTGACTCTAGCAGGGATCAATGAAGGCTGCTCTTCCACAAGCCAAGGCTCTAGCAATAGCAGGAGGATGAAGGCCTGCCTGGCTGGGAGCTCCTGCCAGTGATAGACATGGTGCCTGCTGTGCTGCTGCTTGCATCCGTCATGTCCTTAGCTCAGATGGCGGCAGCACAACAGCCAAAAAAGCCTAGATGCCTAATGCCCTTTCTAGAAATCAAGGGGCCTATCGCCGTTTCTGCCACTGAATTTTTGAAATCAGGATTAATCTGTCCCTTTCTATTTATGCCCAGAAGGTTCTGATTTTACAGCTGATGAACGAACCTGTGAAGAAGCATGTAAGGCTCACTTCTGCTAAAGCAATTCAAAGGACAGAACCAGCAGAGCAGAAAAATACTGCTTTTAGTTTCAAACTTAAAAACCCTTGGAAAATGTGAATACATCTATATTGGGAAGCTGGTGATTGTAAGCATTTGTATTTCCCAATTATCAACATTAGAGGGTAAACTAACATTAGTTTTACTTTGTATGTGCAAATTGTTATAGAATATGCACAATTTAAACAGAGGCACTTTATCTAAGCCCTTCATTATTTTAATTTATAGAAGTTTTATGGAAAATATTGCTCAAATAACCACATTTTGGTTATCTGGCTACCTATAACACAATTATGAACATTAACAAATCAGTGCTACCAAACAAGTTGGAGCTATAGATATACATTTTAATAATAAATCAGCCCCAGGACTTGGTGATGCATAGGAATATAAAATGATGCGAGACAAGCACAAGCTTTGACAAGACTGACGATACTTTTATGGATGCCACTGCTAAATCTGAATTATGAGCTTTGTGATATTTGAAATTCAAATCATGCTTTGCTGAATTAGTATTTCCGTTATTTAATCTGTTTTAAACGATTCAATAAACATAATCAGAATTAAAAATACTGATCATGCAATGTTGCAGAATAAAAGAGTGCTGAGGCTGATCCACAGGGAACAGAATGAAAAGTAGGGCTCTGCTGTGAATAAGTGCTGCACAAGTTTTTGATATGTTTTGAGTTTACATGCTGCATCTACAAGTATTGCATTCATGCTGTAGTGCCAACGCAACCAAAAGACTTGTTAAAAGCCTCTGTATCTACTATGTATTTATACCATGTTCCTAGCATATGGGGCATACAATAAGAGCATTATGAAGCACTAACATCATATTACCTTCTCTGTTTCAGTACAGAGCTTTGAACTCCCATGTTAAGTGTAATATAATTCCACCCCCTTTTTTTGTCAGAAAAAAAAAATCAGCTTTCAGCTTGCGCAGTAAGCACTTTATTGTTAGGAGGGGCTTGTACTTATGCACAATGAATTCACACTAGCTTCTCCCCATGTGCAATAACATCAAATTCCAGTAATCAGTGGGCCACTCCCATAATCTGTTATCATCCCCCCACCCTCCCCCTGGCAAGACACTCTTGGCTTGACATCTTTGAGGTTTCATAGATATATATATATATAAAATATCTCCATAACCTAACACTTATTTTTGTGCTGCATATAACACACATGTTAATTCTCTTACCTGCGATCTTAATCTATGTTGCAAAGGGAACATAGTTGCGTTTCCTTGAATAACTTTGAGTAACCTTCTAAATATGTTTTAATGATACATCTGTACTTTATCTGCATACATTTGCCAATGAAAATAAATTTGCACTTCCAGTAATACAGAGTAGTAAGGTGGGTTACATGCGTTAACTGATAAGCAGGGCTTAGAACATTCGGTTGCTGTACTGGCAGAGAATGAATGTACCAGTTCTACACAGGGCATTAGGACTAGTAAAACTACTTTGAAGTTGAATACCTGGTTTTATCTACTGTTGAAAATTGTGGGGGGTAAGCCCCCCTAAGAGACGAAATACCTTCCTGGCACATCCTTATGTCCGACAGTCATTGCTTGCTACAACTGAGTTTATTATCTAAAAGTTCCCTTGCCCAACTTAGTCCCATTAAGAGTTTATTCAACCTGTGCTGAATGTTATCTACCATTGAGCCCACCAGATTGGCATTTTGTACCATTTGTCCAGATCTCCTGCAAGGATGCCACATCCTGGCTGGAATTAATTGCCCTGTATAGTTTTGGGTCATTGGCAAACATTGATTTAAATGCCCACTGCTAATAATTTTTAAACAGATTAAATAAAAGTGAACCCTAACCCAATCTGAGAATGTATTATACATGTCTACTCTATAGTCAATCTTTAAGTGCTAAGCTACACAGGAGATTTTGTAGGATGGTTTTGGATGTAGTTGCAAAATATAATGTGACTGTTTGCAAAATCTGATAAACTACTTGGAAGTTTTGACATCTGTCACATCTCACAAGAGAAATTAGATTTTCGACATTTAGCATACTCTGGCCCTTTAAGAATTTGACTATTCACCACCTAAAACCTGACGAATTACTGTTTAAGTCAAGAGGAGAGGCCCAGGGAATAATTTGGAGATGTTTGCAGCTTTCCTGAAAATCAAATCAAGTTTGATTCGATTCGAGTTTTCAGGTCTTTTAAATTTAAAGGGCAAGGAAAGGGTAAAATAGAATAAGGCTAGGAATGCTGTATTTTGTATACTAAACATAAACATGAACTTACTGCACCACAAGCCTAATCAAACAAATGATTTATGCTTTCAAAGTTGGCCACAGGGGGCTGTCATCTTGTAAATTTGTTATACATCTTTGCCTGACACTGGCACTGCACATGCTCAGTATGCTCTATGCTGCTTAGGGATCGTCATAAATGATCCAAAAAAAAGCTTTTTGAGTTCTGCATGGTTGGTAAGAAAGGCAGGGGCTCCCCCTGCTGTTCATAAGTATGATTGTTTCCCTGCCAGAAGTTAGGGACCGTCTGACAATTCCTATCCACAGCACTAAAGGAAGGGTGAATTTCACTGCATACATTCAGGTTTCTTATAAAAACGGTACACATTTTTAAATTAAAGTATATTGGAGATAGATTTCTTTTTCATTAAAGAAAGTAAAAATGGGATTTTATTTTTTTGCCTTTCCTTGCCCTTTAAGTTTTAATAATCCTATTTTATTAATATATTTTGCTGGGTTGAATTTCAAATTCATTTCATTGTTTGTTGGGAGGTGTAGGTGGTTGGAATGATGTCTAACTTTGTCATCAGTGAATTTTAACACATTTGTAAGAAAATAATTTAAACCTAGGGCCAACCAGTGTACATATTTACCAGCCACACACACATTCATACTAGTACTTACTAAAGTAACTGTACAGGCAATATTTAAATATAGCTAAGGAAGCATCCAAACATTATCTAATGGTTATGTTCATTACAGTACAAACAATGGAATATGAATAACAGACAAAAGTAAAACAGACTGAAGACTCCAGAGCATATTACAGTACATTAAAGGCTATGATACTTTAATATTATCTGCTGAATTGTGCTTAGTTATGATTATAAATGTAACAAGCCATTTTAGTAGTTTGAGTAGATGTCTTTTTTTTTATTTCAAACATTTAAAAAATGGTTTCCTGCATATAAAGTTATATATGGTATATTTTGGTACTGTATATCAAATTGAACAGTTGCAATTGGCAAAGTGAGGATGAAGTTCCTTTGAATGCTGGATACTATTGTACAACATGTTGTAGTATTATTCGAGGGATGAAAGACGGGGACAATTATAGAATGGATGATTGTATAACATGGTTTGTGGCAAATTCCAGAGGATAAATTCAAGCAAAGGTCAGGAGGAAAAAACAGCTGCTTTAATCTAAATAAGCAATGAGGGAAAATTACTTTCAAAAAAGTTGCTTAAGGAATCATAACCACTTAAAAGGGATGATATTAGATAATTATTATGATTATATTATATGTTAGAATTATTATGATAAATAGTGATGAGCAAATTTGTTTTCGCCAAGTTTTGCCACGATAGGCTCCAATGGGTAAAAAAATTGTTGTGTTTAAAAAAAAAAAAAAAACTTGCCCAAAAACCTTTCACAAAGTTTTGGGATTGCAAAATGGATTGATTAGCCCATCACTAATGATTAAACTAGATTAATATACAATAGTGTTGCAATGGGGATTTAGATTCAGTTGTAGAAAAATTGATCTCATATTTAGAAACAGATTTTCCCACAGATATTGAGCGTTTGGAAAAATATATATAAGCTTTTATGATTTGAATATGACTCATATACAGTATAAAGAAGCAATGTACTCCTGAGTTACAAATTCACAGTATTATTACTTGTGAATTTGTGCATACTCCCAATATATTGTAATTTGAAATGTGATTGATAGTTTTGCTAAAACCTTTGCGATTGGTTAAAATTCCTATAAATACTATGTGCCTCACCTCAATTGTTTCATTAGCCTACTATTAACTGCGTGGTGTGGCATGAAACATGTATGGCTTCATCGTACCATAAATAAGAAGTAGATTCTTTGAATAAAGTTTTTCAAGCAGTGGTTTTTCAACTGAGGTCCAGTTTTGTGCCAGCCTCTCTCTTTCTCTACAAGGTTATTATTAACATATATCTTTAGTGGGTCTAAATAATACATCCGTTATGGTATTCATTAGCCATGACTGAATCTGTAAAATTCTGAAAATTTGTGATACACCCAATGGGCATTTTTGCATAGTGACTTTTCCTGTGCAAAATACTGGATTCTATGGGTCAAATTTACCAAAGGGTGAATTTTTGCCTCAGAAGGCTCCACCACACTTCGCTAACGTTAATTTGCAGCGAATATGCTAATTTATCAAAATGCAAAGTTTCAGCACACCAAACGAACGCTGTAAAAATTGACGAGCATTTCTCAGTGAATGTTGGGTAGTGTCACTTTCTTCCTAGCGAAACTTTATTAACATACTTGCATTTACTTCAATATAAATATGGAGGGTACTTATAGGTTATATATATGTCTTTATTAGTGAGTGTTGGTGAAATTTCTGGGAGTGGCCACTTGTTCTTAAAAATGTCTAAGGAATCAAAATAAAAACAAGAGATCCGTTGTTGTCTAGACATGTGCCCACCATAAAACAAATGTGGAATGAGCTTCAAATGATTAAAAAAAATTACACAAAAATACATTTAACAGTTTCAACTTTTAAACATAATCCCACATTAAAACATCATCTTTTTGTCTTTTTTTGACTTTTCAGCATACAGGATAAGATTGAGGAGGATTTAGCGTTACCATATCAATTTGCCAGGTATGACCTAGAGAAACCGATTCTAGCAAAAAGAGTGACGTATTGGAAAGTTTGCACTTTGATGAATTTGCGGAGTAACGATTGTTCACCAGAGTGTAAATTCACCTGGTGAAAGGGTGCAAAACTTTGTTAGTGCTGAGCTCCTTCGCTAGCGAATTATCATCTTTAGTGAATTAGCAATATCCCTGCGAATTGTCTTTTTAGCAAATTTTCTCTAGCTATGGCCACTTTCACTTATGGGCGTTTTTTTCTCTCTGTAATTTTTTGTGCAGTGACTTTTTTTTCATAGCAACTTTTTGCCCGCAGAATATATAGGAATCTTAACAATGTATTAACATAAACAAAAGCATAACAAAGACCAAAAAAACCCAATATACACCAAAGCTACTGTAAGCTATTTAAAATCATAGCGAAGACACACACTCAGATTCAGGGAGATTTGTCTCCCCAAAGAAGGGGATCTCCCCGAATCTGACCATGTGTCTCTGCCCTAAACCACAGTTTGTGTTTCATAGGCTGGTGTTCTTTACTAAGAACTCACACACCCCTAATAATATTAGACAACTGCTAAACTGGTTCTCCTTGGGAGAAAAAAAAGGACAAACAGCACACAAAAATGAAACACTGAAAAAGTGTAGTTGATTCCTACCGATCTAAATTCCAACTTTTCCATTAGCTTTACTTACCTGAGGAAAGGCACATGGTGTCCTTAAATATATAATCCATATCATTTAGTCTATAGAACCACAATAAACTACAGCATTTCACAAGTGTAGCACATGTAGTGGTACTGGAGAGAGCAGCATGTTCATGCTGACACTTTGCACTACAGGGACATACAGTAGCGTAGAGCATGCACATACCTAAAGAATGCCAGTAAGCAACCACTAAGGCTGAAGTAAACATAGGTTTTATTTTCATAATGGTATATTAAATCCTTTAAATGGGAACCATCACTATAATTAAATGGAATTATTAAACTGTAGTGGTAGTGTTTAACTAATCTGTTTCACTTATCATTATAATTATTATTTATTTTTCTACTTATGTCACCAACATTTAATATTTATCTTATACATAAGATAAATACATGTTAACAAGATGATATAAGAACTAAGATAATTTGGATACTTATTTATTTTAATTGCAGTGCCCCTTTAACTTGATTGGGTCCATGCATGTTGGCTTTGGTGGTAATAAGGAGTTAAAATTTGTCGTGTCCATATTGCTGCATTGTGGAGTCCTATCCCAAAGCAAGATTGCATAGACCATTTATGGAAATTAACAGATAGCTAATCCTACACTTTCATAAACCTTCATTACAACATTATATTTTATCAATGCATCTCAGTGGCTCAGCAAATACTACAATAAAGCTTTATCATTATATGATATATATATATATATTTGGTAGGAAAATTACATTTTCCCCAATTTATGTTTCATATTTGCGCTTAATTGATCTCTGCAAGCATAAAATTATATATAGTTGTCTTAAATGTATTAGCAGTTGAATACCAGGTGCTTATCAGTGGATAATCACAATATAAACTATAATTATATTTATATCCCAATATTTTAGAGATTTTGGTTCTCATTTCCAGTTCCCATGGTAACCTCACATAAAAGATCTCTGTTTCCTTTATAACTTCATAGTTATTGATACAATGATATCATTGTTTTACTTTTCTTTCAATAACCTCCATTCAGCATTCACTGATTCCATTCCATTAGTAAACAGCAAAAAGTACAAATATTTCAAACACATACAAACTCATGCATGCATATTGTGGTTGAAGTAGTTCAACAATTCAAGGTACAATGTGAAAAATGTTTTGCCACAATCATAATTGAGACTAGCTTAAAGTAGCATTTTGTATTTCAACAAAACAACTGTTCCGTGCATAGTTTGCTGCTAAAGATATGAATTATGATCTTTAGGAATGGTGCAATTACTCCCAGAAAACCTCAACATTAAATGCCACTATGACCCCCCTCAAAACCCAGAATAAGACAGCAGGGCCGCCATTAGAAATCACAGGGCCCCGCACAACAACATCTTCAGGGCCCCCTGG
>CM044436.1:69883322-69915204 GCA_024363595.1 Xenopus borealis
ACCCCTCCTACACTCACACATGTTTATGGACCAACTGCTCTTTGGGGACACCGTACACTGGTCATTGAGCATTGTGCTTTATTCAACTCTAGGCAGAACATACCTTTCTCTGGGCTATGGGTACAATATTATTTCCCTTAGAACTCCATTGATGGTGCCTTTCCACAGTTCATGAGACCATATATGTGTACATTTATTAAAAATCCCTTGTAGTTTATTGGATTTTTTCATCTTTAATGTGTCAAATTAAAATTTTCCTAGCCATTATGTTCTTCTAACTTAATGCTCTTATTCTATGTAATGATGCACATGCCATTACAGATAAACTCAATGTATATGCTCTAGGATGAAAAATATTTTCACGTCTTAATAAATAAAGCGTATTTTAAACAATTATAAAAGTATGCCTGTTGCCAATTCTACTTATGTCAGGTTGTATAATATTAATACTATAGGTTTTAATTGTGTATCTTCTGTTATCTCTTATAGGAAGTAGAATGTGCTTATGTGCTCTTTGTAGTTGCCATTTTTTGGCTCTCAGAAGCTTTGCCCCTTGCTGTGACAGCTTTCCTTCCAGCTCTGATGTTTCCACTATTTGGAATTTTATCATCCAAAGCAGTAAGTATATATGTCGTATTACTGATATTTTCCCCCACTTAAGCCATCACTTTCAGATGATCTTTAACAACAGTTCTTTCATGTAATACAACATATTTAGATTACATCAATAATAAAAATGTATAAAAAAAATTGTGAATGATAATAGGAAAAAATATAAAAATAGGGAGTTGTATTCACAGTATGGGTGATCCAATTTAGGAAAGCAGAGGGAATTCAAATCTAAGAATTCATCACTTCAAAATGGAACAATTTGAGAGTTTGCACTACTCTGCTAGGCTAAGGTAGAGAGAAAAAAGGCACACCAGACAGAAAGGGGAAAGGATGTAGAAAGCAGGAGAACAGGTGCACGGATAGCAAAAAAAGGGCTAAGATGGAAGGTGGAAATAATGGCACTTGTACGGTATGGAGATAAAATGTCACATGAAGGGATGGAGAGAGGAGAACATGGCAGATGGAGAGAGTTAAAGGGCAGTGAATAAAACAAGAACAGACAACTGTAGAAAAGACTCATGGATAGGCTTCTAAATAATAAGCAAGATTCACTTGAGGGAGGTCCAAAATGTTCCTCTACAGTGCATTCATCCTCATTCACTCATTAGTCCAGGTTATAAACAGATGTTGAACTGACATCTTATTTTACTCCCAAGTATCTTTGGCTTGGCTTTCTGATTTTACTGTGCTGTGCATGCATGAAAAAAGTTCATAACTAGGAACACCTGGGAAATGTAAGTAAAATATCCACATTTTCCATGGTCTGGTGCAAAAAATTCAGTAACTGCAGTGAATCAATCTTTCCTTGTCAGATTTTTCTTAAATTGAAAATAAAAAAGCATTATTTAAAAGATAAGGAATGACTTGTGTAGCAGAGCATAATTTTAATACTCTTACTCCACTGCACATGTGCAAATGTAAGTCTATGCTAGGGATGCCTGGAATAGGTAAATAAAATGGAAACACAGTTATCTGTTAGATTTCTCTCTGGTGCATTTGTTTCCTAAAAGGAGCACTAGCCCAGGGGGAAAAATATAACTGAGATCAAAATGAATTCACAAGGTTTTTTAAAATATTTGCAGTTAACTTTAAGTGCATAAGCTAAATGATAATTACTTTATAGTATAAGATTTCTTTTTCAAATCTACAAATATACAATGTATTATTAAATGTTTCATTTGAATATTATCAGAGTTTTCCAGCATTTCCAGTTGCCTCCTAAAATATACAACACAGAGTTGAGAAATAATCACTATGCTACTGATATTTTCACAGTTTCATTGACACATTGAAAGATTTTTAGAGTAACTGCAGTGAATTCATCTTTCCTTGTCAGATTTTACTTAAATTGAAAATAAAAAAGCATTATTTAAAAGATAAGGAATGACTTGTGTAGCAGAGCATAATTTTAATACTTTTACTCCACTGCACATGTGCAAATGTAAGTCTATGCTAGGGATGCCTGGAATAGGTAAATAAAATGGAAACATAGTTATCTGTTAGATTTCTCTCTGGTGCATTTGTTGTGCATATATAACAGAGATCAAAATAAAAGGAATTCACAAGGTTTTTTAATATATTTGCAGTCAGCTTTAAGTGTATAAGCTAAATGATAATTACTTTATAGTATAAGATTTCTTTTTCAAATCTACAAATATATAATATATTATTAAATATGTTTCATTTGAATATTATCAGAATCCTCCAGCATTTCCAGTTGCCTCTGAAGATATACAACAGAATTGAGAAATAATCACTACACTACTGATATTTTCACAGTTTCACTGATACATTGAAAGAGGTTTACAAGGACAATAAATGTGCTTTTAAAATATCATTGTCTGTATAATGGAACACAGATGTAAACCTAATTTCTCATTGCCTGCTAAAATTAATATGTGTTTATAGTGTAGAGAACAGGAGGAAATAACCTAAAAACCTACATATAACAAGGTTATGTCATGTTTACTTTGGTTTCAGGTTGCAGCTACCTATTTCAAAGATTTTCATCTCTTGTTGACTGGGGTAATTTGTTTGGCAACCTCAATAGAAAAATGGAATTTGCACAAAAGAATCGCTTTAAGAATGGTCATGTTAGTGGGTGTGAATCCTGGATGGTATGTTTTCAAATTGGTATGGAAATTCAGGAACTGTCCTATTTATGCATTTCCTCAAATTAATCTTCAAACATGTTCATCGGTACACTATGTAGCTGTATACTACAGTATGTCAGGATAACTCATCTGTTATTTATACTGTATGTATTGTATGGCTGTCTATATAGAACAATAAATTTATACAAAATTTACCATATTAATATTGCCTTTTTATACAGGAATGGGATCTCTTATCTTCAAACCTGATATCCAAAGAAGAGTTTTGAAATATGTTTTTCAATAATTTCCTTTTTATCTGTAATGATAAATCAGTACTTTGTAGGTAACTAAACGCTATACATCAATATTGGTAACAAAAGAATCCTTGGGTGTCTTTTTTATGCTTAGATGATTTTTAATAGTTTAAGTTATGGTGATCAAAATGATGGCCCTATCATTGCAGATAATATATCCTATTCCTATGTCATGTTAATGCAGATATCAATATGAAATGATGACTAAGGAGAAGAAAGTGTTTTGGGATTTATAAAGGCAAGAAGGAAAAAATAGTTTATTACACCTCATCATGATACAGTGGAGGGTCATGGAAAATGCTGCAATATACAGTATTTTAAATTTCCTAATTAAATAATGATCAGGGTCTGGAGCATAACTAGATGGCTGCTATGCTACAACATGCATGAAGTTGGACATACAGTATATAATGCCATTTAGAAATTAAGCAGAACTGGTATATTTTAGGTAAATGATTGATCTGGAATATGCTATTAAAGCTTTTTCTAGTGGAGACCTTTAGTATATTGACTTAGCTTATTTCTATTTCTAAATGCCAAGGGATACATTAGATTCTAATATTTATAGATTTCTCTCTGGTGCATTAGTCCTTTTCCCCAGATATCAGTAGCTGACATATAATTAAAGTTATTTCAGGGACTTCATCATCTAACCAAATGCATTTCAGCATTTAGCAACTTTATATATATCCTTTATAAAACTATTTTAGTTGAAATTAATATATAAATATCTTCTTGCCATCTGCAGGCTTATGCTGGGATTTATGTTTAGTGCTGGATTCCTGTCCATGTGGCTTAGCAACACCTCAACAGCTGCAATGGTGATGCCAATAGTAGAAGCTGTAGCACAGCAAATCATAAATGCAGAAGCAGAAGTAGATGCAATGCAAACAAATTCATCAGGTGGCATTAACAATGAGGCATTAGAACTTGATGGTAAATATACTTTTATATTTTTCCAAACAAAGCCTTACATTTTATTAAAGGTGTACAACATGGATTTCTGTTGTTATCACTAACGTTAGAAATGATGAACTAACTCTGGCCTCACCCAACCCGCATATTTTGCACCATGAAATTCTAATTGTTAATTAAACAATTACTATATGAAGTCTTTGATGGAGTGTGTTTATTGTTTTCAAATAAAATTCTGCAATACCGCCTAGGTTACATTTGGAATCATTTAATTCGCTATTAGCTAATGGCTTTATTGGACACCAACCAGACTTTGTAGCAGAATATGATGATATTATTAGTAGTTATAACTCTACTATATAGAACTACAGTATATAGTATTCCATTCAAATGTGATGGCCTTGTAGTGAAACATTGGTCTTATAGAGAATGCTGACTTTGATTTATTATATGTTTTGCAGGCCTGTGGTTAACAACCATTGTTTATGTTTATAATCAACAGAAAAAAACTGTGACGGTCAGTCAAAGAGTTCTGTATTGAAACCTGTTAATGGGTGAGTAATTACATTTACTAAGCTACCAGGTGCCACCAAGTGTCTCATATTGGCCAAGGATTCGCCAATAATTACCATGCATTTTAAAAATGGTTACAACACAAATCACTAGTAATCATAGTGTAATCAATTAATCCTCCGTGATGAGTGAGTCACAAATAAATGTGGGGAACTTTCTAGTGCAGCGCAGCCCTAGGTAGAGTTTGACTTCAGCACAGTAAACATATACAGCTTATTCAGAACATTTCAATTCTTCTGGAAGAAGGAATGAGATTAAGTTTTACAAATTTTATTTTAGATTGAATTAGATGTTGCATTGCTGTTTGCCTATTTGCAGTGCTCTATGTACAAGTAGCTCTATATAAATAAAAATATATACACACGTCTATATAAAATACATACAGTGTATATATATATATATATATATATACATTTTGTATTTTATATATTTTATATTCACTAAAGCATGCAAATAATCCATGATTTATAGTAGATGTATTCTCTTTCTTGATTTACAATATATTTCAACAAATATTATTTATATAAAAAATTTCATATTTGTTGTGATACATATATAACAAGTCTTTGCTAAATACATATAGTACTATTGATCACTGCTATTTTTAATTGAGTTTATATAATGTCAGTTTTTAAAGCTATTTTTTAAACATATTTTTCAGATACATTAATGGTTGTGTAACAACTTATAACACTGAAACAAAGGCGGTATGTTTCACATTTTTGCATTTATAAGTTTTGCATTTATAAGTTAAACTATGATTATCTCTGAATTTATTTTTAGAACAGAAGAACAGCTATAGCTTCTGACAATGTATTGATTGGTGGGAGTGGGCAAGGTCAGGAAGGTCTTTGGTAATGCAAGGGAGGAATATTCTTATAATATTACTATCACTTAATAATAAATTTTCTGGAAACTAGTATATAACAATAAAAATGGATTGTATAGATCAATTAAAGCAGGATAGATGAAGCTTTAAGACGAAGTACATACACTGTACTGGATATTATATACATCTGTATTACTAGTTAGTTGCCCCTTAATTTTGTCCAGTGGAATTAGCAGAAAATACAGGTTGTTTACGGTAAAATGAAGATATACGAAAATGTGCAAAGCAAATAAGAGATTCATTGCTTTTAAATGACTTTGGCATTAAAACAGAGTCATTTAGATAGCTTTTGAAATAGCTTTTTTTGAAAATGCAGACACCGTCAATTTTCCTTAAATAATGTTTGAGATGATTAGTTTATTAGTTAAGTGCTAAATAAAATATTTGTTAAAATAATTGTACAACATTGTGTCGCTACACAAATTACCCATGGAAAAGTTTGTTTTGCTAGAGTCATGTTTGCACCTGGCTAATACAGAACTGTTCATGGATGGAGCAGACTATAGTGTGATTTTTTTTAGAACACAAAAAGAATAACAAACAATAGAGCTCATTTACAAATTTTGAGCTCAACACTCATAAACAAAGCATTCTCCCCACACTACTTGCACCTATACACATGCCTTGCAAGCATTGGATCAGTATGTACAGTGTGCAGAGACCTGTCCTGAGGAGGTGATATTTTTTGAATATTCAAATAAAATTTTATTCGAATATTCGACTATTCGATAGTCAAATTACTTCCCCTTTAAATTTTTATTCGACCACCTGCTTTGCCAGAACCAAGCTACCAAATTGGGAATCATTAGTTTTGATTAATCATTAGTTTTGATCGATTGATTAAAATGATTGACTGATTCGATTTTTTTTTAATTGAGGTAAAATTGTTCGAATTCGATAGTTGAATTGGAAGGATTTCACTTCCCTTTTATTCATATGGTCGAATTTCGATTTTTTTTTATTCGAAATTCGACCAATGATAATTCTGCCCCATAGACTTAGAGAAACTGGTGACAGAACTTGTACTCTATTTGCCAACACAAACATTACTGTGTATTTGCATTGGAACATGAAGCATAATTTTCAGTGATTGCTACTTGAAACTTCTAAAAGCAAATAAAAAGCTGCACTATAGGTAAAAATCTTTTTTTATGTGTTCTTATACAATACCTAGCACTTTTGACAAGTGCTGATGTGTACAAAATGGCTCTTGGTTGATTTAAGTCTTATTGGTAACTTTGGAATCTTTTATTGTTTCTGTTGTAATTGGAATTGAAATACTTCTGTAAATGCAATTACTGCAGACACCTGTTACCCTAATGCATTGCAAGTACTAATGTTGAGTGATAGAAAAAAATATTAGACAACCATTTTCCCAAAGAAACCTACCTTTAGCATCTTGCCCATAGGTCATTTGTATTGTTGTTATGCTGCACAAACCTTTGCTTCACTGGAACCGGGAATGCTTTATAATGTATAACATCACTATAAACTTATTCTGAACATATTGTGATTTGTAACTCTAAATATCCAAGCAGCAGTAAATAATTAAAACCTATCTCGGATAGACTCTTCTTTATTAACTTCATTACTGTTAAAAATTTGCAAGGATGTGTGAACTTTTCCAGCTAGACATCTGAACCGTTAAAAATAATTAACACATTCACATTTAGAGACATGCCAAATCAGCAAGCACATCTTTACCTCCTTGACTTGTACAATTTGGTTAACCCTTTTATCAATAATGCTTTAGCTACTGCATGTGATAATAAAACATGCACATTTTAAGGAAATTATATATATATACAGCATGCATGTGCATTATAGAAACTCTCAATAGGATTAAAGGGGACCTGTCACCATAAGAGATAATTCCAAATTCCATCAAGTTAGTTGAGCAATATAAACTTTACTTACACTATATTTATAATATAAATGTTGTTTCCTTCAGTCTTGGAATTACAAAATCACAGAAAGCAGGCAGCAGCCATTTTGTTGACAAATGTCACCCCAAAATTTTGTGTATACACCCGAATGGGGGACATTAATGCCCATGCGCAGTGCCCTAGGCAGTTATAGAGTGTGAGGAGAGAGGGGGAATGTGGGGAGAGCAATGACATCTAGAAATTACTGAATGGAAAGTGAAAGTAATTGACTGCCCCACTTCTATGCCACAGGCATAGAAGCAGGGCATGTAATATTTGATTGACAGCTCAGATATCTCAGCACTCAGAAACCTGGTTTGTAACTGTGGATCTATTATTGCTTTCTGCTTTATTTGTGTTATCTGCAAAAATCCCATTGCTATATTTTTGTATAGTTCCTATGGCATAAATTGGTCCTTAGCCAAAACTGGTTGGCTGAATGATGACTTTGTTTTTATTGTCCTTTGTTTAAATGTAGGGACCCGGAGAAGTTCAAATCCTCACTTCCTTTTGTAATGACAGGATGAAACTATAATAGCACAGGGCTTTTGCGGTGTCAGCATTTTGCTATTGAGGAACATAGTAGTTAAAACAAGCTGGAGGGTTGTTGGGTGCTCTTTGCAAGTTTTATTTCAGTGATGTTCAACCTATATCCCTTCTTCTTGTCCACAGTTATTTTTGGTCTTTTGGTGGATCCAAAAAGCTAAATTTCATATATATTTATGTATATCTGCAGGTTATACACTCCTGAAACAAATAACTTAAACCAAATGTATGTGCTCCTATTTTCATTCATTTCTGAACTATAAGCAATTTTTTACTGCATCAAATAGCCTTTAGGGACAGCAGTTCTCTTTCATATCTACCATATAGACTACATTAGGGTAACTGACTACAAAGAATATTCATAGGACTAGTATATGAGAGCTCCACCAATCATAATTGTGTCAGCAACAGGTGGAAGAATACCATAAAGTAATGTTAATCCCCTTGTGGTAGTGATGTAACTTAAAGCAACTATACAATTTGTGCATGGTTTTATTAGAAAAAAATATTCCATAATATCATTCCTTTTCTTTAGGCAATAGAAGAATACCAAGAACACCAAAATGAAGCATGCAGTGAACAGGAAATTGAAGTAGAAGAGGTAGGAAGTAGACATATTACAACTCCTCTGTACTGTTTAAAACTCTACTCATCTATATACTGCTATATATACTACTCTATTGCAACTCCTGTATACTGCTTAAATTTTGGTAACTGTAGTCATCTCATTGCTTGTATCTGTTTACCCTAATAACTTTGTCTGTTAGGCCTACTCTGATTTAGTGCTTTTGATATATATCTCAAACTCACACCTGTGACCATTCCTCAGTATGCAAGATATATTTTTTTTAGCTCGAAACTTGGTCCTGGTGTCTATATAACTCTGCCCTTTGATCACTGGTTAGTTGATTAATTAATTAATTAGTCAATTAGGCTCTTTTTTTCAATCAGCTACATAACAATTCAGACCCAGCATAGGGGATGTAATTACTGTCAGGGGCATGGATCTAGTGCTAACATTTGCTAAGTGCTAATATATCCCAAGTGCTTAGAAATGGCAGTTAAACAAGGCATTGACAAAACTCAAGGAACTGGATTCTATAAATGTTGAACCAGCTGGCTTAACAAGAAAAAAAATGTGTTTGTTACTCCACACTTCCTGTATTTCTCCTCTTTGCACTTTCATGCTTCCTAAAAAAATCTTTTGTCACCTCCTCCAACAAGTCACAGGTACTATACCTGTGACTTGTTGGAGGAGGTGACAAAAGATTTTTTTAGGAAGCATGAAAGTGCAAAGAGGAGAAATACAGGAAGTGTGGAGTAACAAACACATCTTTTTTCTTGTTTAAGCCTCTCTACTTTGCTCCATCTTTCTCCAAACCTTTCTGCTTTTAAAAAATCTCTTAAAACTTGTTTGAAAGAAGCCTACACTCATTGTGTTTAGCTGCCAAATGCAATGCCATATGCTTCATTGCTTACCTTACTTATTTCTGATCTTGCTCACACCTTGTATGTCATTACCCTGTCCTTTTAAGCTTTTTTGCACAGGGCCTTCCTCCCCTTTTGTACTGGAAGTGGTCTTATGCATGTACTGTAGCTCTGTATGGTCTATGTATGTAGTTCATTTGGTTTCTTTGTATAAACACATTAATTTAATAGCACTCTAAAAATACATTGTAATAATAAAAACAATAACATAACTATATCCAGCAGACAAAAACACAGTACATGCAATCTCCATGTAATTTCTTATATAAGTCGAGGTAAGTGGCATTGCTAGTAATTTAAGAAAAACTAATTTGAGACAGGTGTCATGTGACATGTTGATTATTGTTTGGGGATATTCCAACACAGCTCAGTGCAAGCCTCTCTATGAATCACCAGGTGAAACATGGGTTAAATTTGTTGAGATATCTTTGCACCCCTCTGTTATAGAAACATTTTGCTCAGTTATATTTATTTATTTATTTAGATGTTGTTTTTATATGTTTTTTAACTTACAGATTATAAGTTTCTAAGAAAGGTGGAGAGTTTTGATTTTTTTTTACTTGTCAGTAATGGTTAGTACAGTAGTAGTTAGGTGATGCATAGTCAGGGGGTGAATTAAGCACCAAGAATTTCAAATAAAATATTTATATATAATTAGAAATGTATATGTTGTCTTATTTTTGTACCATTGATATGCAATTGTTTACTCCAATTATAATATCACCACAAAAGACACAGCAAAATTCAGCAAACCTGTATATATTCTACAATACCCATGTATCTTTGCATAGTATGAGTGAGGCCCAGCACAACCTTTGTAAGTTAGGTCAAGTACTCCATAACGGAAAATGAATTAGCAGTTCATGGAAATTGGAAAAAGCATGGTGAATTTTACAGAGCGGTCTACATTTAGGGGCAGATTTATTAAGATTCAAATTGTAAATTCAAATTCCAATTCAAAGTTTTGAGTTGGATTTTTGGTCAAAACTCATAAATTTGAGTTGGGAATAATTCAAATTTGAATTTGAGATTTATCATACCTTAACCCTAGGAACAAATTGAATTTGATAGTACACCAACCTAAAACCTGACAAATTCATGTAGAAGTCAATGGCAGAGACCCATTTGAAGATGTTTTCGGAGAGAAAAGTTGAATTCGATTTGATATTCAATTTTTTTTCTTAAATAAGATACTGTACTATAAGAGTTTTGAGGTAATTCAAGTTCATTCAAGGTAAAAAAAACTCTATAACTCAACCTTTGATAAATCTGCCCCCAAGAGGCTGATTTTTCAATGGTGGAATTAAATTTTTTACACCAATTCAAATACTTTTGTCAAATTAGAATTCCCAAACTTGAATATTAGAGATTTATGAAGTGCAAAAGTCTTAAATTAAATAATTCAGAATCTAAAAGCTGACGTCTTCATGTAGAAGTCAATAGGAATTGATCTAGCAATACTTTTTCACAATTTATGACAGTTTGTAGACCCATTGAAAATGATAAGTAGAATACAATTCGATGCATTCAAGTTCATTTTACATTTTTATCGTTTTTTTTATATTCTGTTTTTTTCATAATTAAACACTTGAATTTGGTAAGTTTTTGAGTTTATGCAAACTTATAACAGTAACAAATTTGGATTTTCATAAATATTCCTCCCCAAGATAACTAACTATAAAAGAGAATATGAGTACAAATGCTTTATCTTTTCTGTTGATCCTACAACTCTAGCACAGACGTTCAGCAGTTTTGTAACAATAATGTTGTACATGGCAACACTCTGTGAAGTTCCACCACTATTTATTTGCATGGCATTCTGAAAGGCGTGTTTATCAGGGGGTGAAAGTGAATGTTCACCCTTTGATAAATACATCTTTACAAAATCCCATAGAAATGAATGGAGAGTGGTGGAATTTCACTTTAGTGGTGGAACTTCACGCTTAACTTCACTCTTTGATAAATATACCCCTATGTTCTGATCTTGTTAAGCCATCATTTGAGTGTCAGAGATCCTGCACATGCTGAGTGTACTCTTTCATGTGATATCTGAAGAATGAAAGTAGTTAATTTTGACCAACATCAATTCTGCAATAAGACCTCAATAGAAATGAAATGTCATGTTGATTGTTATTATTATCCAGTCAACGTATGAGGCACATTTTATAAAAGTGACATAAAATTATCATATTTTATCTAGCGCATAATCAAATACTTAGTGCATCTATTCTAATCTTTAAAGCATGACAATTTCTCCCAAATTCTTTCCTGCATATGTTGTATGTAAATGTAAAAGCAGTTTTCATGGATATGATATTTTGCATGTCATAATGTCTTTGTAATATGATCACTTCAATGTTTACTATCTCTTGGTTACACAATAAAATAATAAAAATGCTTAAGCCAGACAGTTCTTCAGTCAAATGCTGAGTAACTTCTTAAGGCAGTAACTATAGGACTTTATCTCTGAACACAACTCATAAATGTGATTTACAGATAAGCACAGTTAAAATGCAATATAATAAAAATGTTGAATAGAGGGCATTAATATATATATTTACCATGAAGAAAATGTTCCAAAGTTCCATGTGACAAACTGTTTAATATAACAGATAATAACCAGTTCTTTCTAACAAGCTTCAACATAGGAATATCAGTTAAATACAAAGTATGTGAAAGTATCACTATACCTTTGTCATTATTTTTTAGTATAAAATATATTTGTTTTATATTTATACTGCAACTGTGTAAATGTATAAAAACGGCACCGTGTACATGGTTACAAATGGCTTTAAAGGAGAAATCACTTATTTGTTGTACCTGCAGGAACAACCAGTTTCATCAGACAAAAAAATATACAGATGTAAAAAAGACCATATGATGTGCAAGGCAATGGGTCTTTGTATAGCTTATTCATCAACAATTGGAGGACTTACTACAATTACTGGAACATCAACAAACTTAATATTCGCTGAGCAATTCCACACGTAAGAATTATTTGTGTTATTCTCGGTAGATACTTTAACAAACAAGGGAAAGTTGTGCTCACCACTAGTTTTTAAAAACATTAAGCGGGAGCACAATGAGGTTGTGACCACAAAATTCACATAGATAAATACAAGAGATCCTCTGCATTCAGCCCATTAAGGACAGTGAAACATTTTGTACCTTAAAGGGCAAGGAAAGGCAAAGAAATAAAATCCCATTTTTACTTTCTTTAATGAAAAAGAAATCTATCTCCAATATACTTTAATTAAAAAATGTGTACCGTTTTTATAAGAAACCTTACTATATGCAGTGAAATTCTCCCTTCATTTACTGCTGTGGATAGGAATTGTCAGAGGAACTTCTTGCAGGGAAACAATCATACTTATGAACAGCAGGGGGAGCCCCTGCCTTACTTACCAGCCATGCAAAACTCGAGCAGCTTTGTTTTTTGATCAATTATGAGGATCCCTATGAAGCCCAGACCACACTGAGCATGTGTATGCAGTCTAGTCTTGCAAAGATGTATAACAAAGTTTGAAAGCATAAATAATTTTTTTGATTAGGCTTGTGGTACAGTAAGTTCATGTTTATGTTTAGTATACAAAATACAGCATTTCTAGCCTTATTCTATTTTAGACTTTCCTTGCCCTTTAAGCTACTAAGAATGCTTTATCCTTTAAACAAAACAGGGATTTTTTTGTCCATATATTGCAATACATTTACGCTGGCCAACTATGTCAAAGTCATCCCAAATCTGGCCAGTCCTATGCTCAATTTGCATCTGATTCATTAAGAATTCTATCACTTTATTAAACATTTTACAAAGGGACTAAGTTTTACCTGCAACTTACTTGCTTACTTCAAGGTAAAACTCCCAAACTTGGTTGCCCTTTTATTAGCTAACAGTGGGTTCACCTGACTATAGCTGGGAAGGATGGGAGCTACAACAAAGAGCTGGCCACTGCTCCTGTATAAACTATAACAAACAAGGAAAGTTGTGTTCACCACTTAAAAACATTAAGCAGGGGTGCAATGAGGTTGTGACCACAAAATTCACATAGACAAAAACAAGAGGTCCTCTGCACTCAACCCATTATCAATCTATTAATTACACTGACACATTTTGTGCCTTAAGCTACTAAAAATGCCTTACCCTTTAAACAAAACAGGGATTGTTTGTCCATATATTGCAATATATTTGAGCTGGCCAACTACATCAACGTCATCCCATATCTGGCCAGTCCTACACTCAATTTGCATCTGATTCATTTTGTAAAATGTATAATGAAACGATAGAATTCTTAATGAATCAGATGCAAATTGTGCATAGGACTGGCCAGATATTGGATGACTTTGACATAGTTGGCCAGCTTAAATATATTGCAATATATGGACAAACAATCCCTGTTTTGTTTAGAGGGTAATACACGTATATTACCTGTGTCCTTCACCTCTCCAGTCAATTAGAAACCCTGTGTTGGTTGGAGGGGATCGGCACCTCTCCCAGTAATTCACTTCAACAAGAATATCCAAACACTTTGGGTAGGTGCTGCGGGGCTGTGCCCCTGCTGTTTATTCAAAGTCAAGTGATGTAACGTTTCGGTGGCGTGCCCCTTCGTCAGACGAAGGGGCACGCCCCCGAAACGTTACATCACTTGACTTTGAATAAACAGCAGGGGCACAGCCCCGCAGCACCTACCCAAAGTGTTTGGATATTCTTGTTGTTTAGAGGGTAAGGCATTTTTAGTAGCTTAAGGCACAAAATGTTTCAATGGCCTTAATATTTTGATAATATATTGAGTGCAGAGGATCTCCTGTATTTGTCAGTAGATTCTTTAAATATTTGAATTAAACTAGTCTTTTTATAGAATTGGGCCCATGCACAGGCCCACCTAACCAACCAGAAGTTCTAAATGTCCCTGCTTCCCCTGCCTGTCCAAAAATGTACAGCTGTACAGCATGATTGGTGGACACTAATAAGTTTGGTTGTTTCAGGACCATATAGAGGAGGGGTGGGTTGAATGCAGGGGGTTCTGTGCAAGATTAAACCAAATAGGATTGTTTTGCCACCAATATAGAGCCATGCAGCTTAGTTGGGATCAAGTACAATGTACTGGTTTATTAATACAGAGGAAAAGGGAATAGTTACATAAAAGTTATTTGATAAAAATTGAGTCTATGGGAGATGGCTTCCTGTAATTTAGAACTTTCTTTATAACGGGTTTCAAGGATTCATAACTGTACTTTTGAGTTTACATGCTGAATTCTGCTTGATCAGTGCACAGAGGAGAATTCAGCTTTTTCTCCTCCTGCTTTTGTATTGTGCCTCTAGCCTTAGTCAATAAATAATATTCTATGCTACTAGTCTAATTTTCAGTCTCTACTCACATAATCATAAAAATAGTCCAAAATCTGAGATGCAGTTCATGCCCTAAACTTGTACTGAGCAGTAGTTACTTTATTTACAATTAATTTACTAAATAAAATAACATAGCAATTTTGATTTTCTGTGTTTTCATGCAATTCTTTTTAGGCGATACCCAGGTAGCACAGACATAAATTTTGGAACATGGTTTGTACTTTGCATTCCAATCACTGTTATCCTAATGATTCTTTCATGGATCTGGTTACAATGGCTCTTCTTTGGATTTGAGTAAGTTTACATATTTTTTCAGAATAATGTGGGTTCAATAATTAATAGCTAAATGGGATGTTTACCTTTTACTTTTATTTTGTTGCAGATTGATTGATTGCATTTGTTTAAATAAAAAAAAATAGAATACTGCTGTATACAGCAAAATAAAAATTAAATTCAGATGTTCTACAGATGCAGTCACTTTGGATTGTGTGTAGTGATGGGCGAATCTCCTGAGATTAGCTTCGCCGAAAAATTAGCGAATTTCCAGAGAAATTTGCGAAATGGCGAAAAAATTTGCGAAACGAGTCGCGGGACGCTTTTGACGTGCCAACTTTAGCGCGTCGCGTCGTTTCCGTTTTCAGGCGCGTCGCGTCGTTTTCGGCGCGCGTCGCGTCGTTTTCGGCGCATCAAAAACTACGCGCGACTTGTTTTTCCGGGGGAATTTCCGGCAAGCGAAATTTCGCTGTCGATTCACGAATTTATTCACCAGCGGCGAATCGCGGGAATTCGCTGCGAATTTGCCCCTGGCGAATAAATTCGCCCATCACTAATTGTGTGTTATATGCGTCGTGACTTAACTCATCTATCCCATTTATCCCACTTAGCACAGAATATTGTGTCACAGCATCCCATCCAATTAAAGAGTTCATCATTGAAAACAATGGTGCTTTGGTATGCTAATGAAAAGGTTAAATGCATTAAATGAGTTAAGATAACTTTAGATAACACAGTTTCTTCAATTAACCCTGAGTCATGACGCATTAAACTTACAAATCCAAGTGACTGCATCTGTATATGTAATGGTGATTACTGGATTCTAAAAATAATTTGAAAAATTATTATTTATAAAGTGCATGTGGACACTTTGGGGGTTATTTATTAAGCTCCGATTTTTTTGGGATTTATTTATTAAAGTCTGATTTTTGCTGATTGGACTTTTGAAGGGGAAAAACACCATTAGTGTTCTGCACAAGAAAAATTTGTAAAAATGTATTGCTAAAAAGGTGGTGGGGAATTCAGTGTGGATTTGGTTGGAGTTATTTCCAGAAAATAGTGAACTTTTTGGATTTTGATAAATAAACCCCTAAATGTATTATTTTTACATTAATGTCTAATTAATACAAAAACAATGTAAAGGGTTAATAATACCAGGAAGCGCAGGAAGACTGCTGCTAAGGTGCCTTTATTCCACACAAGTGTGGAATAAAGGCACCTTAGCAGCAGTCTTCCTGCGCTTCCTGGTATTATTAACCCTTTACATTGTTTTTGGATTTACTGCTTGGGATGAGAGCAAGGGTTAAAAAATACAGCAGAAGTTTATTTTGAAGGACTGAGATATACCAGTTTATTTATTTGTCTAATTAATACAACTTTATTTATACAAATACATTATGTTCTATACATATAAATTATATTACTAATATACATTTTTACAGTAAAACCCAGTACAGTGTAATTGGTTACTAAACAAGTTTCAAATGGACCCTAGATTAGTAAATTATTATATTGTATTGACACATATACATATGTGTAAGCTCTTTACCCAATATATTTGCTTACTTAAGTACTTTATTTTTTTTTGTAAGTAGATTCCTATGGGATCCATAACTAAAAGTCAAATTTTATTTTTTTTCCAGAATCTCAAAAATGTATGGTTTTACTTTGTTAAGTTTGTTATTAAAGGCTTTTGTGCATTTTTCACTTAATAAATGTCACATTTTTAGAGATTTTTAGAAATATAAGAAAAACCTCAAAAGTTTCATGATTTATGGGAAAACAAAACATCAATCACAATTTGATTGTTAGTAAATGGACCGCTAAGAGTTTTATAGTGGATGTGGTTTCAAAAATTTCTAAAACAAAGTCCAACCTTTAATAAATAAGCCATCAAGTGTACACTAGTAATATTTATATTTAGGTGCACTCATCCCTTTATTTGTATGGTAAATTTGTTTTTTTTTCTCAATAAGACTCTATTACCCTACTAACTTCAAAGTCACGGATACTGTGAATGTCTAATTTTAAACTTTAATCTGCTAATGTACCATGTTAGCAAAGAGAGGTAGCAGATCTGTTTCACTTTATGTCATTTTAATTATTCTGGCTGTTATCCCAAAAATGGAATGTTGCTATACATGTGCATGACCACCTGTACATTATCCTTCAAATACCATGGAGGATCAGTCAGTGAATGGTCACTTTAGGTGATTATCCAATTAACAATTGGGTGCTAATAAACAAGTGTGGAAAGGAGAAATACAAAAATTTGGGAGGTCATTTATTCACTTGGCAAATTTGCCCATGGGCAGTAACCCATGACAACCAATCAATCTGGTGCAATCATTCTTCTTCTTGCAGCTGGCTTTAAAAAGTTAATCACTAATTGGTTGCTATAGGTATAACGCAAATGTGTTCATTGTAAAAACACAAAGATTCTCGATAGGATTACAACTGTATATCAACAATGCAGAACCTGATATAATTTTCAAACATGACCAATCCTCACCTCAGTTAGGCAGGCTTTGTAGAAGTTACAGATTCTAGCAGGAGACAAACTGATAAAACCTATACTTGAGCCTTATAAAAATATTTTTGCAACTTCAGCTTTAAGGAGATGTTCAAATGTGGCAAGGAAAAGACAGACAGAGAAAAAGCTTCAGCAAAAGTAATTAAGGATGAATATGAAAAGCTTGGACCAATAAGGTTTGTATAATGTCATTTATTTCAACAAAACAAAATATATATTTATGTTTGAAAGATAAACGTTTGTTCCTTCACACTTTTATTACAGCTATCAAGAAATTATTACTCTCATATTGTTTATATTAATGGCTCTGCTATGGTTCACCAGAGATCCTGGGTTTATTCCTGGATGGTCTTCTCTGTTTCCCAAGTGAGTGGTTTCTTTATAACATATTGTACTTTGACATTGCCAGGGGCAGCTCCTCCTCTTTTTCCTTTTCTTTCTTTACCTTTACATATGTTATGTTGTTCAAAAAAAAGGAAAACCAAAGAAATATATGGCAAAGGCACAATAATAAGGGGCAGATTTACTAATGGTCGAATTTCAAATAAAAAAAAAATGTGAAATTCGACCCTGGGAATAGTGGGGAAGTAAAATCCTTCTAATTTGACGAATTCTAAGGATTTTACCGCAATTCGATCGATCTAACGATCAAATATAAAAAATTCGATATTCGAACGATTTTAATCGATCGATTTTTTTATATTCAATCTCAGCTAATGATTTCCAATTCTTGATCCTGGCGAAGTAGGTGGTCGAATGAATATTTAAAGGGGAAGTTATTCGACCATCGAATATTCGAATATTCGAATAAAATTTTATTAGAATATTCGAATCATTCGAATTTGAATATTGGATGGTTGACTTTGCCTAATTTGCATATTTGAAGATTCGAATTCAAACTTATATTAAATTCGATCGAACTTCGAATTATTCAAGTGAATTTTGTAACTCTGCCCCTAAATGATAGTTATACTTCAAAGTATTCTCTTTTCCATGGTTTGAACCTTAAGATCCCCCAATCTTTAATCAGTTTATAAAATATGCAGAATTAGGACTTTAGGTCACAGTCCAGTACTGGAGAAGAAATTCATCTTGACTCAGATTTTCATTGTATGATGATTTACAAAACTGACTAATGCAGCTCTGTAAGTTATCCAAGCCTCTCTTTCCTCACATCCTCAATTCTCTAGAATGAGATGATAATATAAATACTTAAAGGAGACCTAAACCCTAAAAATGAATATGGTTAAAATACCATATTTTATATATTGAACTTATTATACCACCCTAAAATTACAGCTTCTCAATAGCAGAAATGATCCAGGACTTAATACTTGTCACAGGGGGGCACCATCTTGGAAAGTGTCAGTGCCGCTCAAATGCTCAGTGAGTTCTGAGCAACTGTTGAGAAGTTAAACTTAGGGGTTGTCAAAATTATCCAATTTGGCGTGTAATATAAGCTGATGCTGAAAGGTTGATTATTACATTCTGATGCTAATTGCACTGGTATCTATGCTGTCATGTAGTAATTGTCTGTATTAATCACTAATCAACCTTATAGTGTGACATTTATATTCTATGCCTACAGTATATTGTGAGTGGGTCCCTAAGCTCAGTAAGTGACAGCAGCAAAGAGCATGTGCAGTGAATCAGCAGAAAAGAAGACGGGGAACTACTGGGGCACATATCTTCACTGCTAAAGGGCTGTAGTTGCCTTGGGCCAGTACAGATGCCCAAAACATAATGTACAACATTTTTGCCCTACTTCTTTAGTTAAGCTTTAGTTCTCCTTTAAAGAAAAAGAATGATGGGTTATATTTCAGTATGGACTCCTATGTTATATTTTTTTGTAATTTTAACCACAAAGCATAACTGGAATTAAGGAGTTCAGACCACCCACCCACTGCCCAATAACAGTTAATTGCCTTCACATAACAAAATAAAAGTTAAACCAAAGTATCCTAAAGGTCAAGATAATTAATGAGACCTTATACAGTAGAACCCCCATTTTACGTTTTTCAGGGGACTAGAAAAAAATGGTGTAAAATCAGGGAAAACTTAAAATCAGGGAAATGTATTATGCATATATAGGTGGGACCACAAAACAACAATGTAAAATAAGGGAAAACAGGGGATGTAAAATGGGGGTTCTACTGTATTGTGTATGTTAAAGTCTACATCTAAGGCTTTTGTTTGTTTGTTTTAGATGTCTCACAGATGCTTTATATATAATCTTTAGGATAGTAGTTAAATTAGTATTAGTGATTTTGATCTTGGAAAAGAATATGACAGTTCTATTGATTTTTCTGGGGAATTGTTGCTTGCATGGGAGAAGATCAAAATAGAAATATTTAATCAGAAACCATAGAATATTTAGTATAGGAGTGCAGTGGGACTCTTTTACTTGCTAATAGCATACCATTTCCAATACAGTATGTGACCAAGCTCAAGTAAATACATAAGTTTTATTTTCATAATACATACTGTAGTACTATAGTAATAAATAATTAGTAGTAGTATATTAATAATATTAATATTAGTAACAACAAAAAATCTGAATATTCAGATTTATATAGATCTGAGGATCATGTTGTTGCTACTAGGATGTTAATAAATTACAAAGGTACACTGCCGAACTTGGATGACTCTCAAAGAAGAACAGGTGGAGGTACTTGTTCTCTGCTTCCAAAAACAGTATTCGTATTTTCCACCTGTTGCAAAACACAGAACAACAGAAAATTGCCTGTGAAGTTTCTCATTCATCCAGGTTATGGTTATGAGGACACATACCTCCCATGGGCATAGATTAGAGCAGTGATCCCCAACCAGTAGCACGCGAGCAACATGTTACTCTCCAACCCCTTGGATGTTGCTCCCATTGGTCTCAAAGCAGGTGCTTATTATTGAATTCCAGGCTTGGAGGAAGGTTTTGGTTGTATAAAAACCAGGTGTTCTGCCAAACAGAGCCTCAATGTAGGTTGACAATCCACATAGGTAGTGATGGGCGAATAAATTAGCGAAATTCGCCAAAAAAAAACGAGTTGCGCGTCATTTTTGACGTGACGCGACGCGCATCAAAAGCGTGCCGCGACTCGTTTCGTGAATTTTTCGGCGAAGCGAAGCTGGGGAGATTCGCCCATCACTACACATAGGGGCCACCAAATGGCCAATCACAGCCCTGATATGGAACCCCAAGAACATTTTTAATGCTTGTGTTTCTCCCCAACTCCTTTTACTTCAGAATGTTGCTCACGGCTTCGAAAGGTTGGGCATCCCTGGGTTAGAGCAACCAGGACTTCCTAAGATTATAGTGGATTTAACCATGTTGGTCTTTACAGAATATAATGCTGTCAACTGGTTAACTGCAAAGAAAAGAGTATGGATACTTTTAGGTTATGCATTGTAATATCATTGCTGTCAGAGTGTATTCAAAATATATAATTTACTGACCTTTATTTATATATATACACACATGTCCACTAAACTGTATCATTTATTGACCTTTGTTTAAATAGTATCTATATATATTTATATACATATACGTGTTAATAATAAATTATCCACTAAACTGTAGCAGATGTTTAATAGATGAGTTGTACAGATGTTTTTTAACCAAAAATAATTATTAAGCATAAAGTTTAGTGAACTATTTATAAAAGTGAAACTTTCACTTGAAAAAATTATTAAAATGTTCACTTACACATGCAATGGTTCATACCACTGATGAAAAATCATTAACATAATTATTTGTAAGCACATTGTATTTCCAGCAAATTGATTTTATAATCATTACACAATAATTTAAAGTATACTCCATTCCATTTAAAGCTGATTTACAGAAATTATCTGTCTATTAGGTATATTGGATATGCTACAGATTCAACAGCTGCCTTGCTTTTGGGCCTTCTGTTCTTTATCATACCAGCATATCCATGGATTCGTAGAACCAATAACGAAAGCAGTTGAGTATGGTTATTTTGTTGGGAACATTTATTATGTTGCACACAAGTAAAGTTTAAAATGTGATTTTAAAATTAAATGTACACTCTATCATATAACATGTCAATAAACATGTATTATTATTATTATTATTAATAATAATAATAATAATAACACTAAAAATAACAATAATGAATAGGCAAGTTCTAAACATACTTTTTTGCTATTATTGTATGTAAGATACATGGATGCCTTAAATTAATAACATTCTACTGCCCAGTTCATATAGAAATAGTAAAAATATCAGTAGACCACCCCTTTTGTGTATCCGCAGCATAAATAAACTGTTTTTTTCTAAAGCAATTTAATAATTCTAATCTAATTATTTCCAATACATTATGATGGATTATAATAAAAATGCCTTCCTTAGGAATGTGTAGACAGTATATTTGAGAGGATAATTTCAGAAATAACACAAAACCCATGGAATGTGTTGCCAGTGTGGGAGGATGTTAATTAAGTAAGTGAGTAAGTTTGGCAGGAAAAGGACACTAGCTGAACAATGATACCATTATATAGGACACTGTAATATCCATGTGTGTGTATTCCTCATAATGTGGCATAAATAGTGTGTAAATAATATTCAGTTTGCTGTATATACTGTAACTGCAAATCGGCACAGCCTTTCATATAATGTAAGACTACTGCATGCTTACTGTAAGTTGTTTTTCCCCTGATCAAATAAGGGATTTGTGTGAAAGATGCCTTATTAGAAATGCTCCAATACTGATCTATATTTTGTTACATTGCAATATTGTTAGAAATAAATATATTTCTGTATTTCTACAGATTCTTTTAGCTATGTTCCACTCATCACTTGGAAGGAGTTTCAGGCCTGTATGCCATGGGATATTTGTATACTTGTTGGAGGTGGCTTTGCCCTGGCAGAAGGTTGTGAGGTAACATGCTTAATTAACATGCAACTGTCTTTTAATCATTTACACCTATAAAACATTTCATAATATCATGCACATGCTCTTTAGGAGAGAGGTTGGCCATCTAAATCATGGATACAGCAACCATGTTAAATTCATTAAAACACGATCAAAACATTTTTCTATACATTGAAGGAAATCCACATCCACGGGTCTTATCTTGATGAAAAGTTGAATTTCATGCAATGTTTCAGCTGTTACACCAGCTTTTATAAAGACTCTGCCAAATCATGGACTTTTTGGAGGTCTTTTTGTACATTAAATAGACACAGTATATGGCATGTTTCAGTGTAGTGAATACTTATTTATGTTGGTTTCGCACTGCATAGAATATTTATTCTAAACAATTTCAATTGCTTGGGATTTTAGGGACATATTTTCCCTAAACACTAAACTCTCAATATTAACTTTTAATAAATTTGTCCCTAAACCCTTTTTTAAGTGAATAGCAAATGGTGGAATTTCCCTTTTGTAACCTGATAAATATGACCCACTGTTTATATAATAATAATTTATTGGTGGTTAAAGCTGCAACAGTATTTATCTGTAAGTATGTAGACACATTTTACTGTACTACAAAAATGCACACCTGTATATGGACTGTTTAATATAATTGGAGAGACTTCAGATGGGGTTTTTCTTCCTTCCTCTGGACCAACTAGCATTTAGGCAGTTTAAAAAAAAAAGTGAAAAGGTTTTACTTGATGGACGTGTGTCTTTTTTCAGCCTAACTTACTATGTTACCCAGTTAATTCTATGTACTAATTATTACATTAACTGTAGTGCTTCGGCTATAACACTTTGTATGTAAAATTCTTCAGGTATCTGGTCTGTCTCTGTGGATTGCCAACAAGATGTCTCCACTTGGGTCATTGCCAATATGGATTGTAGTTCTTATATCGTGTATTATAGTTACAACTGTAACTGAAGTGGCTAGCAATCCAGCTACAATAACAATATTCTTGCCTATTTTAGCACCTTTGGTGAGTTTGTTTGTTTGTTTGTTTCTTTTCAATGTTATGCCAATGTTCAATGTTCTTTCTTCCTCAAAAATAGGAAACCAATTTAAATTGTCTTTGACGTTTCAGTTGAAAGAATGCACAGAGTTTAATGAATAATAATGAATGGATTATTCTTACTAATAAAAGTTGTCACACACAAACCAGATTGTGTGTTGTTTGATGTATCTGATCACAGACCAAGAGACTGGACAACATCTTCTTTGGTCACAGATATTAACCATTAAAATGCATTGATCTAATAAGTACATGTGGTTTCTTTATTTTCCTGCTATACTTTAACTTCCCACATGCTCTAATGAAAAGCAATGACTGACCTGTAGTTAGGAGTGACCAAACAAGTTTAAAAAATCTACATATTGCCTAAATAGTACAGTGAATCTTCAGTTTTACATCCCCTGATTTTTCATTTTCCTGCATTTTCTGTGGTCTCACAAATATACAGTATAATGAACAATGCATTTTTAGGTTTTCAAAATATTTTTTTCTGGTCCCCTGAAATATAAAAAACGGAGGTCCTACTGTAAATAGATTTGTGGGATCAGTTTTTCCACATTGCCCTAATAGGTCCTTCAGAATTGTATTTGTTGACTGCTGAAAGTCACTGTACTAAAAAAAAACATCATTTTATATAATCCTGTAGAACAAAGCATAAGCATATAATTATAGTTTAGCCATTACCTCTCAGTTTTTAAATCTTGAACAAAAATACACCTATGTACCCAACAAACAAAAACATTCAAGATATCAAGTGGCATCTCAAGTGACCATAAGATTTCTGTTTAGATTGCATTTTTATCTTTCAAACTCTCTTATTAATGATTTATTTGCTAAAGTCGACAATATTACCATATCTTTTTAAATATAAAAATACAGACTTTAGACAATATATTTGGTTTAAAGTATATGTAGTCATTTAGGCATAAGTTATATTTGTTTTCATTTTGTTTTTTTACAGGCTGAAGCAATAAATGTAAACCCCCTATATATTCTCATTCCAACAACACTCTGCACCTCTTTTGCCTTCCTACTTCCTGTAGCCAACCCACCAAATGCTATTGTCTTTTCCTATGGTCACCTGCAAGTTATCGACATGGTAAGTTACCTGTAACATTGTGCATTGATGTTCTTTAGAAACTTATGGGGCGATTTACGAAATTCACGTGAAATGATCGAAGTTCTATCGAACTAATTTTTCGTGAAATCAGATATCCTAATTTGGTCTCTTCGATCATCGAATATCGAATAGATAGAATAGAACGAATGATCGGATATTTGATCGTTTGATCATTCAATGATCAAAGGAATCAAAATTTTTAAGTTATTATTTGACTGCCTACTTCGCCAGATTGAACCTACCAAATTGCAATAGAAGCCTATGGGAAGCCCCCCATAGGCTTCTGAGGCTAAGTCCTGCTCGAATATCATTCGTACGATCGGAGCGTTCGATCGTTTGGATCGTACAAATTCATTGAGAAATCGTATAGCAAGCAAAATGATAGCCTAAAACTATTCGATAAGCATTCGATGGTCGAATGCTTAACGAATTTCGAAATTGGTCGAGCTAATTATGGGGAATAATAGTAAATGTGCCCCATAGTTGTACACCATAGTTTAGCAACAGCAGATTGCAGTTTAGGCATCAGCCATGAAATTTGTTTATTTGCCAGAGATGAGTGTGCAGTAATTTTGTTGATCCCTTAATGAAGAAAATTAAAATACATTAAGAGCTCTATTACTCTGACAAAAGCTAATGCATTTTTTACATATTTTCTTACTTTACGGTCCTCTTCGATGAGGTTCTCTCTGAAGGGAAAATGGAGTAATAAATTAAGGATCCATGTGTTTGTGTTCAATTTAGTTGGAATCAAGAAACATTCAAGTCCCATTTATGATAGATGCAACTTGAGGGGCAGCCATTTATTGAGTATAAGAGCTGTTGTATTATTCTCTTTTTATAGGTGAAAGCTGGCCTTGGAATTAATATCATGGGTGTCCTTGTGGTAATGCTGGCCATCTCAACATGGGCAGTTCCAATGTTCAATCTAAATAATTATCCTTCCTGGGCACCTATCATCACCACGCCAACAAACAGTACAATACCATAGAAGAAATGTAATTTCAGTGGAACATATTTTTACCAGTACTCATATGCTACTCAATATACTGTATGATCCATGTCAGTTTGAATTTTAATAAAGATTAAGACGTGTTCATTAGTGATGGGCGTATCTCCCGAGATTCGCTTCGCAGAGAAATTCGCGAATTGGCGAAAAATTTACGAAACGAGTCGCAGGACGCTTTTGACGCGCATCGCGTCAACTTTGGCGCGTCGTGTCGTTTCCGCCGCGCGTAGTTTCCGCCGCGCATCGTTTTCGCTGCGCGTCGCGTCGTTTTCGCCACGCGTCGCATCAAACTAATGGTCCATTTTCAATCGAAAAAACTATTTTAATAAAATTTGATGGTTGAATTTTGAAGTATTTTCACTTCGAAATTCAACCCTTGATAAATCATTTAGAATTTTGGGTAATTTTTGTGTACTTCGACTAGGGAATAGAAAAAATCAGAATTCGAAATTTATCATGTATCGACCATTCACCATCTAAAACCTACCAAATTGCTGTTTTAGCCTCCTAGAACCAATTTGGAGTCAGTTGGTGAACTTTGAAAAATCTTTTTTGATTCATACGATTTGGACCTATTTGAATGAAAATCGTCAATCGTAAACGGACCTATTCAACCGAAAAAAACCTTTGATTTCATTTTGGTTACTCTTTTTAAATTCAAATTTCAAAGTTTTTCAAATTTGAAAAACATAAAAGTCAGACACATAATATGCATGATTTAATTTTTAAAGTCCTGTTTTAAATAAATGAGAACAATTGACTTGCCATGAATAACGGTCCAAGCAATTTGATATATGCATAGAGTGCATATACAGATATGGGACCTGTAATCCAGAATGCTCAAGACCTGGAGTATTCCAGATAATGGATCTTCATAGCTTAAGTCTACTAGAAAATCTTGTAAACATTTAATAAACCCAATAAGGTTTTGCTTCCAATAAGGAGTAATTATATCTTAATTCCGTACAGGTGCAAGGTACTGTTTTATTATTATGGATAAAAAGGAAATAATTTTAAAAAAATTTGGATTATTTGGAGTCTATGCGAGATGGCTTTTCTGTAATTTGGAGCTCTCTGGATAATGGGTTTCCAAATAATGGATCCCATAACTGTAAATATTTTTTTGTTTCTGTATTGCCTTCACAAAATCAGTACTGGCTGTCATATTAACTCTTTATAGCATTTAAGCATTTAGGTAGCATACTGGTTAGAAAAAAAAATATCACATACACAGAAACCACCATATATATACATATGTGAATATAATATGAATTATGAAATTTGTATACATAATGTTTGCTTAAAATATGAATGTAAATTACACCGAATCCTCTATTTTGGATTCGGCCGAAGATGGGAAGGGGAAAACTTTTTTACTTCCTTGTTTTGTGCCAAAAAGTCATGTGATTTCCCTCCCTGGATCTAATTTGCATATGCAAATTAGGATTGGATTCGGTTCGGCCAGGCAGAAGGAATCCTGGATTCGGTGCATCCCTAATGTAAATATTTATATATTTTTCATTCAGTTTGTGGGGAAGAGCTCTAACTACTTAAAGGGGACTGGCACTATTATTCAAAAAATCCCCTATAGTTCGGGGCAGATTTACAAAATTCGTGTGAAGAATTCAAAGTTTGAATCTTCAAATATGCAAATTCGGCAAATTTGACCATCGAATATTCGAATTCGAATAATGTGAATATTCGAATACAATTTTATTAGAATATTTGACTATTGGATGGTCAAAGTACTTCCCCTATTTGACCTCCTAGTTCGCCAGATCCAAGCTGAATTGGGGACCATTATTTTCGATCAAATGAAAAAAATTTGAAAAATCGAACGATTAATCGATTGATCTAATTATTTCTATTCGATCAAATTTTCTTTAATTTGACCAATATTAAAGTTTTATTATTTTGTTTTACGGTTTATTTACAGTTCTAGCTGGAACCACACATACAAATATTCAACATGGGACAGATATTTGCAGTTGAAACACAAACAAGCCATTATAACCATGAAAACTTTTGGAAAATACTATAAGTGATAGGTGAATTTATTTGCCTAGCTCGAATTCGCTGCAAATTCGCAAAATGCCTGTGAAAATTCGCCGCCGTGAAAATGTTCGCATTTCAGAGTTTTTCATGATAATGTTCAAAGTTTTCGTTAACTCTCCGATTTCATTATTTTTGTGAATTTTTGCTGCTTCGCAAATTACAATTTGCAAAAAAATTCAGCGAAGTGAAACACCCCAGATTCACCCATCACTAATTATTATACATCAACTACAGTTCAGTGTTTTTTTTTAATAATAGTGATGCTAACCCTTAAATATTTTTTATTTATACTGCTATGACAATATTCTTCATGACATATTTCTTCAGCTTCTTGGGAGTTAACATAAACTAGGGTTTAAAAAAAACTTTAAATATATTTTTGTTCGAATATTGTTGTGAAATTGGTGAAAGAAGGGTAAAAATATCAAGATATCAAGATACTTATGTCAGATTTGAAATATACTTTACAGTACAGAATTATTTCCTGTAGACAGAATTTATCATGGATTGTGCCATATTGTTTTTAAAGTACTGTCACAAAACAGTGCAAATATACAAATTTTCTTTTTCCTTTGTTAATGTTGTAAAATATCTCTAAATAAAAGTAGCTGTTCAAGTTGCGGTAAATCGTTAATGTGACTCATTATTAATTGTAAAACTGAATTGTACTTTTTAAATAGGTCTGACATTCATTATGTGTAACAGATCAAATGCTGTGTGAGCTCTATTTACCAATAGAATTCTGTTTAATAAACATCATGTAATTAAGCATCTCATTGTTACTAACACAGATAATTGAAAATAGTGAATATTGAAAATATGCTACGTTTCTAATAGATAAGAGGAGACTGTAATTACAATTGCAAGCATTACTTAAAATGGCAGTTTCTTTTAATATTTTGCAGCAAGAGAATTTATGACTGTGAAATTTTATTGCATTCACTGAGAATGTTGGCAACAGCCATTTGGTCTCAAACTTTGCGAGGAAGTTCTTGAAGTCTGTTATAGGTCAAAAAGGACTCAAACATGGTCGCTAACATTCGCAAATACTCTGCAATGTTTTTAGCGCTAACAACACATATTGCATTACCCCATAAATGTGTAAAAACCTTAAAATCATTCCAATGCTTAAACCTCACTCCGACATATTATTTTGGTTTATCACTTCACTAGTTGGTTCAACCAAACCATATTCAGCACTGATAAGAACCACAAAAGTTTTTTCCAACATTAACATTTTTTGTGGTTTTCCTTTTACAGCAAAACTTTGTGAAGAGCAAATCTGCTAGTACTGTGCGTGTACTAAAAGGTGCACTTTTTATATGTTATAAAATTCCATTCTGTCTTTAAAACAACATTCAATGTAGTTCTTGTATCAGTACTAACTAACTGTATAAATTCTGTAGCAATTGCCTTGTGTTCACTCATGTGCTGAATGGTCATGGGATCCTTTATTGAAAATATCAGCTAAATCTAGCAGTACAAAGTTTTCTGGGAGAAAATTAGTACAACTTTGCTGCTTTCAGTGTTAAGAACTTTCACAACAGAGGGCTGTCATGGGATTAAATGAAAGCCTATTTAAAGGCAAGAGGCAGCGTTGATTACCAGATAGGGTATTTGATTTGTATAGCATATTGCATTTTAGTTATTTACATGGCTCAAGTATAAAACATGAAAAAAATGGTGTAGTACCAGAATGATAATAAAGAACTTTCAATACAAACACTTCATAGAAAAACAACCTATTTGTATGATCAGATAGAAAACAAGAATGTCTTAATATCTCCCAGTATTCATTGTTACATAGTTGCATAGTTAAGTTGGGTTGAAAAAACCCAAACCAAAATTATCCAAGCCAATTTTTAAACATTTTCAACCTCATTGTCCTCACAATCTGATCCTGATTTACTGGTAAATACATACAACTCAGTTTTTTCTGCCGCTATCAACACCCATGCCCCTCTGCAACGCGCAGTCGAGTCCGCAATCCTGGTCCCTGGATGAATGGCCAGACATGATTTTTGCAGTCCTGTATGCAGAGCACATGTGGAGGAAACCCCGTACAAAAGCTAACTTCCTCCACTATAAATTTCTCATGGCCTGCCTAGGCACTGTCCTATCCCAGGCTAAACAACAACACTACAATACACTCATAAATACAATAAATCCAACCCACAATGATTGTTTTCAATATTCAACTCGCTACTTCATACCTCTACATGTAACTCAGTAACACCTGACCATACAGCAGGAAGGACTTTGCTGACTTCTTTGAAAGAAAAGTTGACTCTATCCACAAACAATTTTCCCACCCTTCAGATACCATTACTCTCTTTGCCCCTAAAGCTTCTATTTCCATCTTCAACTCTTTTGGTCATATATCTGAGCCTGAAGTCTCTAAACTTCTCCTGTCCTCCCAATCAACAACTTGCTCACTTGATCCTATCCCATCACCTCTACTAAAATAGTGTGCCCCTGGCCTTACTCCAGTACTTACTCATATATTCAATTCCTCACTAACTACTGCTACTTTCCCCTCATTATTCAAACAGGCCTGTCAAGCCCATCCTGAATAAAAAGGCTACACTGGACCCATCCTGTTTGTCTAACTACCATACTGTCTCTCTCTTACCACTAGCCTCTAAACTTCTGGAACATCTTGTCTTCTCCCGTATTACTAACTTTCTCTGCACCAATAATCTGCTTGACCCTATGCAGTCTGGCTTTCGACCTGCACACTCCACTGAGTGGAGTTGCCAATTATCTCCAGACTGCTAAAGCCAAAGGTCATTACTCTATTCTCATTCTCCTGGACTTATCCTCTGCTTTTGAAACTGTAAGCATTCTGTTCTAATGCAAGTTCTCAATTCTATTGGTATCCGTGATCAAGCTGCATCCTGGTTCTCTTCCTACCTCTGACTGCTCCTTCTTTGATACTTCTGTAAACAAATCCTCTCCTCCTGTTCATCTTAGTGTATAAGGAGAACAACAAAGCTCCAAGTACAGAACCTTGAGGTACCCTCACATTCTCTCTTTAGGAGACCTTATATCTTCATTTGGCCTTAAATATCACCTTTATGCAGACGACATTCAGATATATTTAGACACACCCTCACTAACCACTGACTTTCAAACCCAGATAGTAGACTGCTTAGTAGCTATTTTTCCCTGGATGAACCAATGCCACCTCAACCTCAATTCAGTCTGACTCTATATTTTCTCAGTTGCATTCGTACATTCCTGAAGCACTAGCCTAGTTTCTACCAAATATCTTACTTCGGCCAAAGAATTTAGATAGAGCAAAGAATTTGTTATATTTCAGCCCATAGTTGCATAGTATTTCTAAAGTTTATTTTGCAGTCACACAACCTGAAGAGAGGCAATGCTCTTATCTGCTCATGATATTCTGGGGCTCTTCTTACTTCACACAGTCAACAGTTCATCGAACCTACAATGAAATCAATAAAATTCTATATGCTTTTATTAATGTATTTCCCTTTATATTCTTCAAAAAATTAATGTATTACATGTGTCCTGTTTAGCATGATGCACTGTAAAATGTCAAATGAAGCCTATCCATATGATTTATCAACTGACTAATTATTTATCATACTTCCCTCTTCTGGAATGTTTTCCAGTTCCAGTGGATAATGGAATATTGGACTTATTACTCTTGTTTTTGATTATTTAATTAATTCAAGGGTCCTAAATCTTAATGGAAAAATGAGGATTGTGAAAAGTGTGGATAAAATAAGTAACAGGACAAGCTTACCATTTTCCACGGTAGGACCGGGGGCTCATGCCCCAGACCTTCAGCAAAGTGGAGCAATATAAGTTAATTTGGAGAAACTTGGAGAATCAGTTGAATTTAGGAGCCAAAATATTCAAAAAGTACAAAAATGTACAAAAGCCTGACATGTTTCGTGTCATCAAAGGACACTTAATCCTAAAATCTTTACACAAAAAGATATTAACGTTATAAACAGAGGAGAATACATTGAGGACACAAGTTATGTACATTGACTACCTTCTGTATTGAGGATATTCTGATATTCTTTAAGGTTCTGATGTGCCACTTATTCGATGTCTACTAAAAAAATAAAGCATTTAGAACAGTGGGTTTTATATGTCATTGCTAGTTAACCTACATTATCATTATTGAATTTCAAAATGCTTAATCTTTCTATCTTTTTAATTTACAAAATACAAATAAAGTAGATTTATTGACATTTAACCT